>OZ005652.1:160171963-160571963 GCA_963930645.1 Salticus scenicus
TTTGTAACAAATGATATCCTAAATTAATATAGTTAACAGGCCCTGACTAACGGCAGGGCATACGGGGCAAATGCCCTGGGCCCCCCTTTTGGAAGGGGCCCCTTACAGGCGTATACAGAAATTCTGCAACCTAAAGAGCTCTTATGCCACTGCAAGGGGGCCCCCCCAGAATAGGCTTGCCCCGGGGCTCCAGGTAGTCTAAGTCGGGCCCTGATAGTTAAGGCTGTGTATTAAATGAAAGAAATTTTCAAACGCATAGAATGTGACAAAAATGGTATTTCATGTAAGTTTTTTAATGTGAAAAAATTATAAACAAAAATTTTAACACATTGTTTTCGTACTTCTTTAAAGTACGTTTTTTTAAAATGACAAAAAAAAAAAAAAAAGTCTTACAACTACACTTCTGAAACAACTATTTCTTTATAGAAGAAATTCTGTAATCGTATTTAGCACATTATGCTCTTCTGGCGTATATATGTTAGTGACATTTATTGCATCGATCGCTGGGAATAAAAATTAAGTAATTTAATCACGAATACGTAAAATTGTTTTGTTAAATAATATAGCGTTTTAGAGGAACGCCGATTATTATTTCAAATGAGGAAGGAATATATGCCGAGGAGAATGTGTTAAGAGAAGAACTACCTTTATTAGTAATTAGTAATGTCATAATAAAGGCTCACTGTGCTAAAGAAAAAACGCATTCTGAATGTATAATTATTGTATTTCAATAAATATTATCGAGTTCTTTTATTCATTTTTCTTCTGCATTTAGAAAAAAAAATCTTAAATATCACATCATTGTATATTTAGCGGATTATTTTACATTCTTTAAATTATCCATTGAAATTTCATTATAATAGTTATTATAAGATTAATCACGATATTAGTATGCGATTGAATTAAAAAAAAAAAAAAAACTTTTATTAAATTACGAATCTGCAAACAACAGATTTAATATTTCATGAATCTACAAAATTTTCATATGTATTTTTCCTACCTGTGGTTAGGTGTGATCTGCAAACTCTCGATCTATCTTTTATCTGTAATACATAATTTCTTATATTTCTGTCTGTACCATGAAAGAATGCTTCATGCCATTTAAAATGATTCTACGTTTCACTTTTGTTTATTACATTCATACACTATAATATTTGACAAATTTTCTTCCCGTTCATTTGGAAAATTACAGCATTATACGCCATCTGTGAAGCTCTATTTATCTAAATTTAAAAAAGAAAATTATGCATAATGTCCATCTCATGCATCAAATTTTGTGCAGTTATACACAACAGAAGCTGATATAATGTCTTTCAAAAATATGAAAAACTAAATATTTTAGATTATATCAAAAACAATTTAAATTTGTATAATGAAAATATTAAACTTTAGATTTTTAACGAGAATAATGATTAAGATAATGTATCATTATATATTCTTATAAAGAAACTGCAATGAGAAAAAGCATTATATATATATATATTCATTGCTCTGTGCTATGTAATACCAGTTTAAATTTTATACAAATATTATATACGTAGTTGATTAAAAAGATGCAGTTGATTAATAAATTAGTTAAAACATCTCATTATTTTTTACGCCAAGCCTTATCTACAAGCCCCAAAAAATTTAGGATAAAAAAAAAAAAAAAAAAAAAAAAAAAAACTAACAATGTATTTTAGCAAATGCATTATTCAATTATTAGATTTATAAATTGAAAAGGAATACATTCAAACAGTTTAAGAAATTATAATATGAATCGAAAGTCTGACATTGGAAAATGCATGACTGCTAACGTACAAATTTAAAACAGTAGAAATAATAAAACTAAAAAAGAAATTTTCGAAAAATAATAATTTAATACTACATAAAAATGTAATAAATAAGAGACAATTATATTTGTAGAAATCTAGTTTTAATTTACGTTTTCATACTTAAAAAAATTATATTTATTAAAGCATTTAAAGTAAAAAAAAAAAAAAGGGGGATTGTGATAACTTAACAAAATAACTCTTATTTTTATCAGTATATAGTTCAGAATTATCAATATTCATAACTATTAATTTTAAAAGTGAAGAATATCCATTGTCGTACATTGGGGCTCTAAATTATTTAATTGTATTTTTTATTTATGTTGAGATAATTTAGAACCAGTTAGTTCAGAATTTATAATTGAATAACCTTAATTATACAATGTTTAAATGCGAAAGGAATTTTGCCAAGTGAATCTATCTCATTTTGAATACTACAAGAAATATTATTCTCAATCTAAATAGTGAATAGAACACTTAATATTATTAACTGCGTATTTGAGCATCACATATAATTATATAAGGTGAATGAAGTTTTCTTTTGAGCACATAAAAATTATTATATTTAAGCAGCTTCTTTCATTCTCTTATTTGTCTAGCAGTATTGTTTTATACTGGTCATTTACCGTACTTCGGTTAAGATTCAAAAATGGAGTTTTGTACGCGAGAAAGTCATTAAATAAGTCACAAAAGGTAATAAAAAATAATTTAAAATGATAATCACTTAGAAACAATTTTTATTTTTCAACATAATCTCCAGCAACGTTGATGCAACTATCCCATCGTTTTCTCAGAGCCCCAATTCCAGCTGCATAAAATTCTTTGGGTTGTTGTCTCATCCACAGTAGAACTTCAGGTTGAACATCGTCGTCATTTGCAAATTGTTTGCCTCCAAGATGTTGTTTCAGTGTACCAAACAGATGAAAATCGCTTGGAGCTAAGTCTGGGCTGTAGGGTGGATGCTGTAGCATCTATAAAAAGGAAAAATTTCTTTATGAATATTTTTTTTTCAAGCCCTTTCGATCACAAAAATCGGACCACAGCACGCTGCTCTTCTATCGTACAATCATTCAGCACCATCGAATTTTTTATACTGTATTACGCATGCGTGTGAATGCTACCTACTCAATATGAATTGAAAATCATAAAGCTCTATGGTGCTTCCATCTATCACCATAATTTGGAAATATCTGTTACTACTTTTGTGACTTACTTAATGACTTACCCTCGTAGTTTCATAAAGTCTTTAAATAACAAGTTTCTGAAAATAAAGAAAACGATATTGTTAAAAAAATGTTACATTTTCAGAGCTTATCTGATAGAAAATAGTACATATTGTTTATTCAAATATTCTGAAAGATTAAATTATTCCAACCAAAATTTTAATGATTGAAAAAATAAATATAAACCAAAAAAATGAGTAAAAAGTACAAACACGATTTTTTGTTAATATATTATTATGTTTTAGGTTTATGAAATTATTTGATAAGGACAATAAAATAATTATGAACTTTGGAAAATATTCATCGTAAACATTTTCACAGCATATATGTAAGAATATAGACTGGTATTTTCATTAAAAAAAATACAAATTGGAAATTTCTTTGTATTAATCAAAATCATACATTTAATTATAGAGGAGAGGAGGGTATTATGGAATGGTCGGGAAACATGAAATACCGAGGTTTCAGCTCTGATTTGTACTGCTACCTCTTCAAAATACTATAAATTACTCAAGAAGGATTCCCATGAAGCAATACAGTCAGAAGCAGCCGTTTGTTGCTGTCGTACCATTCTCTATAGAACAAAGTATGTTTTGTGATATTTAAAAAATTTGCAGGTAAGTTTTCAAACATTTAAAATTACTAGTACATATGTGATTTGAACATTGATGTTAAATATAATGTATGCTCAAAGAATTGTTTTTGTTATATATTGGTCGTTTTTTAGCTGAAAATATTTTGTTCATCAAAGTTTATTTCTAAAAGTTTATTTTTAAAGATGGCGTGTCGGGTATTAGGGAATACTAGGTATTTTATAATATTATCTGAAATTGACTTCATGTATTCAACTAAAGAAACTGAAAATAAAGATGCCGAATGTATCTTCTGTCACAGAAAATTCTCCATAGATAATTTTATAAAGTCTAATTAGTTTTTCTATGGTTTAAACAGTTTAAACCACCTATTCCATAATATCCGACTATTTCATAAAAACCTCCATTTGTGATTTTTTTTTAAAGTAAACATATTATAACAACATTTTTTTTTTCATTGACAATTCATTACAAATAATTACACTATGTACTCATCATGATTTTGGGGATTTTTACTAAAAACAAATAAAGTTATTTTAAGAAATGTAAATAGTATTCCATAATACCCTCCTCTCATCTACCAATAACATTATTAGATAATGATTTCATATTTGAATATTCTTATAATAATATTTATTCAGATTAAAGAAAGAAGTAGAAAATTAAGTTTACGGAATTTATACATTTTCCTCTTTACAGCTCTGGATTTGAAAAAGCTTTTCTTTAATTATTAAATGATAGAGAAAGAAGTTGAATTTCAGTATAACTTCGTCTAATGTACATTTTCTTGGAAATAATCTCATAGTAGAGAAAAATAAGATTAGAGGTTGCCATTTTAGTTTAAGACATGCAGCAAAAAGTACACAACAAAACTAATTAGCAAACTGAAATTAAATTATCTAGTTTCTTACAAATACCATGATTGTATTCAGGTATTTTATTTTATTCTGTTTTTTCTAATATATCGTGAATATATTTCTGTTTGAAAATATTTTGGGAAGGAAACATATTACATACACTTAAAAACACACACTTAACAAACACAACACAAAAAAACACAAACATACTCTTAAAAAAGAAAAAAAAAGAAGATTAAAGTTCTTTGGAATTTAAATATCTACTATCAGGTTACTTTAGATATTCATTATTAATTAAATTAAAAATAATAATAATAATATGTATATTAAATTTTCGTTTAATATGTGCATTTTCTTTTCTTTTTAACCAGTATTATTAAAGTATTATATTATCATAATAATAAACGAGGTTGAAAGTTCTCAAAAAATCTTGTGTTTAATGATAAAAAATAACTGCTTGTTGTGGAAATCTTGTCTATATATCTATTTGCTTCTAAGTTTAAACGTAGCATACAAGCGATTTCAATAAATTTCAAATACTTGTTTTACTTTAAAATAAAAGATAGCGATACATATTCGATACAGATATGATACTAATGTTTCAGCAAAAATCCAAATGATTACGTCAATAAATTATTCGTTAAAAAAAGTACTATCATGTACTGTTTATTACTTTAAAGTCAATCTGTCAGCTCTACACAGCGATCAAAGACTTGGGCTTTAACACTTCTAACGCCTCTTTAACTATTATGTTGAGGCCACCAGACACACACACACATATATATATATATATATATATATATATATATATATATATTAATTGTTCTCTATCTCTGTATATAATAGCGCCACCTATTATTTATCATGATAGAGTATTGAATTCTGGCTTCTCATAATATAGATTTTACATATGCAATTTTATGCAGTCCTAATCAACAGATTCTGAAATGTAGCCATATAGAAAAACGCAGAAGGCAAGTAATAGCTGCGCCACCCATGCAATCAAAATGTCTTTTCATAAAGATCATTTTACATATTATAAAGTTTGTATTTGTGGAGAAAAAATTCTGTAACTGACATCCAGAATCTAAATTGTGTCTCTGGAAAAAATAGTTCTATGTCATCCTTATAAATTCTAGTCCCCTTTGAAAGCAAGTTCTAGAAACCGCTATTAGAATTCTAGAACATTTGTCTATATTATAGAGGTCAAACTTATTTTAAAATATCTGCAAATAAATGTGAATACCTGAAGCGAGTTTTAGAAACTATAATCTTGGTGTATGACCCAATTCTAGAAAATCCAGCGAGAATTCCTTGCAATAGAAAGGATTAAGAATATTTTTTCACTATCTAGAAATATATAGACTAGAAATTCTCGATAATTTCGTCTATTCAGCTTATTGGCGTGCCTTATACGTGTAGCTTGGAAATATACATTTCTAGTTCATGGATTTAGAAAACGATGACTTATCCGTTCTAGGTGAAAGTGGTATATATATATTTTTTAATCAGTGAAAGAGGAAATATAGCTCCTTCCGTACACGGAAAAAAAAATTCAATATATATGAGCATCATCTGTTGACCAATTTACACCAAAATCTAGAGAACATTCTCTTTTACAATGATCATTCTATATACCAAGCCTCTTATTATACGCTATAGAAACTAAAACTTAGTTTTCCCGTGTTCGTAGAAATTTTCATCATATCAGCGCGTCCTGTAGACCAATACGCTCCCAATTTAAATAAACAAATATTTAAAAAACTGGCATATTAAATATCACTTACTGTGCAATTATATGCAATAGATGCTGAGATATCACCGTTAAACAAATGTGAGTATACGTAGCATAGCAGCACCACCAAAAATGGACCCCAAAACAATATTTTATCTGCCATATAAATGGGCAGCAGACAGTAAAGGAGTAGAAAAACAAATACAACAATACCAAATTTAGATTTAGAATACCATAATTAGATTTAGAAAATAGAATAAATTAATACAAAAGAAAATTAAAAATTAAATTTATTATTATTAACAAATAGAAGTTGTTTTACAATTTTGAACGAGAAATATGTTCAACCCTACTTTTATATTATACAGAAAAGAAATCTAAATGTACTAGATAAATATATAGAATAATATCGTTTATAGGTAGTGATTAATCTGAAAAAAAAATTCAGGAATAAACTTTCATTTCCAAGATTTATTTTAATGAATGTAATTTCCCATAACCTTTCGACGATGTTTTTCTCATTGTTATGAAAGTACTAAGAACAAGTAATTATTTCTTATTTAAGATCGATAAAGTTATTTCGGCATTGAGAAGTATTTTTTCGCCTAATTGTTATTTATTACTTCTTCTTGACAAATCCATATTTATTCTGTCAGCAAAAATAAATTATCCGATGACAATAAATGAGAAAAATTTCCACGAGAATCTTCTTTTGAAATTTTTTATGATGTTGAAAAATCTGAATGGAAAAATTTAGAAATTGGAAATGAGAGTAATGTAGAATATTGTATATGTAATATATTCACACAGATAAAGAATATATATCAATAAAATTATAGTTTGTTTATAAATTAAAAAACAGGAGGAAGACAGGAATTTGTGACTAGTTTATTATTAATGTGAATGTTATTTTCAAAACAAAATTTAAAGTTACAAACACACATACACACATACACACTCATATATACAGAGAGAGAGCCAAAGAGAGAGCGAGATGTAAAATATTTAAAAATTATTTTCTGCTATGAATCACATTTTTCAGATGAAATGAGTGAGCAACTTACCACCAAATTTGTAATGTGGACGATTCATAAGATGTGCATTAAGTAACAAAAACTACTTATTGAAAAATTTCATTCGCTGTCGTTTTGCTTGGGAAAATTATAAATTAAAAGGAGGAAAAAATCAAAAAATAAAATCACAAAATCAAAAGGTAGGGAGAATTAGAGCATTTTCTCTCGTTATAAAATACAATCTTCCAGAATAAAAAAAAATCGCAGTAATATTATTATCATTATTAGTTATATTAATATTTTAACAAAATGTTATTACTTGAGCGCGTCCCAATATTTAATCAAGTACTAAATTTGGCCATATGCGTACAACAAACTTGAAATCAGGATGCAAATTATACGAAAATTTGTAACGGCTGGTTTAAAACAGCCGAATTGTGTTCTATCATTATTACGTGTAGAAATGGTTTTAATACAAAGAAGGACAAATTGTATAAAAATCAAACTATTTTATTATCAGCTTTAAAAAATGAGAACCATTGACTTTCCGAATTATTACTCCACTTTACTTAAATATAACTTAGAACAGATTTCTTAATTTCAAAATAAGTGTAATTAATACAAGTCACCAAACATGACTTAAATTGATAGCTTCTCTTTATAGCATCATTAATTTCCTAATACAGCGAAGACTCATGATTGTTCCAAAAACTTATACTACTCCAACAGCCACATGCTTCAAAAACTATCTCCAAAAAGCACAGTTAAATATTTTAAGATGTTTCATTGAAAAGATTGATTGGAGATATTCTTCACTTCGTTCACCTTTCTTAAAATACCGACATTCAAATGAACACTAAGACTTACCTATTACTACATAACTTTTCATAATACTTCTGAAGCAAACGCAAACCTAAATTAAAGCGAGTGGAATCCATTTCTGTCACTAACCTAACTCTTCTATGGGCAATTTTATACTTTCTCCAAAATCATTGCCAGTTTAAAATATATTCGACTGATAATCTTACCCCAACCAACTCTCTATTGGCAACTTCAGCACGGTGTCGAGAACTTGAACGAGAAAGGGGTTGATTAAGACCTGACTACCGTACAACAACGTTATTTATATCGAGCCTGCATACAAACACACACACACACACACACACACACACACACACACACACACACACACACACACACACACACACACACACACACATATATATATATATATATATATATATATATATTAAATAGAAGGGCAATTTTTTTGTAAAGATGAAAACATAAGGTATTAAATAATATATTTACACACAATATACATAAGATATTGAAGCATAAAAGAAATGGAAATAGAAAATATTTAGAAAATAATAAATAACTGAAAATTATACACAACATTAAACTAAAATTCAAACTAAAAAATCGAAGTTTAAAAGCAATGTTGACATTATCAAAGGAGACTCCGATGTTAAATAGAAATTATCAGATAGCTCAAGATACTGACTGTAAAATGTTGAAATGCAGTATATTTTCCTTCCTTTCATAAATTGGAACCAAAATAATCAAACAGCAGTCAAAAAAAAAAAAAAAAAAAAACTAAATAATCTATATTCTTATACATAACAGAGGAGTTACAAGGATATTATTAAAAATTACATTGATAAAAATTTATATGTACAAACACATACACAAAACGTTGAGCCCGTGAAAAAGGCTATAGAATGAAACAAAAATGCAGGAATAAACTTGATTACAAATGCCATTTAATAAATTACATTGGATGGACAACTGTTATAATTCACGTGACAACCAAAATACGGAATGCTTGATTCTAACTTATATAATTAGTGCAGATTCATGGAATAATAGAAATTCGTGAATATAAAATATTTACTGAAAATTTAACACAGATAAAAAATATATATCTTTGACAACTTAAAAAACATTAAAATCCATTTAATATTTTGTCAGTAATATGTACTCTTTGTAAAATTAATCCTGTTAATTAATATGGTCACATAATTGCTTAAATAATTTGGTAGTTAATTTTTTATTGTGTAGACGGAAATAATTTACATAAATTATGCTAAAAATACATATGATTGCTGAAACATTGAAATGCATTAAGATTAAAAGTAGAAAACTCACAGTATTTTTTTTCTGGGAAAACAATGGCCAGTCTTGTCGAAATTTAACATTTTCTTATGATTTGTATAATCATAATACAGCTAGAGACGTCAAATTCTATATGTGATCTGTTTCTTATGTATACATTCAACCTAAGTTGAGGTATTTTAAATTCCAAAATAAAAAGAGTGGTGAAATAATTAAAAGAAAAAAAAATCTTATGAATGATATATTAATAAATAATATATTATATGTAATATATTGTTACAAAATTGTAAATAATTGCGTTTATTTTTGTATAAATCCTTTCAAAGAGGCTTAGTAAATTGATAGAGTGCTAATTTTGTGCATTTCTAGTCGTTCTAGCGTTAAAATAACCTTATTTTCCCTTAAAAACGCATTAAAAAGCCCCAATAAGGCAGGTAATGGATTTGGCGCCAAATTTGGCGACTTTTCCCACCTTGGCGATTTTTTGGCGACCTTGGCGAGAAAATCCTTATAAGGGATATACCAATTATGGAAGCTGTAAGTTGATTGGTTGACCACTTTCTAGAGTTTTCTCAAAAAATCTGGGTTCCATGGAACAGTATATAAGCCTGTTTTCTTCGCCAAGGCCAGTTAGTTCAGTTCATATCTCAGCCAGCTTCGCTAGTGCTTGCATTGCTCTTGAGCCTCTTTGGAAGAGACTTTCTTTATGTGTTATTGCTATACAGTTTGTACTGTGGATTTGCTATTGACAGCTGTTGTTTAAGCTGTGTTTACTGTTTGAATTGAAGCTGATACTTGGTTTATAGACCTGTATTTTTCTGGAACTTTCTGTGAATAAATTACTGAATTATTGTAAGTTTAGCCTTTCATTCTCCGACAACTCACGAACCCCCAAGTAAGCAACATTTCTGGTGTCAGAAGCGGGGTTGTCTGTGAATGGTGATAACTAGAGCTATGGAGCAAGAGATGAAGAAACTGCTAGAAAGCTTAGCTACCCAGATGAATGAAATGAAAGAAGGACAAAGAGAAATGAAAGAAGGACAGAGAGAGATGAAAGATAGCCTGAGTGAAGAGATGAAAGAAATGAAAGTAGCACAAGAGAAAATGGAAACATCGCAAAGAGAGTTGAAAGACGGTTTGACTGAAGAAATGAAGGTAGCACAAGTGAAAATGGAAACATCGCAAAGAGAGTTGAAAGACACTATGGGTGAAATTCAGGAAGAAATTAAATCTAATCAAGATGAGATGAAGAGAGAGCTTTCAACGGCGAAAGAATCAATCGAGGGTAAATTAACGGTTATGGAAAACAGAATGGATGGAATGGAAGAGAAAGTTATAAAGATAGAAGAAAAATTTGAAGAAAAATTTATAAAGATAGAAGAAAATTTTGAAGAGAAAGTTTTGAAAGTGGAAAAGAATTTTGAAGAGAGATTTATAAAGATAGAAGAGAATTTTGAGGAGAAATTTAAAGAAAACTTTGATCAAGAGCTGAAAGGAAAGGTTTCAGAGATAGAAAGCAAGTTTAAGAAAATGGAGGAAGATCTTGAGAGAAAAATGAGAGAAGAGTGGAGCGGAGAGGTAATAGGGAATGAACTGCAGAGCAAGATTCGGAGTCTCGAAGAAAAGTTAGAATCCATGCCTCAGGAAACTGAAAAGAGAGATAAAATAATCCAGAATCAGGAATTTATTAAGCTATCCACCTACGACGGCAGTTCCTCCTGGCATGTATATAAGACGCAGTTTTCCATCGTTGCTGAAGCTAACGGCTGGGACTCTACCGCCAAGTCAGTCCACTTAGCAGCAGCATTACGGGGGGATGCAGCCGAAATCCTGAGAAATGTTTCTAAAGAAGAAAGGAACGACTTCGAGGCCCTGAATAGAGAACTGGAGCTACGGTACGGAGAGAAGTGTTCTAAGGACTATAGTCGCCTTCAGCTAAAATCTCGTTACCAGAAAACGGGCGAAAGTTTGCAAGAGCTGGCAGCGGACATTCAGAGACTGTCACACCTAGCATTCTCAGACTGTCATGCTGACACTCGAAATGACTTAGCTCTTCAGTAATTTATCGATGCTCTTCGTGATCCAGAAATTCAAAAAGCGCTGAGACTCTCCAACATCAGAGACGTAGAATCAGCTTTAGGCTATGCACTTAGGATAGAGGCAGCCCAACAAGCCTCCCGTAAAGACCGCCATACCATAAGAGCAGTCACATTAAATGATACGCCTGCTGGTGAAAATGAAATGAAGAGAAGTATCGAAGAGATCTTAAAGAGATTGCGCAGCCTGGAGAATAATAAGGAAATAAAGGACCGGAAGATAAAGTGCTGGGGCTGTAGAGGGGATGGTCACGTGAAGAGGAACTGCCCTGTACGACCAACTAAAGGAAATCACCCGTCTTCACCATCACTACAGGGAAACTAAGAGGAGGCCATCTCGCGGGGCGGAGGTCGCCTGAAATTAAAGAGCTCCAATGTACAGTATTTCATGTTTCATCGATGAGTGGCGGCGATAATGTACTTCACGTCTATGGCCAAGTTAACAACACCACTTGCCGGATGATTCTGGACACAGGAGCCAACGTGACCATCATTAGAAGGGATTTGGCTCAAGAACTAAAAGAGAAGATCATCTGGACGCCGCCCTGCGTTAAACTCCAGACTGTGACCGGAGACGAAATCAAAATATATGGAAAAATGAACTTGACTATCACTTTTGGGAATGCCAGTTACCATCATATGGCATATGTGGCTGATATAAGAGATCCTTTAATCATTGGAGTTGATTTCCTGAGAAAATTTAACTTTCAATTGGACTTCAAGAATAATGAACTGCATTCGAGTTCGGAAGACACCGCTGTGTTCAACACTGAAAATCAAGACATTCAGACAATTTGCCAGATAACAGCCAAGTCTGAAATCTCCATCCCTCCACACACGGAGACAATAGTTTCAGGAACACCTCCCACAATGCAATATTTCCATTATGGACTGATGGAATACCCGAATACAGACAATAGAAGTAGATTTCATGAAAAAGCTTTTATTTCTATTTAACATTTATCCATTGAACTTATTAGGTTTGTTCAATAAAATCTATATTCAGGCAGCAGATCTTATATATATATATATATATATATATATATGAACTGCAACCTTTAAACTGCATTAATGATCTTTTGCCAACTCTCAAACACACACTGATAGAAATTCTTCCCTTCTCCCCAAACGTGTGTTGCTCCAAAGTATATTTTGATGTAGTTCATGTTACACAGCTCCCCGAATACCAAGAAAGAATTCGTTTTTAGGGGTTAACATTTGAAAAAAAAAAGTATATCCAAGAAGATAATTTTATATAATTTTTATACATGTAGCTACTTAATGTATATCAAATAGAACACGATGTATAATTTATATGTTATAAAATAAATTTTTTTTTTAAAGTACTTAAAAAAATATATTTTAACATTTTAATGGGGAATTTTTAACATTTTAACAGATCTTTAATTTAACAAAGTAGTGTTTTTCGCTAGTCTTAATGCATTCTTGCTATTGGTTTTCGATTGATAAGACTAATATTTTTAACAATTAATGTACATAGAAATTGTTGTTACTCTTATAAAATCTGGAAAAGAGGGATTTATCTTGCAACAACTGTGTAAAGGCAATTCAAGAATTATATTAGATTTAAACAAAGTTCAATTCGTTTTCCAGATACTGATGAAGAAAATAAATATCTACAATAAAAACTCAAAGTAATCGATAAAATACACAATATTAACTTTATATTTATAAGATATAACTATACATTACAAGATATAACTATAGACATAACAAGATATACATTACAAGATATAACTATACATTTATTTCATGTAGATTCAATGTTTAAAAAAACCAAAATACATTAAATACCAAAATAATAAAAATACCAAAATAAAGGTAAACTGTAGCATTGCGTACACCAATTTAAAAAGATATGCATATAGACAAGGAAAGCTTTTTCTTTTCTAAATTGTGAATTTTTATGTGTAGGATTGTTATGTAATAAAAATAATGTGTTAATAATTATTTTAAACATATATATATATATATATATATATATATATGTGTGTGTGTGTGTGTGTTTTAGACAAATGCTCATTTCTTTTTATTAACAAAGAAATTTTCAGTTTATCAGTGTTAAGGTTTTAATATAGATAAAAACTAATACACAATAAACAAATAAATAAGCTTTACAAACATTATAATTTTACTGCGCAAAAAATGCATGAAATAATATACCAGTAATTTGTAAATAAAACAAAGTTTTTTAATACATTATTGCTGAATATTTATACTGTAAATGTTTCCTTCCGACTACCTTATTTGGAGAAACATTTTTCTTCCGGTAATTATTATTTGAAAAAAAAAATTCAGATCATTCTTTTAAGAGTATTTCAAGCCATTAAAAAATATAATGCATGGAAATCTCCCAAGTCTTTTGTTCATTCACTCGTTTATTCATAGCGATGAAAATGTTCATACCATTTAGAACTTCCTGCCTACATTTATTATTAGTGAAAAATGGTTATGTTTTTATTCCCACATTTTCTTTTTTGTCTGAATTTGTGAAAAGTTGATAGGTTTGGTTTTTATTTCGGTATGTAATCGTAATTGGTATAGTTCTATTACTTTCTTCTGTATTTAATAGAAGGATATATTTGATTCGGAAAATTTTTCAATTTCCGGTTTTCGACTTATTTACACTTTTTGAGTGTTCCAGGATACGATTTAACCCTATTTAGAAAGTGTCTGTTCGTGATTGACAAAAATTTTGTGGCGACTGTATCTCAAGAACTACGGCACGGAATTGCATGTAAATTTATGTGTAGATGCATCTTAAACTATATTAGTGACTGTCCACTTTTGGTGTCAACCGCTCAACAGGCGGCGTTGCTATATAGCGATTTCTGCAATTTAAGGGAAGGCTATATATGAGGTTTATTGCATATAAACAAACAAAACTTGATACGTGAAAAGACCATTATGAGATATTATGCTGTTTCAATTTGGGTACATATCGGCCAATACGTGGTGCTTCTTTAACTTTCTTCGAGAACTGGAAGGCTATATCCAAACATCCGTAGCATATAACTGTGCTAAACTTGATATGTAAGATAACTATTATGAAAACGCATTTTTTAAATAATTATTTATAGAGAATGAAGCTGTCTTTTTTGGATAGTTAACGTTAGTTTTCTCTAAGATGAAAATCATCTGCATTCATCATGGTAGATAATTTTAAAAAATAATAGTTTTGAAATATTATTTGTACTGAGTGAAAACTGTTGTGGTGGCCATAATATACTAGTTTTCTTTACTTTTTATCTAATCAGCTCATTTCTATTTACATTTCACTTAAACTAAAATTTTTGTTCTTACAAGCGTATAACATGTTTATGTTTGTTACAATTATAAGTTGTTATAATTTTATTATATTTTTTAACGTTGTTATAATTCTAAATATTAAATTTCTAGCTAAACTATTTTATGCAGATTTCCACTACAATTTATTTTTGGTGCGCAAGAGTTAAATATATATATATATATTTTTTATAATCTATCAACCATACACACGTAGATGCTCTAGTAAATAATCCGAGGCAATACCATAAAAATTCTGAAAGCCGTAGAAGGAGTTGAATTTCTGATTAACTCTAAAACAAACAAATTCATGATAAACCTTAATTTGTATTTTTAATCTACATACAACATCTGACTATTATGTAATTCAATCACATTTTCTAACAAACCCTTTTATGCATTTTTCTTTCTCTTTTAGAATAATTGAAGAAGTTTTTCTTAAGCATATGAACCTTTCTGAAATTTTCAGTATTTGATTGAGTTTTTTAAAAGAGCAACACGATACATTTGATTTATAAAGTATGCAATAGAAATTTTGTCAAAGTTTTGTCATGCACAAGTAAACCTTACTTAACATATTCGTTCATTTTTTATAATATATATATATATATATATATATATATATATATATGACCTACAGTGTTTTAAGAAATTATAAGACCACAAGTGTATTGGTGCATTTCTGAAGAAGAGAGCATAATAGGCAAATTTTTAGTTGCGTATTTAAAATTGATAAGAAAACGCATCCTATACTGATTCCAACTTTTAAATTAAATTATATCATATCATACTAATCAATATCATACTAATTTTTTATACAATTTTGTTTTTTGACAAGTAGTCTTATATTTTCTTAACAGGTTATTTTTCACTTATTTTTAATGTATATTTTAATTAAACATTTATCGCATTATACCAAGTTTTTGAAAACTAATTATAAAAATATATAGAGCAATATGTTATTTTATGTATTTAAATTATGATTAGAACCTTTATTTTTCTTATAATTTACAAAATTAAAGTGGTCTACATACACACACACATACATACATCATCGTAAAAATAGTAGAAACGGACACAGGGGACCTCGAAACGTATAGAAACATCAAAATCTCAAATTAGGATTTTTGACATGATTACAATACTTTCCTCACTATAGTGTTCGGGAAGTAAAAAATTGTGTATTATGTAAATGCTATTAATACTACACGCAATTATACCATTTTTATGAATTTCCACTAATGATATATGTTGTTGGAAATTCGCTAAAAAGTTTAAAAATAATTTTACTGAATCAAGAAGTCTTTTGAGTTATTTTATTTAATTTACACTATCCTACATTCCCTTAGAAATTTACATTATTCTGTCTAATGATTTTTTATTTAAGTTACACTATCAAACATTATCTTAGCATTCACATTATTCTACCTATTGGTTTAACACCAAAGAACTAAATAAATATTTTTCAGTAACATTAGACTATCTTTGATATATTCTTTAAAATCTATGCTTACAGCAATTTTTTTTTTTTGTTTTATTTTAATTTAAAAAAAAAAAAAAAAAAAAAAAATGCGTTTTATACATTTTTCAGTATAAAAAATTTCGCTATAATGATGTAATCTATTTGTAATAATAATAGAAATATAAAATAAAATAAAATAAATAGGTAAATAAATAGATAAAAATAAAAATAAATAAATAAAAATAATTGTTTATTCCTTAATATGTTTCTCCTAGAAAAAGCACAAAACCTTAACATTTACGATTATTTAAAAGTTAATTTATAATAAGATTGCACCGACTAAAATGCGTTTAAAATGAAATGCGGGTAAAAATAAAGTCATTTTTATTTATTTTCTTGGCCTTATATAAGAATTCCTTTTTCGGAAAACCCCATTATTCATGCCTTTCCAACGATACTTTCTCTTAAAATTAATATGTTAAGATCCTACAACAAATTTAAAATTTGCGTATGAATATATAGACTCTTCTCTGAGAGAAAAATTGTCTGTTTTCATCATGAAAAATAATTGTAAAGAACAATTTACAATAAATACGTTTACGTGTGTTTATGAAAGTACAGGTATTTTTTAGTACTTGACATCATAAGAGGATTTTTTTTTTTTTTTTTTTTTTTTTTTAATCTATCTCGCGTTAAGCATATCTTTTGAACTATACCACATTTAATTCCCCACACTTGTAATTAATAGGTTAAAAACGTACAACAAATGTTATGTTTATATATTAATATATAAATTTAAAATATATATAAGCAATAATAATGAAATTTAATTAACCTTTTATTTATAAGTTCATATTTTCTTTATTTTAAAAAACATATTTCGAATTTCAATAAAAATCTGCGGTATTACAACAAATATTATTACAAGAAATATTATTTAAAATTACGATGTTATAACTATTTAACATTTTATTGTGTAAAACAATAAGGATTTAAATGACAGTAAAATAACTTACTTTCATGCTGATTGATCATTTTATAACGTAATTAAGAAAAAAAATAGTACTCAATAAGATTCATGTATTTTCAATAAAGTTAAAAACTATTGTTCCTATTTAGAAGAATATGTATGTTAAGAAAAAATATAAATGTTATTAACAAAATTTCTTAAAGTTTTTTTTTATTCTGTTAGTAACTATCCTAAACTCATGGGATAGAATTGTTCATACGTTTCTGAAATAGTATTAATACAATTGTGAAATTAGTTGTCTCATACTTTGACCAAAAAAAAAAAAAAAAAGTTGGAGGAAGGCTATATATCATGAATGACAGTCGGAAGGTACTTTGAGAAAGTTTACTTGAAGTGAATCTTTTAATTGTTCTGTAAACCAATTTAGATATTTTTCAAAAAAAAAAAAAAAAAAAAATCAAAAGTAATTAAAGTTGTTTTAAATAAAGTAGGGTAAGCACACCAGTGATTGGCACTTTTACAGCAATCTCTGATGTTTTTAACGTTCTAGTCATCAGAAAATATTTTTAGAAATCTTAAGTTAGTATATATGGTATGAAAGACATTCAGAACCGCATATATGTTAAAATATATACATTTGATAACAATTATTGTTATTTTTTTATGATGTTTTATTTGACACCCACTCAATGTTTCAGTAATTGACACTGTCAGTTTTTTACTTTATCAGTAATTGGCCCCCAATGTTCCAGTGTTTGACACTGCTAGTTATTCATTTTATCAGTTATTAGCACCCTATGTTCCAGTGTTTAACATAAAATGTGAATATTCTTATGTGTAAAATATATGACTTTATTATTTTTCTTATTTATTAATTATTTCGCGATAGATGTCAATTACTGGAGCATGACAATCACTGGAGAACTTACCCTATTTAATATAAAAACAATTCAAATTTTAATGCAATACAGCCATTATTCGAGAGTTTAACGAAAATAATTATAATAATAATAAAATATTCTTAATTTTTATTTAGGTTTTCTCAATTTAATTTGAAATAGCTTAATTTAATTTACTAAATATTTGAAAGAATTGCATTTTAAACGAAATATGGGGTTTATGTTGTAAAAAAATGTAAAACAAGACAATTTAATTTAGTAGAGAACTGTTTAACCGTAATGTTTAGTTCGTTAATGATTTATAGTATAATGCTTGTTTTATTCCGTGCACAAGAAACGAATTGTACAACAAATAATCTTGTACAAGTAATACAATATTATTTTCTTGAAAACGACGGCTCTTACAAAACAATACGCCTTTATGTATGAAAATAAATAAATAAGTAAATAAATACTACAGGCAAATTTGGAAAATATCTGTTGTTTTTATTACGTTAAGAAAGAATATTTTAAACCATTCAGCTATTAAATTAATTTATACAAATCCTTTTAACAGATTTTTTTTTAATAACATAGTGATGCATCTTCCATATTCCCTACCGTTTATCTTTTATATCACATTCGCTTGTGTATCACTACGCTCAAAAGAATAATGGAGAAAAAACATTAAAAAATAAGTAAAATTCTATCAAATTTGAGCATGTCACACACTCAAAATTGCTCTGAAGTAAAATACTCAAATTAAAAAATACCATGCACTTATTATTGAGTACAATAACGTGCTCAAAAATTGGTATCCAGCATCTGGAATTCTAATATTCGTAGTGCTTGAAACTTGAAACATACGATGGGGTTTAAAGCATTCTCATCGCTCCCTCAAGCTGCAGTTTAATTAAAAAGTGCAATTAAGTTTAATATAAAAATGAAATTAATAAAATTAAACAAGTAAAACTTGATCAAATTTTCATAAACGTCAGCATAAAATTCGTAATAATCTCTAGTTAAGTATTCAAATAAACCATTCAGCCACCAAAGTCTAACTCAATCCATTCAAAACACAAATATATTTCAGTAGTTCCTACAGTCACATCAAACCATCTCAATCCATTTTAAAATAGAACAAGATTCAATCTAAAAAAGTAGAAATATTTAGCGTCATCTATATTATAATAAGAGTTCTAGTATGTTATTGCCGAAACATCAGTGGTGGTCTCCCTGTTGAGACTCAAAAATATTTTGTTTTCCGGTTATGTGTCTGTTTGTCTGTTTGTCTGTTTGCTTGTCGCCCGATAGCGGCCACAAAAATCACGCTAATGACTTGCAATTTGGTACATGTGTTCACGAGCCACTCGGATTCAGCTGTATAGTTCGGGTGTGCATTTCATTTTCAGTTAGTGTAGAGGAACACGCCAAAGTTTTTCTTATCATTACGGCCTAGTGGAAGAATTTGTATGTACCGATATAGAGGCCGAAAACATCGCTATTTGCATGTAATTTAGTACACATATTTATGAGCCACACAGATTTAGACGTATAGTTGTGGGTGTGTATTCTATTTGTAGTTTGTCTTCAGATACACACCAAAAATTTTATGGGCAGAATTTCTATGTACCACAATAGCGGTCGCAAAATTACTCCCATTGACTTGCAAAATGTCACACACGTTCAGGCTCTGTTTCTAATTAGCTGTATAGTTTTTTATGCCTGTATTGCTATGGATTGTGTACGGGGACACGCCAAAATTCTTATCACTGCGGCATATGGGGTGAGTTTCATTTAAACGCATTTTGATATAATTACCTTGCAATCAACAAAATGAAATTAGCGTAAATTACTAAGATGATTAAATTTATGTTTTCTGCAGCAAATATGTTCTCTTAGGCTTCCTAATTAATGTACAGGACCTTACAAAAGTGTTCTGACAATGTCTCGTAATCATTCGAATTATGTCGAATTGCGAACAATTATTTATGAAAAATGAACAACAAGCTGAAGAGTTTTTACTGGTGTGTACAATGTTTATGGTTCTTTTACAAAGACACACAAAAGAATTCCGTAACGTTATAGCCTATGGACAAATTTTTATTTAAGCACACTTTAATGAGTTTATGCTGCATTGAACATAATTGAATTAATATACGTTTTAAAGATTACTTTGCCCAAAAATGCTTGGGCCCGGGCATGAAGATGGCAGGAGTTCCGCTAAGGAGGGCAACTTTAAAATTTCAAACGGGAAAGTTTTTTTTTTTTTTTTTTTTTTTTTTTTTTTTTTTTTCCAAACAGGAAAGTGTTTTTCCTACATAGGGAAAACTAATTCATAAATACATAAATATAAATTCAAAACAACCTTTAAAAATATCAAAACTGAGTTCTAAGAAAATAGCTTGAAAGGTAAAAGAAAACGAAAAGGAAGATCTACAAAAAAGGACAATGGCATGCATCTATTTAAATATTTACACACCACACATATTTCCTAACATTTACCGATCGTAATTGTATTCATATTCTTTGTCTTTCATTAACACATTGGATTTTAGCATAATATAACAAAATACTAATTTGGAAATTTTTTGTAAACCCAGTCTATTTTTAATTTTGTTTTGGATGACATAAAAATTAAAACAATACTCTCCTGAGACGCTGATGATGCAGAACATCTCTGAAGATGTTTTAATAATTGGAGAAATTCAGCATCTGTTACAGTTTTACTCAAATTCTTCCACCATTGTGCAGGTGAAATATTGTTTTTAATGTCTTCGGATAAGGTGCATCTTCTGACTTGAACTGTATTGTGTATTGTAAGTACTTTAGATTTAAAGCCTGCAAATATTTGCAAGCGGATTCTTCCTGATCTTGCGATAATTTTTCACCTTTATATTTTAATTCATCAGGTATGCCAAACGATTGACAGGGGTCATTGCTTTTTCAAAGCTGGATTTCACTTTGCTGAAATGTAAATTGAGTTCTTTATTTTCAAGAAACTCTAGGTAAATTTCATAAGCATCAGCAATATTCGCAATATTATCGTGTTGTAACTTCGTAAGGGCTTTTGGAACTGATTAGTTGATTATTGCTTTATATCTTTTTTGTTAATTGTTTTTGTATGGAGCTTGATGTTTTTTTTTCTTTCTCTGAAAATCTGCTTGATTGTCTTCAAAGACTGACTCTTCAAGTATTCTACGAGGGTAAGTCATTAAGTAAGTCACAAATAAAAAAGCCATGATTTACAGTTGGAACAGATATCTCCAAAGAATGGTGATATATGACAACACCATACAACTTTATGATACAGCATACAGTATATTGAGTAGGAAGCAATCACACGCATGCGTAATGCAGTTTCAAAAAAGGCGATATTGCTGAATGATTGCACGATAGAAGAGCAGCATGCTGCGGTCCAGTTTTTGTGGGCGAAAAGACTTGAATAAAAAATTATATTCATAAAAAAAGTTACCTGTTTATGGATGCTACAAAATCCACCTTAAAGCCCAAACTTATCCCCAAGCAATTTTCAACTGTTTGGTCCAGTGAAAAAACATCTTGGAGGCAAACAATTTACAGATGATGATGACGTTCAACATGACGTCCTACTGTGATAAAGACAACAACCCAAAAAATTTTGTGCAGCTGGAATTGGGGCTCTGATAAAACGATGGGATAAGGGACGTTGCTGGGGATTATGTGGGAAAATAAAAATTGATTCCAAGTGATTATCATGATAAATTATTTTTTTATTATCTTTTGTGACTTACTTAATAACTTTCCCTCGTATTATAGACTAGACAAAAATCTGGCAACAACAAAATGCGTAAACAAATCTGCTACTGATGATTCAAAACAACGTTTTGTGTAAATATTGAACGAAACTAAAATTGTAAGAAAAAAAATAATAATAATAATCAAATAAATAAATATATAAAAATGTTTTTAGTAGGTCTACTTAAGAATTAATAAATTTTTTTATTTAGATTTAAAACAAATTATTTATTTTTTTCTCTTGATGACACTGATATTTTTAAGTTTAATAATTTTATTTTATTGTGTTCTAAAACATTTATTTAGAAAATCATTATTGTTAAAAATTTTTATGATCAAAATTTATGTTATATGCAATATATATTGCTTATTTATATTCTTTTCCTACACAATAGTTTTAAACCCAAGAGAAATTATGTATTTACTATGTATTTCTAACTTTCATTTTACACATCAGATTCAGAAAGCCACAATATTTCTTACATATTTTCATTTAGAAGTTTCTTACCGAAATTTACCAGTTTTTAACCGGTGGGATAGAAAAAGCAAGTTTTCGACGGGTAAAAGCCGGGTAAAGCATATATACATATGTATATTAATTAAAATCTCCTGCCTACATATTAGTTTTCGTAAGAACTATTTTCTAAAACCAAGTTATTCCTCTTTCAGCCAAACCTACATTAATACCTTATTAGATAATTTCCTAAAATCCTCTTTTCTCTATTTTAGATTTAAATAATCCCTTCTTACTGATTTTGTTTTCAATTCTAAAACCACATTTCTTTCTTTTCTTATAAAACATGATCGTTATTTATTCAGCAGTTTTATATTCACGATTCATTACAAGAATGTAAACATAAACAATGTTAATAATTGCAAAAGTTTGAATAAACACAAAATGCAATATTTTATGGTGTTTATTCAAAGTTTTGTAATTATTACTTTAAAACGCCAGTTCTGTACTGCTTTCTTACTACAAACTATGTTGTCTTTGTTGTGCATGTAAATAAAATGAAAATATGATTCATAATTCTACTTTTATATTAATTAGAATTTCTCATGATTATATTTTTTTCATATATACACAATTTTTATTCTCTAATAATAAAAAATAATTGACTTCTTAATGAAAATTTGGATTAAGAAATAAAAAATATTTATTTACTTATTATAAAATGAGCTTTGATGTTAAAAGCTAATTCTAAAAGATTTTAACAATATATTACAAAGCTTATGTCTTTAGAAATGCACTGCGTGTATGAATTATTAAAGAATTAAAATTATGTAATTTTGTCGTTTTAAAATCACTACATAATCTCAGCTATTGCTTTCTAAAGTTATTCGGACAACTTTATTAAATATGAATTTCCATTTAGAGCTTTACTGAACTGGAACTAAATTAAAATTAATTTTTAACGAAAATTTTCAAAATTACTGAAGTAAAATTGACATAAAATATATTCTTTTTTGAACAGGAATTTGAAAGTTGAAATTGATAAACTGTTTATTTCATGTATGTGGATTATTGGAGAAATTTATTTTCTCAATAAAAATACTTTTTATTTTGTTTAAATAAGAGAAAGAAAGGCGTGATTATGTAAAATATTTAGATTTCATTTAATGTTTTAATGTATTTTAAATTAAAATAAAACATACATGTACATGTTATTACATTATAATTAATTAAATAAACAGTCTGCAATAAAAGCAAATATTGTTCATTCATCCTAAAATAGGTATTTTTATAGGACGGTCATAAAATAATGTCACTGTTTTAAGACATCTACAGCAAAGAAGAATGAACCAAATGAAACCCGTTTTTATGTACAGACTTTCGAAAATACTGGGAGATAATAAATAAAGGTACTATAAGTCGCCTTTAGGGTATATTTTGGCGCTGTTCTCATGCACTCATAATTGAATTTGTACAATTGAGTTAGATTATGTTACTTTTCTATTGCACATGCGTTTTTGGTGTTGTTGAAAACGAAATAAGTCAATATTATGCATAAATGTAATGAAAATGCATTATGTAAAATTAATTCGAAAAAAAAAAAAAAAAAAAAAAAAATACTTATATAGAGATATGAATAAACTGCTTCTAAAGCTGCTATCAGACAGAATATTCTGTATATTCTAAATTATAAGATATTGCCTCTCAAAAATACTGAACGACTTTGTTGTGTTAAATCTAGGGTTATTTTTTTAGTATAAACGAAATCAAAAAATGTAAACAACATAAGCAACATTTGGCGATAATTCACCTAGAGATTTCAAAGGAAAAATGATAGAGGATTTTCTGAAATAGCGATTCTCTAACTAGAGGGCTGAAAACTAGTGTAGCAAACACAATAAATCAAAACTGCGGGAAAGAAAAATATTCCTGACGCAAAAGTATCAAACAAAGATATTCCGTACGTTTCCCAAATGGAAAAACTGTTTATGAGGTAGTATGTGCTAATGACTTTCATATCGAACTTAGTCTGTTAGCGGCTTAATACGGTACATCATTGTTTATATAATTCATTTTTCGTGATTTTTTTTTTTTTTTTTTTTTTTTTAATTTGAATACTGACTCTTTTTTTTTTTTTTATAAAACCTCAAAATTTTTGTAATATTATTACAAAAATTTTGAAATGGAACTAAATAAGTAAAAAAAAATATTCCTGACGCAAAAGTATCAAACAAAGATATTCCGTACCCAAATGGAAAAACTGTTTATGAGGTAGTATGTGCTAATGACTTTCATATCGAACTTAGTCTGTTAGCGGCTTAATACGGTACATCATTGTTTATATAATTCATTTTTCGTGATTTTTTTTTTTTTTTTTTTTTTTTTTTTTTTAATTTGAATACTGACTTTTTTTTTTTTTTTTTTTTTTTTTTATAAAACCTCAAAATTTTTGTAATATTATTACAAAAATTTTGAAATGGAACTAAATAAGTAAAAAATATTCCTGACGCAAAAGTATCAAACAAAGATATTCCGTACGTTTCCCAAATGGAAAAACTGTTTATGAGGTAGTATGTGCTAATGACTTTCATATCGAACTTAGTCTGTTAGCGGCTTAATACGGTACATCATTGTTTATATAATTCATTTTTCGTGATTTTATTTTATTTTATTTTATTTTATTTTTTATTTTTTTTTAATTTGAATACTGACTTTTTTTTTTTTTTTTTTTTTTATAAAACCTCAAAATTTTTGTAATATTATTACAAAATTTTTGAAATGTAACTAAATAAGTAATAAATAATTTGTTTTTCAAAAATATAAATTCTTTATATTTAATGAAGATTTTACTTACTTGTTTATTTATTTATTCATTTTATTACTATTATTATTATTTTGTTATAATAGTCGTGCCATTCAGACAAAGACAGCTATTCTTAACATTTGGTATTTTATTATTAGATTTATTGTAATCTATTTGAATATATACAAAAACATTTCCAATGATGTGATTTATGTATCTATCTTTCTGAATATATGTGTGTGTGCGTGTGTTTTAATGGTTTAAAATTGTATTTGAATCATATTTTCGATTTTTAACTTTAACTAACTGGTATATTTAGCTAATTTTTGCGCTTCTCTGTTATATTCATGCCTTATTGTTTCTAGAATATTAAATAATAGCAAATAAATAAAATAACTTACTAACAAATAAATAACTACAAATAAATAAAAATATGACATCACATTTCAATAAGTATTACACGTTGGGAATACTATAAACGAAATATTATGAAAAAAATATATTTTGGGTAGTATTTTTTAGTCAAATCTAAAAACCTATAATGTGTTCATTGGATTTTATTTAAATATTTAAACAATATATTTACAGTCAAATACCAGACACAATCAACTATTTTAACAAAATTGACATATTTTTTTTTTATTTAGAAGATCCGGGAACGTGTATGAATGTAATATCTTGTAAAAAAAAAAGAAGAAAAAAAAAGAAAAAGTCATTAGAAGTTATAAGTGGTACTCCTAGTTGAAGATTAGCGGCTAGCATTTCAATATAAATATCCTTGGTGATATTAATTTTAATGAAAATAATGAGTGTTAGCCTTCTGGCGATAAAACCCACCTAGAAGATGACAGAGATACCACCTGTTTTTTCATTATGAAGTCACAGCAAAATTGAAATTTTCTTCTTAATCTAAATTAAAATTCTCTTTGTCAAAAAATTCAACGTTTTCCTATTCTGAATCCATAATAATAAGTTTTTTTTTTTTTTTTTTTTTTTTTTTTTTTTTAATAATGTGGTCAAAAGAAAAAAAAAATGATGTAAGAAATCAGATACCAAAATATTTTACGGTGACAGTAATTTAAAATGTTCGTCGTAAAGATACATAAAAGAGAGTTTACATAGCGAGTAAAAAAAAAAAAAAAAAAAAAAAAAAGAAAAAGAACTGCCATTTTCTAAAACATTCATTTTCGAGATCTATACTTGCCTAAAACTGGATCTATAACTGTTTTATCTAATTAGGACGCATGACAATTCTCCATTAGTAACAAAGTAATACATACTAAAGAACATCCAAAAAGGGGTTTGTGTAAAAACTTTTAAGTAAATCGTTAGAGCCATTTTTGAAATACCAACCTTCGGTCCTCCTGCCGATTTTCACAAAAACTTGGCAAACTCTTCTGTATACAGGAAACTAATAATTAAATACAAAAGGATAGCTAAAAGAGAGTTAATATGACCAGCTTGAAGAAAATCCGCAAATCCTTTTTTAAAGGAAAGAACTTATGAGACCTAAAATTGAAGTATTAATACAGAACGTCTATCAATTTTCCTGAACTATCCAACTAATACCTGCGAAAGCACGTCCAAGAAGGTGTTTATATATCAACTTTGAAAAAAAATCTTTCGAGCCTTTTTTGAGGTACGGAACTATGGTCCAACTGCCTGTTTTCCAATTTTCGCTAAAAGTTGGAAAAAATCCTTTCAACACTAGACCTGTTTTAACTCTGAAGTTTCGTTGTTCTACCTTTATAAGTTTTAGAGATATGATAGTCAGAAGGTACCCCACATACGTACATACACTCATATACACATACACACTGACCAATTGCTAAAAGCCACATTTTTGGATTCAGGAAGCCTTAAAACATGTAAGTCCAGTTAAAACTCTATATCGAGATATTTTTTATCGAATGCAATACTCCCATTACCTTGCGGTAGTCTGGTAATATAAGTAATAGTTACGAATATGAGAAATCAGAATGACAACCAGTAAGCAGACAGATGAACCCAAATCTTTATTTCTGTTATATGAAAAAACATTTATTCTTTTGCCATGCCCAATTTTTAACCAATACTACTTTTATGTTAACAGAATTTGAACTTGTATTAGTTGTTAAAATTTAAAACATTTGGTTTTTCAATACAAAAACTTTTTTTTAAATACCTTGTATGAATAAAATTTACAGATAAAATAAATCAAAGTATTAGAACATCATTTTTCCTAAAAGCTTAAATATATGTATTTTGTGTGTGTAAACTTACAGTTTATTTTAAATTATGTATTAAAACATAAATTTTGTAATAGATCTTTAACATGAAGTCAGATTCAGTTTCGTTATTAAGTATTTCAAAGTATGTTCCTCTTTTTATTGAGAAAAGGTTATTATAAGGAATTTTATTATAGGAAATAGTTCTTTGTATAATTGTATCTTTTTGATTTGTCCAACAGACATCGGCGGATATTTTTTTTTCTTTTCTTAAATCGACGTTAAAATATATTGGCACTTTACAATTACAGAAATTATTAAAAAAAAAAGAACAAAACAACTTTGATCAAAATTTAGATAAGACTTAATAGATAATAATAAATAGATAACAAAGATTTAAAACCCGTCATTTATTCAATATTCTGAGCATTGAAACAATATATACATATATAATGTTTTATAATGAAATTGGGAGATTTGATTTATATTATACCAACAAAATATTTTATTGTTAAAAACAATATGTTTAAAGGAGTGTATTTTTAGGGATTCCTCTGTAAATTCTAAATAATCTCATACTGTATACGCACGTCACATACTCACAAAGAATATCTCCTATGAGTCATGTTCTGATTTGGATGTAAATTTATTTTCTGGTTGAAGGTATGCATTACAGTCGGCAGCAAAATTATTTGAGCGGTAGCAGTAATTCTTATATAAAAAAAGTACACTTAATACTACTTTGTTTAAATAAATCCTTGTCGAGTCATGTTCTTAGTCAATCTAAGAACATGACTCGATAAGAATTTATTAAACAAAACAGTATTATGTGTACTTTTTTCACATAGGAATTATTGCTAGTCCTCGAATAATTTTACTGCCAAGTGTATTCTATAATTATTTTCTTTTTAATTGTGAATTAATTATTTGTTTCAAAAAACAAAAACTTAAGAAGATTAAGACAGAAGATAAAGAAGATTAAGAAGATTAAGATCAAGAAGATTAAGAAGAATACGACAGTGGAATGTATTTAAGCAGTAATGAAACAGATAACTTTTAAATTAATATAAAATCTTCAGGAAATATTATGGATATTGTTAAACAAATGGTCAAAAAAAGTAAAATAAATAAAATAAATAAATAAATAAAAATAAAAATAACATAAAAGGAACAGCAGTAATTAATGAAAAATAACAAATGACACATATAAAACTGATACAATATTAAGGATATAATATTAAATCAAGAAATAAAATTTTTTTTGCACCATGATCATACAAGGGGAAAAGTTGGCGAAGAACACAGTTCGCAATCATTGACAAACAGATTAAAGTAAGCTTTGATACGGTATTGGAAATGTGGGGGCCTATCTTCAATTTATCCGGATTGAAACCAAGAATTTAAGAATATTGGTGATGCTAATTGGTTATGAATAGGTGATAGCATTTTTAATAAAAGCATTTCATAAAAACTGATTTCAAAATTATCAAACAAGACTCGTTCAGAAAACTTTAGAACAGATTTAATGGACATTCTGAAGCAATGAACTTCTACTAATGGGATACCTCTTAACTTCCAAAGGATCCGTAAGATTATTGCATTAGAATGTCTTGTTTTTGTTTCAGTATTTGCAGCTTCATAGTTATAAATTGTCTAAGAAACGGCATAAACAACGGAATATTTTGAAACATTAGGGAAGTAAATCATTTCAAATATTCTAAGAAAAGTTTTTTTTTTTAATTTTTGAACGACTGGAAGTTGCAGTGCATAGGATGTCATCTGCAAAAAATGATTTCATATTGTTTAGATCAAAAATTTTCCCGCTTTTAAATATCAAGAGGCAAAGCGAATTCATTAGTTTTTCAATAATGGAAACTTTTGGACATTATTGTATATGAATAAATTGTTCATGGTAATGATTGGACAATTATTTTGGTTCCTGTAATTTCCTATCTCAACCAAATTAATTTCGAAATTGAAACCACTTTGATTAGTATTATAAATTTATTTTAATAATATAAATTAGTATCGTAAATTAGATTAGTATTATAAATTATAACAACATTTCATTAAACTGGTATTTAATGAAATGTTGTTTGTGTGGAAAAAGAACTTCGAGTTCAATTCAATTGACGTCTTTAATTTCTAATGAATAACCATGTGAAAGGAATTTGTTTAATTTTCTTAAAGCAATGCTATGTTTTTATTTGAGTTTCCAAATCAAATTATGTGACGCCGTAATTTTTATTTTTATTTATTTATTTATTTTTACAGTGATTTCTGTTTCCTTCAAAAGTGCCCATTGCTTAAAAACTTAACTATGCACAGTTAGTATTTTTAGATTTTCTTATAATAAATTCATTGAAAGTATATTGATCGACAGCTTTTGGTTTCTCTTTCATACTCTGCACCTTTCTTTTTAAAAAGTTTCAATTCCGTCCAATACTGGCTGCTTGATAACACTGTATATAAATGGCACGTTTTCGAAACTTTCACAATATTCAACTTTTTTTTTTTTTTTTTAATAATATATTTCTTACACTTCTTATAGAAGTTGCAGTAAATATGAAACTCGATTCTACTTGCCGTCTAGTTGCAAATAGTTGCTAATGGTATTCTGCCACAGCTGTCTACTTTCTTCCTGCTCAGGATCCATTTCATCGAAATCCAAATCTGTATTCTTGTTAACGAACGCTGTACTTGAAAATAAGATAGCACTGCTCGGCTTGAAAATTGCCCCCAACACCACGTTGCAAATTCTTATGTAAAATGAGATCCTTAATCCGAATAGAACGTCCATTTTGCCCTATCACCCACAGTTTTTTAGGGCCGGCCCCTTATTTTTATCACTTTTCGGTAATTTTATGGCTATAAATTTGGTTTTTAGGAGGAGGGATATATTATTTTAACTGTTAAATAGCTTCTGAGGGGATACAGAGCTCGAAATTTCTAAAACATGAACATTTGAGGCAAGGGGAATATTTAGGGGGAATTTGCTACTGAAATTATCTATTACATTTCTTATATTTTTTTATCTTTTATTAATGTTATTTATTACACATTATAGTATATATGGATAATATGAACTTGAATAAATTTGGATCAAAAATTCAATGAGAACTTAATTACACACGAAATTTTCAATTGAAAAAGGTTAAAGATAAGTTACCATGTCAGACTCATTGATAGGTTTAGATAGATAGTCTTATAAACTTGTTAGTGGCGTAAAGTAATCTGCGGGGAAACGCTTTGTGGCGACGCAAATGGGATTTAAATCTCAGGTAGGTTGCGTCTATTTCTACACGTGCTATCACTTTATATCATTCCCAGTTTGAATATAAAATAGTGATAATCAAATTGGTGGTTTACAGTAGATCGTTCAGTAATTTTGCAAGGGACATTAAGCAATGCTAATATAAAATGTCGATTGATGTTCATCAATTAGGAAAGTTCCGACTATCCTGACATACATGCTATGACTTCACGTCTGTTCCATCTTCAGTATTTGCAGGAAAGTAAGCTCATCATATGCTAGACATCATTTTCGTCATTCGACACATCCTTGGAAGGTGGTAAGTGATTTCTTCGATGGGTCATCAGTCAACGAAACCGCTTTTCTCGAAGATTCTCCATTTGTAAATTCAGAGATATTTTAATAACTAGGCTATTCTCGAAGTTACCTCTCTTAGATACTTAGTTTATTGTTGTAATTTGTGAGATTTATCTTTTTAATTTTACAAACTAATCTTGGTGGTCTCCTTCTATAGAAATTATTATTTAATTTTTTAGCGTTTATTACTCTTGCACAGAGAAAAATTATGTAACTGACATCTAAGAATCTAAATTGTAGCTCTAGTAAAAATGCTTCCATCATCCTTATAAATTCTAGTTCCCTTTGCTAGCGAGTTCTAAAAACCCCTATTGAAATTCTAGACTAATTTCACATATTATTGTGATGTCAATCTCATTCTAAAATCTCTGTAAATAAATGCGAAAATAATAGGCCAGTTTAAGTAACTATAATTTTGTTTTATAATCCTATTCTTGTAAACCAACGAGAATTTCTCGCAATACATTGAATTCATAATATTGCTTCAAAATCTAGAAAAGCGTAGACTAGCAATTCTTGATCATTTCGACTATCTAGGTTATTGTTTTCCTTACACGCATAACTCGTAAATCTATATTTCTAGTTTAGGAATTTAGAAAAGGACAACTTATCCGTTCTAGATAAAAGCGATATATATTTTTTTTTCTCTCTGTATGATATCATTAAACATGCCTTACGTAGAAGTTTTTAAATATTTTTTCATTGTTTAAATGTTTTTTATTCTTTTGATTTCCTCTGTATCGAAAATAACAGCACTGATCTGAAATGTAACAAATGCTTTTTCAAAGGATGCTAAATGCATAAATTGATTGAAATTTCTTGGAAGGCGCCTTGATGGTTTGATGATGCACTTGTGTCTGTTTTTTTTTTTTTTTTTTTTTTTTTTTTTTTCTAATGAAGAGAAGGGATATTATTTTGACTAGAAACAACTTTGGCGGGTATATTTTAGTTTTTATTTACAAAGCTTTTTTTTTTTTAATTAAAATAAATACTATTTAAATTAACAGATTATTTAAATTTTGCAGATGTTCAAAATCACAAATTTCTCAAAAATTATAAAAAAAGCTACTTTTTTTTTTTACATATTTATGACCAGCTGTGTGTCTAATAGCCATATTCGAAATTAGCTTAGCAAATTACAAAAGAAATTAAATAGCAAACTTTAAAGGATTACTTGTACTTTAAATGATTTTTTTAATTACTTGCCTATTTTAATGTGCATGAAAAACAATCATGTGATGATGTCAATCATCCCGTTTTAAAACATATAATGCTTATGTATAAACAAAAGCCATCCATAAAATTCAATTTGTGAAAACTTTAAGACTGAAGCTTTACTATAAAGTATTATAGATGGATTTTTTCTTATTCTGAACGGAAAAAAGCTTTTATATTTGTCAGAATGACAAATATCACATTTCAAACATATCAAATTTATTTTATCTTTAAGTACATTTATGTTGAATTATTTTACACAAGTAACGAAAATAAATCTTAATTTGTGATATCCCATATAACAAAAAAAAAAAAATTATTTTCTGTTTCGTGGCCTCTGTACCTGTTGTCTTCATTGATAAATGGATTCCGAAGCATTTTTACACCTTAATGGAATTTTGGAGATTTTTGGTGGCCATTTGAAGAGAAGATTCATGTCATGGGAAGGGGAAAAAAATAACTATTTGTTATTTTTCTTTATTAATTTATTTTTATTGAGAAATTATGATGTATGCAATTTCTTTTATAATGATTTCGATAATTGTATTCTTGTAAATAAAAGTCATATTATCCTTTTCTAATTTAAAAAATAAATGTATGCTTTTTATTAGTAAAATACGATTTTTTCTTTCTTTTTTTTAATATATATGTATTTTTTTGAGAAGCTCAGTAAATTGTAGAAACGTAGAAACAGTTGAATGTATACGACTATTTTACTTATAAACCGCTCAATTAGATTAGAAAAAATCCCGTAAAAGATAGCTTTAGATTAAAAATGTGCCTTCTGCATATAAGACAAATAAGCTTAGAGAGGCAACGTGTATTAATATCTTCATAAAAATAATAGCTTTGATTTTACGACAACAAAATACAGGTTAGAACCACTATGTTTAAGACTGTGATATCAAACTTACAACAATTTATTGAGAAAAGGAAAATAAAAATTTATCTGGCTGTTGCTTATAACGAATGAAATAATTAAAAAAATTAAAATAAAATAAAATAAACATTAAAAAAATACGCTACGGATGCAAAAATGTAGAGAGACAACAAAAATAAACTTTTATCCAAGGTTTGAAACGAATAAACTTAAAAAAGAAAAAAAAAAAAATCAATTGAGGTAGTGAATCAACGAATGCTTTCCCAGCTTTGCTGGTCACTATATTTAAAGGGGACTAATGTGCAAGTTGTACCTGACGGGACTAAAGTGAAAGTTTTACCTCAAAGGACTAATGTGAAAGTTGTACCTCACGGGACTAATGTGCAAGTTGCACCGGACGAACAAACTATTTCTTTCAACGAAAATGCCTACTAACCCTGGACGATAGGTCTAATGCATCATATTATATATCGTATTTATCGTAATATAACTCAATACTTATTTCGCTTCCCTCTTCGACTCGTTTTAATACGCATTTTTTATATGCATGAGCAGCCCCCGAAAAACAAAAACATCAAATCATTAAATTCATTTTTTTATTTATTTTATTTCATATTATTTCACGCGGACTTTATATTTCCTAATTCAAAATTATTAAAAAAAAACTTTTCCGATAACGCTTGTAACGATACTGATTATTATTAATTTTCTTTTCTTTTTCTTTCAATAATAATAATAATAATAATAAAAGATTTTGATGAAATTCTGGCAAAAGCAGAATTTAGTTTAGGACGGAGGACTATTAGTTTTTTTTTTTTTTTTTTTTTTTTTTTTTTCAAATTATAACATCGCTTTCAAATTATTCAATTATATTTTCGATAAATTTTAGATTTCGACAAATGTCCAACTATTGAAATCGACAACGCAAAAATCCCAGATTGAGACTAATAGGCCCTTAGTCCTAAAAAAAAAAAGGTAATTTACAAGGAAAGAAAAACATCTTGTTTGTTGTAACTAAAGCTACATAAAATTGTTGAAGATACGAAAACATTTTTTGCATTTTACTCATAAACTGAGTTTAAGGTTAACACCAACGTTAGCATATTAATACTGTGTAATATAATATATATATATATATATATATATATATATATATATATATATGCCTTTTTTTTCCAAATTTTAATCTATAAGATTAAAACTTCCGTAAGACCAAAATCGTACGATCTGGGTATGCGCGAGAAAATTTTGAACCAATTCGTGACGGGAATATTCCTTTCTCTTTATGCAGCCCAGTACGAATACCGATGATAAAGCTCGAGCAGACGACATTAATATTTCATATGTCTATTGATCTATTTTATGGCAGACGCCTAATTAAAACTCAATCATAAAAATATTTCACACGATTAATTCATTGATTCATACTTTCCAAGGAAGTATATTAAAAACAATGCAATTCGCGAATACTTATCGGTTACATTTACATTTATCTAAAATCGGTGTAAATTTTCGCTGAAAATTTCTTTATACAAGATGTGGCGCCATCTGTCGCAATATAAATATATTATACTTCTTAAAAGAAAAAAAGAAAAAAGAAAAAATCTTTTAAAATTAATAAATTGTCAGAGTTTATTGTTATCAGTTGAAAACTTTGTTTAGAAAAGATGGAGACAGATATTTAAAATCAAAAATTTATTTATTTATTTATTTACTCTAATTATTATAATATCTATCTCTGATACTTTATTTCGATACCATATATTACAGTAAAAATAATTTAAAAAGAATAACATTAAAATATTGATATTTTATACGAGTAAAAATTGACATAGAATAATTTATTATTAAAAATTTAATGAGCAAATTAATTTACTAAAGTATTAAATACATTCTTATTTATTTATTTATTTATTTATTTTTAACAGTACACTTTTGTTGAAATATACTATTTTGATAGAATAAAGTGTTATAATATTATTCCAGCAAAAACAAATTTTTACTTTATTCTGATTTGCAGTTTATTTTGAGAATACAATGGATTAATACACTGATGGAAAAAAAATCCCAACACCAGGAAGGAGCTGTGCTAGATAAACGAAATTTGGTAGGCGTGTTTATACATCTGAAAGATGACGTCGATTCAAATTTCGAGCTACGCGCATATGTGTGGCGCTAGTAGCGACACTATGAACATGCAAATGAGGTTTGCTTTAAATAAGTGCTGTAAGGTTCGTGATCGTTATTTACAGTTGAGATTTGACGTAGTGGGTTAATGTTAGTCGAGGATGCCTCTAAGAAGACGAAGAAGCCATTATCAACAGCTCACTGAGTTTGAACGAGGTCGTGTAGTAGGGCTACGAGAAGGTGGGTTTTCTTTCCGCGATATTGCAGAAAGACTTGGCAGGAATGTATCCACTGTGCATGAGTGTTGGCTGCAGTGGTCAAGAGAAGGTACTGCCTCAAGAAGACCGGGTTCCGGGCGACCACGTGGCACTACTGAGAGGGAAGACCGCCGTGTTCGGCGTATGGCTGTGGCTAATCGTACTGCGTCTGCAGCTGAAATTCGAGCTGCAGTTGGCACCACAGTGACACAACGAACTGTTACAAATCGCTTACTTCAAGGACAGCTCCGAGCCAGACGCCCTGTAGCGTGCATTCCACTGACTCCAAACCACTGCCGTTTGCGACGTGAGTGGTGTCAAGCTAGAGCTCGTTGGAGGACGGGGTGGAGATCTGTTGTGTTTTCTGATGAAAGCCGGTTCTGCCTTGGTCGAAGTGATAGCCGTGTGTTGGTTAGAAGAAGGCCATGTGAATGCCTGCTAGCGACCTGTCTGCGGCCTAGACACACAGGGCCTACTCCTGGAGTTATGGTTTGGGGAGCAATTTCGTATGAGAGCAGGAGCACTCTCGTGGTTATCCCACGCACCCTGACTGCAAATTTGTACGTCAGTCTAGTGGTACAACCTGTTGTGCTGCCATTCATGAACAGCATTCAAGGGGGTGTTTTCCAACAGCATAACGCTCGCCCTCATGCCGCTGTTGTAACCCAACATGCTGTACAGAGTGTCGACATGTTGCCTTGGCCTGCTAGATCACCAGATCTTTCTCCAATCGAGCACGTATGGGACATCATTGGACGACAACTTCAGCGTCATCCACAACCAGCATTAACCGTCCCTGTTTTGACCGCCCAAGTGCTACAGGCATGGAACTCCATCCCACAAACTGATATCCGACACCTGTTCGACACAATGCATGCACGTTTGCATGCTTGCATTCAAAATTCTGGCGGTGACACCGGTTACTAATGTACCAACATTTCACATTTGAAATGGCTCTTCTCACCAATGGCTCTACCTGTGATCTTGAAACTTTAATCAATTAAATATATTACCTAGACAAATGTATTGCTGAAATTTCATTACTGTACAATAATTTTTTCTTGGTGTTGGGATTTTTTTTCCATCAGTGTATTTTGGATTAAATCCAAGTGGTTTTACAAATATGGGAAGAAAAAATCAGAATAAAAACTATTATTTTACATTTAAAATGCACTTATTGTCTTGGCAAATTAGAATTAATGATATATTTTACAAGAGATTAAATCTTTGTCTTTCATGCGTGTCTTTTATTAAAAAACTGTGACCTGTTATCGTTGATAGTAAGTCAATATAATTATAATCTGGTAGTAAATCTTTGTATTCATTCATTTTGCATGAAAAGCAACGTATAAATTTCACAGTAAACATAAAACGAGTTGAGTTCTATAGATTATTAGTCGATTTGGTGTGACAGGGAGGAATTCTATTGTGGGATTAATTTACATGCTTGATGCTTTTATAAGTATTATCCCAAATATTGATACTATGTCATTAAGAAATATTTATTCTTTCGATAATTTATATAAATTCTGCCTTTCTTTTAATTACTTCTAACATTATTTTGGTCATATTTAGAGTAAAAATAGGAAAACCTTGGGATTTTATTTTTAATATATGGAGTATGCTTAAATTTTGTATATTGAAATTTCATGAAATTTATCCCTCCTCCCTCCAACCAAAAGAAAAATGATTAAAGCAGAGGTTTTAAACCAGTTAAGAGCAATGCGAAATATTAAAGCAAGGGTGTTTTAAAATTTATACCGTGAGAAGACTTTAGTTCCACATCATCCGTTAAATTTTGACGGGTATCAACTAGTTTTTAATAATGAGAACTTAAATTTTTTATTTGACAAAAATAAAGTTTTATGAGAACTAAAATCCTTCTTTCTAACAGTAATATTTTTATTTTAATTAATTTGGTTCTCTCCCAATATCGAAATATCGAATACCACTTGGAAGATATTTTGACGCAATCTACAGTCGGTAACAAAAGTATCCGAACACTAGCAAAAATTACAATGTAAAAAAAAGTAGAGTTAAAACTGTTTTGTTAAATAAATCCTTGTCGAATTATGTTCTTAGACTGACTAAGCACATGATTCGACAAGGATAGAGATTTTTGCTAGTGTTCGGATACTTTTGTTACCGACTCTACATGAACTCGCAAAAATTCGCTTAAATATGCTATATAGGGATTATTTTTATTGTAAAGAAGTTGGAATAAACTAAAATTATTATAAATATGCTGATGGCAGGGATATTATTAAAATAAAAATCATCATTTTATTTTAAGTACTTAGTAAACTTATTTAAGATTCGAAATACATACATACATATATATATATATATATATATATATATATAATAATTATGATAATTAATTTTACCACATACATTTTCGTAATATATTATTATTATTATTTTAAGAAAGATCAGATTTTGCTCATGAATAAAAAATAATTAGACATTTCCATTCCTAATATGCAGTATAACTTATTAGTTTCTAACAGAGGGTTTTATGAAAGAGATCTAAATAAGTACTCTGAAAAAAAAAAAAGTACTAATTTATAGGAATTTAATTAATATGATTTCATAGCAATTAAAATAAATATTCTGAAAAAATAATGCTAATTAAAAGAAATTATTATGAGGTATTACAAGATACTTTTTTTTTTTTTTACATGAATTTAGCTTTAAAAAAAACATGCTGTTTATACACTGTAATTATTATTATTTTTATTATTATTATTGCTATATTAGAGAACAATATTGAGGCAGACCACTTACCAGAACTATGCAGATAAATGTTTCCAGCTGTTGTGTGACCTTACATCTTAAACTATAGTTTACACAGGAATAGCTGATACACCATTTCTCTTCATAGTTGTGGTATTTCTCTACATGGTAAGCTGCCTCAGTCTTCTTGTATAATATTACACATTCTTCTTTTTACAGTGTAATTAAAGAATTATTCTTCCATATTTTAAAAAATGTTTTGTAAATAAGAATGAATGTGTTGTGCTTATTACTATTAGGTTTTGCCTGCTTCGCTAGTCACTATAAAAGGAATTTTCAATAATAATAACAATAATAATCTCTACATTTTAAATAACTTTATATACAAAATCGAAATATAAATTCTTCGAAATCGCTTAAAACATCGTTTCGAGTTCTCGTTGCTTTTGAAAGCGTCTTCCTTGCCTACGCTACATCGGTCCCGGTCCCGGTCCCTCACTGCTTGCAAATGCGTCTTAACAGGACGTTTCGATTTAGGTGCTAACTGGACGATACGGGGTGCTGCTAATTTTCAAGAATTACGTTTTTGTGATACTTATTATCTTCACTTTTGAATATTTTTCATTGACATTTTTATTTATTTATTTATTTTTTATTATTATTAATTATCTGCAAAAAGAAACACATTGGACCTTCGAAAATTGAACCCGCTGGACTTCATCTGGTAGTTACGCTCTTTTTTTATTTTATTTTATTTTTTTTTCTGTTCTGCATACGGAAAATCGAAGCAGTGCAAAATGCGTTTTTGTGGCTTCAAGGTAACCTTGTCGCCTACTATGCAGTGAACTCCTGTTTTATACTGACTGGTAGAACTGTAGAATTTTATTTAATGAGAGACTTTTTATAATATTCCCTACGGAGAAAAAAATATGTCGTGTACTGATATTTTTTGCATTGTTCTAAAAAAAATTTTCAACGTATTTTATATATAGGATTCGAAAATTTTCTTTCAAATTTGACGGCAGGAATTTCCTGTAATATAAGTGTTATTTTTATTTATTTATTTTTACAATACGGCATATCCGATTTTTTATTACCATTGTAACGTCGGTATTCCGAGACAAAAATGATCATCCCTAGAAATATAAAGAAAGGTAAGCAACCAAGGAATCGTTTATGAATAATTTAGAGAGAGTTTGTATCTTATTCCATATCATATGACAATGTGATATAATAATGCATAAACATAAAATTAAGCTTCTGGAAGGTAAAATCATCAATACAGTTACTAGATATGCTAATATTGTTATCATGTTAGGCGGATATAATAAAGTAAATAAAAAATGCGAATTAGAATTCATTGATTGCTTTGAAAGCTGTAAGGGAAAACATTGAAGTTGTCGACAGCTAAAATCTCTAAAATTATAAACAGAATAATAGATCGTGATATAATGTAAATTTACAACACTGCTATTCATAGCTATGACCAATATTTCGACCATCCAACAAACACTATGTCAACAGCTTTCAGAGAAAAATACTTTTATCCTTTAAATTTCAAATTTATTTTAAAAACATTATTCAATATTTATTCTTGTAAATTGATATTAAATCATTAATTAGCTCATTCAAAGATTCATTATTTTAAAATTTCATTAAAAAGCTAAGTATGGGATTTTTTGCTCCTTATATAAAGTTCAGGAAAATTTTTATACATATCATGTACGTGATATTTCAATATTTGTTTTTGTATTAAGTAATAGAAAAAATATGATATAATTTATGATTAATAATTATCTACATACGTAAAGCTGAAAGTTTGCCGTTGTTTCTGTCCGGATATTTAGTTCGTTATATAAAGCTGCATCATTCAACCGATCACTACGAAAATTGGTACGTATATAAATCAAAACAAAATCTAGCTAACGCTGTATATTTTAGTTCAATTGAATAACTAGTTCAAAATATAATAAAACAAAGCCCATTTTACAGTTTAAACTATTAAAAGAAATAAACAAATTGATTACAAAAATGAATAAACAGATAAATTTCACTTTCATATTTTCCAGACGTAAAAGAAAATATATTTATTTAAATGTGAAAATTTAAACAGAGAGAAAAAAAAAAGGGGGGGGGAATTTTTCAATTTGATTATTTGCGTGTAAGTGCATATATATATATCTATATTATATCGGAAAAAAAAGATAAATAAATAAATAATAATAAATAAATAAATTAATTAACAAGCAAACTTTTTTTTAAAATTTGTTTGTTTAGGTTTATTATTCGGTTTTATTCTGTTAAGTTCTCACAATGACATCAGATTGTTATAATAAGGATTTTATTGCGGTATAGTACATGCAGTGATTCATTTTACTGCATTCTTTTTTCCATTTATATTATACAAATTAAAAAAAAATAATGCCTCCAAATATGCGTCTTTTTTATGTAAACTTTTTATATAAACACAGAAGCTCTATACATCCGACATGTTTTATTGAATAGATATAGATTGAAAATTTAAATAGAGAGAAAAAGAAAAGGGCGGGCGATTTTCAGTTTGATTATTTGCGTGTAAGTGCATATATATATATCTATATTATATCGAAAAAAAAAATAAATAAATAAATATACAAGCAATAAATAAATAAATAAACAAGCAATTTTTTTTATTATTATTATTTGTTTGTTTAGGTGTATTATTTGGTTTTATTCTGTTAAGTTCTCACAATGACATCAGATTGTTATAATAAGGATTTTATTGCGATAGTACATGCAGTGATTCATTTTACTGCATTCTTTTTTCCATTTATATTATACAAATAAAAAAAAAATAATGCCTTCAAATATGCGTATTTTTTATGTAAAGTTTTATATAAACACAGAAGCTCTATAGATCCGACAACATGTTTTATTAAATAGAATACATTGAAAATTTAAATAGAGAGAGAGAGAGAAAAAAAAAGGGGGGGGGGGATTTTCAATTTGATTATTTGCGTGTAAGTGCATATATATATATATATCTATATTATATCGAAAAATAAATAAATAAATAAATAAACAAGATTTTTTTTTAATTATTTGTTTGTTTAGGTTTATTATTCGGTTAAGTTCTCACAATGACATCAGATTGTTATAATAAGGATTTTATTGCGATAGTACATGCAGTGATTCATTTTACTGCATTCTTTTTTCCATTTATATTATACAAATAAAAAAAAAAATTAATGCCTCCAAACATGCGTCTTTTTCATGTAAAATTTTTATATAAACACAGAAGCTCTATAGATCCGACAACATGTTTTATTGAATAGATATTGATTGATTGGGTTTCGAACCAATTTATTCAGAATTTTCAATTGCAATATCATAAAGTTCGAAGGTTTTTATTTTCATTTTATTTTATTTCAATTCCACTTCCCGCTTTTATTTTTATTTAAAAATTTTTATAAGAACTTCTTCAACGTTAGCAGTGCCAGGCAGATCTACTAGTACATATATGTTATAATTTATTCGTAAGGTTTAGAAAGGTTAATACACTTTATTTAATTTCTATGACAAAAACTCGAAAGTTTTTTTTTTTTTTTTAATAAATATCATTACATTACTACTTTAATTATTAGCATAAATATATGATATTTTTAACGAATTATAATTATTATGGTTTTATATCTATTCGAATTTCTATGCAGATTAACTGCTGACCATAAACCAGTCTTCTTCTCCTGAAAGCGATCGATTATTTTACGGTCGAGAGATATATGACAACTCACACGCTTAAGCGAAGTTTAATTATACTTAGAAACGTGCTATCAATTTTGTAAATGGCATTTTGATGACTAAGATAGCTTCTTTCTAGAAATCTCTAATATCGCAAAACTTATAAAATTTTAATAGAAACCTTTTAGGAACAAAATTGCAACTTAAATTTTATAAAACAAAAATACGTATTATCCATATCAATAATTATTACATCAACCGGAAAGTTCTGTCCTTTTGAATAAAAATATTCACATAAGAAATTAATTCTGGGTAATATTTAAGATATTCTTGGGTAGCTTTTAAGATAACTTCGAAAGTACCATATAAATACTATGAAACAAAAAATCCCGGTGTCATTTTATTAATTTAATAGAATATAACCTGCCGTTAGGCCTAATAGTTTTTATTATTATTTTTATTATCATTGAATATTATCGAGTCAGTCCAATGAAATAGTCATTCTTATTACAGAAATGAAATAAACATTGTTAAATACATTACAGAGTAGAAATTTCGCTAATTCAGGACAAACCGAAAATTTCGAAACCTGTATGGAATTTGAATTCATGGAGAGTATTGTTAGCGGTTTATAGAATTTTCGAGGTAATTCTGCGCTAGAAATCAATGAATCATTCCGAAAACTTCCAGGAATCGTCTCCTATTGCAATTAGAGTTTTCGAACTTTAGGAAGCTTGAACTACCACTTTTCATCACAATTCAATGCCTACTTTAACGCTAAGTCAATAACCACCTTTGTGGAAATGAAAAACTTCCGTCTGTTTCCATTTTTACTGTAATACCGTATAGAAAGTAGCACATAAAGTTATAATCAAGTTCTAGTTTACAATCGTCAATAATCACTCTTCTTTTTAGACAGTCTTGTTAGTCATTTATAGAATATTCGAAGAATTTAGTTTTGTGCTATAAACCTAAGAATCTTTCCGGAAAATTACAGAACTCTGATCTTATTGAGGTTAGAGCTTCCAAACTTTTGCAACCCTAAACTACAAATTTTCGCCAAATTCGTTCGCCAAATCGCCAAAATCGATGTCAAGACCAAAATCTGTGTTGACTACAAATTTGACGGCTTCGCGAGATTAGCGATCGAATTTGACATCAAATACTGTTTTAGAGTAGCCAAAAATAGTAAACCCTGTCTGAAATGTAACTGAGTTAATTGTTTTGGTACAACGTATCGTTTCTCCCCACTAATTTTCTCCATAGAGAACAAAAGTAGGTCATCTATACTCGAATGATTTTCACTGAAACTCTAAGCTGTGAATTTGTCATAAGCTGTGCATTATAACAACACTGTGTATAATAACTGTGTATAATAACACTGCACTCAATATATATATATATATATATATATATATATATAGTAACAAGATCTTTCTTTTCCCCTAACCTTGCTTCTCGCGGCTGCTGAATCCTTGCTAGCTGATCATGTGCCCGAGTATCAGAACATGAGAGGAAATGCGTACTGATGACGTGAGTGACGCTGCTTCCTTAACATGCCACTGCTAAGAGCGCTGAGAGGATAGAAATTCAGTTTCGACGGAAAGTTTGACGAAGCTGCACACGAGATGGGTGCGAGGTTAGTTTATAAACTTCAGTTATCATGTTCAGGCCCTGACTAACGGCCGGGCATACGGGGCAAATGCCCTGGGGCCCCTTTCTGGAAGGGGGCCCCCTACAGGTGTATACAGAAATTCTGCAACCTAAAGAGCTCTTATGTCACTGCAAGGGGGGCCCCCAGAATAGGCTTGCCCCGGAGCTCCAGGTAGTCTAAGTCGGGCCCTGATCATGTTCGACGTATTTATTGACGTACTAGGTGATTTATTTATGTGACGAATTATGATTAATTTGACGAACTGTTAAACTCACTTTGGATAATCAATTTTAATGCTCATCAGCATTCCTGTAAATATTGTAATATATTTTAACTTTCTTTATTAAATTTCAAGTAATTAGTAAATAATAGAATTAGTATTGTTCTTAAAGTTCTTAAACGCCCACAACCCAATGGAAACCACATCTCAGAAGTGGGATTGAACGTTAATTTTTAGTTAACATAAATTATTTTGATCGCACGTAAATGTTTGGATTAAGAAAATGGGATTAAGATAAAGGATAAATCGATTATTTTAATTTAACTTAAATTTTGGATTGAACGCACTACAAACTTTTATTGGACTGAACTGTTTATTTTTTTTTTTTAAACTGTTCTTAAAATATGAACTGAACTTTTAAATGGATAAACTGCATAAACTTTTTATGAACTGAACTATTTATCTATTTTGGAAAAAACTGTTGCTGAACAGCTGAACTGTGATAAGTGGTGAATAATAAAGTTTTTATTTATGGTGTGACATTCGACTATGTGGATAAAGGAGTGACAAAGCGTGATATGTTCTTCAAAGTACTCAAGGATTAAAAAAACGACGAATCGACCGAAGGAAAATTTAAATAGAAATTCAGAACAACAGCTGCTTCTGCTCTACAAAGGTACGTACATTTTATTTTGTTGTTACAATGGTTTCGTTAGGGGATATACCCAAAATTGGTGCAGCACTGAGGACTGAGAGCTATAGTAAATTTAAAATTCTGCATCGCTTTTTATTCAACGATGAAGGTGACAGGAAAAACCGATGCAGAATAAGAAAATTTATAGGATTTAATTTTGCCGTAGATGATGAAAATTATATAAAAAAGCAAAAATTCATCTACGAAAATTTTTCGTTGAATGAATTGATTATTATCAGTAATTTATTAAGTGTTGCATTTGACGGCACGAAAGAAGAAATACGTAATAGATCATTATCAAAATTAAATGACATCGAATTACTCAAAGAGGAAAACTCCGACAATGAATCAGAAGATGATGATTCTGAAAACGAAAGTAGTGATAATGACGTCGAAAAAACCGACTCCTCTGTGAAATGCCATATGGGTGATAATAAGTACTATGAAAGTAATGACAATGATGGTAATTATGATGATGGCAAAATTAAAAAGAACGTAAATTGTAATAATGGATCACTTGGTGCAACTGTTTCTTTCAATGATTTTGAAAATTCCATGTCTAAATTTAGCGGCGAACCGCATGAAAATATTATTGAATTTTTTTCCGGATTTGAAGAATTGTCAATAATTATTAATTTAAGTGAATTACAAAAAATTGTTTTCTGTAAGAGATCGTTGAGCGGAAACGCTCTTCTCTTCATTAAATCCGAAAAAGGATTATTGACATACAAAAAACTAAAAAATGCACTAAATAATGAGTTTAAAATCGTGGTAAATTCCGCCTCTTTACACGAAATGCTGAGTAAAAAGAAAATGAAAACTAATGAATCAGTTACGGAATATTATTTTAAAATGCGTGAATTGTCAAAAAACGGGCACATTGAAGATGCCGCATTAATGCATTACGTGATCCAAGGAATAAATGATAAAAGTGAAAATAAACTAATTTATATGGTGCCAAAAATATTCGTGAATTCAAAGAAAAAATAAAATTATATGAAATGTATAAAAGAGACAACGAAAAAAATAAATTTAAATTTGATAGAGTTGAAAAAGTAGAATACAGTGCAAAATTGAAACCCATCAAACATAATGTATATGAAAAATTTAGTCCTAGAAATGAAGTTAATAAAATATGCTATAATTGTGGTGATAAAAAACATGTGTCTAGGGACTGCCCCCACAAAGCTAAAGGTTTTAAATGTTTCTCATGTAAACAATTCGGGCATAAAAGTTCGGAGTGCCCAGGTTCGAAACAAGAAGTTGAGATACTGTGTATTGGTGTAAATCAAAATATGAGTAAAATTATACAAGTAAATGATATAAATTTCATAGGTATAATAGACACAGGAAGTGTGTTGCGTAAAAATACTTTTAAAAAATTGTATGTTAATAGATTAAATACTATGAGTACTACTTTAAAGGGGATCGGGAAAAGTTCAATAAAGCCGTTAGGCTCATTTAAAGTGAATCTTAAAGTTGATGATTTTAAAAGTAAAACTGACATTTATGTTGTAGAAAATGACGCAATACCCTATGATATAATAATCGGTATAAATGTATTAATGCTGGGTGAAACAACAATTAATGAAAAAGGTATCTTAGTAAAAATAAGTCTAATTCTCTCGAGGTAAATTTAGTAACAGTACTTCCAGTGAATGCATGTCAAAGTGAAATTAAATCGAATGCTGTTATTGATACCCCCATTAACTTTGAGAACAAAATTTTTGAAAAATCCCCAGAAATAAATAAAACAGTGAATAGTATTAAAAAATGTGAAAATGTAACCCCTCAACCAATTATGCTGTCAAAAAAATCATTAAAATCCTCCGAAAAAGCCGTAAGTGAAAATGACGATGAAGACGAAAATGACGAAAGTGATGACGATAAGATGCTTTTAGAGGACGATATTAGTGTAAATGATGACAGTGATGAAGAGGAGGAGCCTCGACGACAGAAACAAAATCAGACGAGCATTTTTCAGACAGATGATGATAGTGATGACGAGGAGGAGCAGCGCCGAAAGGGACGAAGTCAGACGAATGTTTCCCGAATGAAGTCGCCAAATCCAGAAAACACTTATTTGAAGAAAGACGAAAAACAATTCCTACTTGAAAAAATTTCACAGTTAGCCGAAGAGTTGAAAAATTAAAAGGAAAAGTTGACGAAAATTCCAAACTCCTTAAAAGAAAGAAATCAAGAGGAAAGCCATCAACAATAGATCCCATTGAGTGTAAAAGACAGAATTTGCCAAAAGAAGAGACTGCCAGTGTAAATTTGAAAAAAATGTTCATCCCATCACTTCCATTGACGACCACAATTAGCGAGATAGCCATATTATTTCCCAAAGCTGTACAAATAAAATTAGAAGTTTTCCCTACATATAAGACTGCCATTATAGGCTTTTCGACTGAACTTGATGCAACAGAAACTTTAAAAGGCATTAAAACTGAAAATGTTCGATTAAAGGGTCTCGAGTTCGAGCCCAAAAAAATTTTGAGCCCCAAAGTAAAGATTTGAGTACACATGACAAAAAACAACTTTCTAGAGTTAAAAAGAAAAATAAAGCAAAATGCAAGTTGAGTGGACAACCACCATAAACTGATACCATAGGCAACCAAGTTGCCGTAAACCCAAAATTGACTTTTTCCTGTGACTATGCAACAATAAAAATGAAAGATGATAATATTGATGCAAAAGTTAGAAATGGATGCCATGAAGGCTCCTATTGCACGCTTACTCGTGTTAAGATCCTCAGACATAGGATCACTTAGCTTACGAGCAAAAATATGAAAATTCTCATAAACAGTAAATAAGTATGTTATTATTTTGTGTTGCTTTTTGTTTGTTTGTTTGTTTGTTTGTTTTGTAGTTTTCAGAGTGACCGCCTGGAGGACCAGCCGGATGTAGGACGGCCGATCTTATAGTAGCAAGATCTTTCTTTTCCCCTAACCTTGCTTCCCGCGGCTGCTGAATCCTAGCTAGCTGATCATGTGACGGAGTATCAGAACATGAGAGGAAATGCGTACTGATGACGTGAGTGACGCTGCTTCCTTAACATGCCACTGCTAAGAGCGCTGAGAGGATAGAGATTCAGTTTTCGACGGAAAGTTTGACGAAGCTGCACACGAGATGGGTGCAAGGCTAGTTTATAAACTTCAGTTATTATGTTCGACGTATTTATTGACGTACTAGGTGATTTATTTATGTGATGAATTATGATTAATTTGACGAACTGTTAAACTCACTTTGGATAATCAATTTTAATGCTCATTAGCATTCCTGTAAATATTGTAATATATTTTAACTTTCTTTATTAAATTTCAAGTAATTAGTAAATAATAGAATTAGTATTGTTCTTAAAGTTCTTAAACTCCCACAACCCAATGGAAACCACATATATATATCGATCCATTGCCATCAATTTGATCTGGAGAATAAAAAAGAATCAATTTAACACTTAATAACAAAAAAATATGATGTTTAATAAATAACATTAATAATAAATTTTAAAAGTATAAGAAAATTAATACATAATTTCAGTGGCAGATTCCCCCTAAATTTTCCCCTTGCCGCAAGTGTTTATGTTTTAGAATTTTTCAACTCTGTAGTTCCTCAGAAAATATTTAACAACTAAATAAATCCCCTCCCCAACACCCTAAAAATCAAATTTATAGGCTTAAAATTACCAAAAAGTGGTAAAAATGGGGGCCGTTCCTAAAAAATGGTTGGTTATAGGGCAAAATGGGCGTCTTATTCGGATTCAGGTAATGTTACTATTTCTGAAAAAAAAAAAAAAAAAAAAAAAAAAAAAAAAACTATTATAACTGTTACGGTAGTATAAATAATTCTACTATCATGACTGTTGTGGTTAGAGTTTTTTTTTTTTTTTTTTTTTTTTTTTTTTTTTTTTTTGAGGGGGGGGGGGGTGGAGGTTGTGTTCAGGAATGTTCGTGCACTGGAACCTGCCTGCTTATTTAAGAAACAGTTACCTCGCACAAAATGTCATTGTTTTCAGAACAAAATGCATATTCCAATGTATGTATAAGGAAGTCATGTAGTGTCCACATCATTTTTTTTTTTTTTTTTTTTTTTTAGTCTCGTTAGTGATTTACAAAACTTTCGAGGAAATTAGTTCTGTTGCAGAAAGAAATGGATCGTTCTAAATAATTCCAGAACTTTGCTTTTATTGATGTTTGGTAACTTTGATAAACCTAATCTATCTTTTTTTTGCCAAATTTCTTCGCCAACTCTCTAAATTCAACACCAATTCGTCAAGTTTGTTCCAAGGACAAAATCTGCATTGAAGACGAACTGGATAATTTGCAAGAATAGCGGTCAAATTTTTTGGAAACTAGTAGTTCAGGTTTTTCAAAATTAGAATCAGTTAGAATCAAATAAACCTTTTCTCAATTTTATTGGAAATTTTATTATTACTATTATTGGTATAATGTATCGTTTCTCTCCTCTAATGTTTGCCAAACAGTACAAAAATAAACTTTCTACACTCGTCTAAATTCCATTAAACTCTAAATTGTGCATTTGAGAATGAGATTCTGTAATAAGCCGTGCTGTCTGGTGTGCATATTCGTAACTTTTGTTGGGTTATCGTTTTTTGGCTTGTTTTCGGGTATATTCATGGATGGAAACTTCCTTGTTTATTTACAAACAGCTAACCGACATGGAAATGTCAATGTTTTCTCAACAAAATGCATATTTCAATGTGTGTAAAGAAATTACGTAGAGCTCACATCATATAGTTAAATTATAGATATACTGTTAAGATTTCTAAAGCATATATATATGTATGTGTATATATATATATATATAGGGTAGGTGCTCCAGTAATTGGCATGCTCCAGTAATTGACACCTATCCCGAAATAATTAATAAATAATAAAAATAATAAAATCATACATTTTACATATAAGAATTTTAACATTTTATGTCAAACACTGGAGCATAGGGTGCTAATAACTGGTAAAATGAATAACTAGCAGTGTCAAACACTGAAACATAGGGGGACAATTACTGATAAAATGAAAAACTGGCAGTGTCAATTACTGGAACATTGAATGGGTGTCAAATAAAAATTAAATAATAATGATAATAATTGTTATCAAATGTTTATATTTTAACATATATGTGGTTCTGAATGTCTTTCGTGCCATATGTGCTAACTTAAGATTTCTGAAAATATTTTATGATGACTAGAACATCAAAAACATCAGAAATTGCTTTAAAAGTGTCAATCATTGGTGCACTTACCCTATATATATATATATATATATATATATATATATATATTTCGAAATACATGGATCATCAATAAATTTGTGTTTGCATGAGACCACGTTATAGAGACCACGTTTTTGTTAAAAATATTTTAATAACATATGCAATAATTGCTTTGTGTTTAATGCAAAATAACATCAGCATGTTTCAAAGGGAATCGTGGTCATAAACTGTAATGTTCCCGAAATTCTTGTAAGTGTCCTTGTGTAGGAGAAAAAAATACTATATAAAACAAAATCTGCACAGAGAGTTCCTTGTAAATCATCCATATTTGTACCAATTTATGAGTCAATCGGTTGATTTTTATGACTGTTATTGCTATATCTACAGACATACATAAACCAAAAATATTTTGAGTCTTTAGAAGAAATTCTCGCTGATGTTTCGGTATTTACGTAAAAGAACATATGTTGAGATGTACATTTTTACATTTTCAATAGATACAAAATATTTCTTCTGATCAAGGGAAATAAAAATGTTTTGTATTACTTGATTAAATTAAAGGGGTAATGGCGTTATAGATCGTTTCTATAATTAATGTTTAAAATGTATGAAATTTCCTACATATACTTTAAAATATATCAATATTAAGTAATTATATTAAAATTTCTCTGAAACTATTAAAAAAAATATATATTATTACTATTATTATCATTATTATTTTGTCGATTTTACATTTTTAAACTTAACAAAATATTCTACACTTATTTGTTCACTCCTTTGTGATCTATTTAATAAGTTAATTTTTTAGACTATTTTTATGTTTGAATGCTAAAATTTTGTAAGAAGTTTCATCATTCAAATGCAAAACATTTTTTTTTAATAGGATTTTATAAATCAATCCTCAAATTGATACCAGGTATGTTTAGCATACCTTTTTAAACTATAAAAAGAGAAAAATCAAGGATGAAAATTAAAAACTACATCATCATCATCATCATCGTCATCATCATCATCATCATCATCAATTTCAGCCTTTATCAATCCACTGCAAGATGAAGGTCCTAAGCGATTCCAAACTGCCCTGTTTTTTTACAATCCTTCTCCATCCTGCTTTTCCAAACATCACAATTTCACCTCTTCAACGACACAGTGCTCTCTTCCTCGGTCTTTTCTTATCTCATGGTATCCAAAATAAGACTTTGGTGTTCCGACTATCATCATTTCTTCTCGCAAGGTGCCCAGACTAGTGAAATTTTAACTTCTTCACTCAAGAAATAATATCAGTAATTTTGGTTTGCTTCCTAACCCAAGTGTTTCACTTTCTATCTCTTCGAGTGAATCCTGATATACATCTCTCTATGATTCTCTGGGTTGTTTGTAGTTTTTGTATAGCTTTACATGTTAATGCCCAAGTTTCTAAAGCACAAATAAATTTAAAAAAAACTATGTACCACCGAGCATTTTAAAAAATTTAGAAAATATAAAATTTAAAAATTATGTTTTTGATTTAAAGAAGTTGCGATAAGTTTTAATATAATTTGATACATTTCAATGCTTATGTATATAAACTTTAATGTGCTAAGATAGTATAAAAAAAAAAACAATTTATAGCACCCACCATTTATGTAAAAATATATATTTGACAAAATATAATAAAAAAACATACAATATACTGCTATTGTTTTATTTTTTTACAGTTTTCTAATACACTTTTCAAGAAAAAGAATTATTATACAATAGGTTTTTATAAAATGGATGTTTAAAAATCATTTATTACAAATAGACAAATAGTTATACGTATAACAAGGAATTCGTGCAACATAAAAGACTAGCTGACATGGGCCTAATAAAATAAATGTGGGAATCCGCAAAACTATTAAGGAACTCTCGAAAAACATAATAAAACGAGTTTAATGAGAATTCTTACTTTAAAATTGATCGAAAAACATTAGTTTTGAATTTTGGTAAATCTAAATATTTTCCTGTATTATGTTGTAGATTGATAGCTGAGGAAAGGAATTGGTTTTTTTTCAATGTTTTAATTTATTAGTATATTTAAGCATCTCATAAATTAATTTATAAGTCAAATTTGTATATCAATATATTAAGAAGTTTTGTATTTCTTAGAAACGACTTAAATGATTTTTATTAAGCTTAAATATAAGGTCTTTTATAACTTATAAATACACTTGACCGGTTTTTAATGTCTCCGGACCACCTCTAGGGGTGTGTCCCAGACCGTCGCCAATTCCCCATCTGCGCAGCACTAGACCGACGTAAAACAGAACCATCCAACCATTCATCCGGTTTTTAATTTCAGAAAAAGTAGTTTGCCTGGTAAAAGAACTGCATGCTTTGAGAAAAGCATTACAGGAAACAAATTGTTTTGAAAAAAAAAAAAAAATATATATATATATATATATATATATATGTATGTATATATAAGATTGAGAGTGTTATGATGTTTGTAAGTAAATATTGCAGAACTGTCATTCCAATTAAAATTAGTTTTGATCGACAGGCTGCTCTTCGCAAAAGAAAAAAAAAACTTTTTTAATCATGACTCAAATTATTATTATTTTTTAATCAAAGAGCATGTTTCTTTCGTATTTTGAGCTTTAACTGTAGTCCATATAAGTAGTCAGACTAATTGTGAGTTGCATAAAAATATTTTTTCAGACATATTAAATTTTATCTATAATTCTGGATGTGTATTTTTATTGAAAGTCAATAACAAATTGCGTTTCTTTTTGAAATTTTCCATATAAATTGTAATTTACATATATTTTTAGGTAGATTTCTTATAGGAGATCTACCTATTGCAATGGTTCTCATGACACGACTTCTGGAACTATTCTTCATATCTTCAGCGATCATCGCCTCTAGAACCCAAAACAACCCTCCGTTCAAAAGTTTTTATATATATATATATGTGTATAACGCTTTTTCCCATGTTAAGTTGTGAACACGATAACTGGAGTAATTTTTATTTAAATTTAACCAGCTCGGGATATGTTGTCAGGACAGTAAAAATGTCGCTAAAGTTCGTGGATGGGGTGTCCAGCCCAAAGGGGGTGGAAATGGTGGGGGTAGAAATTTTCATTTACCCATAGTTTTTTAATATTAAAAATTGGAAAATACTTCAAATCAAGTGAATTGCCGAGTTATGCTAAAGAACAAGTTTTGTATACTTTTTCGATAACTTCAATTGCTTAAAAGTTACAAGTTAAAAAGTGATTTTTCGTCAACTGTCTTTTTCTATAACTTTAATTGCTTAAATTTATAATCTGATGATTACCTTACGTGCAAACGATAATAAATAATCTGGTATGTCACTCACACGACTTTCTCTTACTCTGAAATTTAATACTATAAATACAGGTTGGAGATTAAGAGGTAAGATAACGAGTACTGTTATGTAAACCTATGTTAAACAATTCAAAATAGGCTTCGGAAGTGTTTTATATGATAATTAGTTCTGTGTGCCCTCAACCTCCCGTTTCTTTAATGCACCTATATTTATATAGATTTTAATTCGGTTATTAAAAAATAATTATATTTTTAAAAAATAAATTATTAAAATTATTATTTAAAAAAATTATATTTTATGATAATACAGGCGATTTCCATATTAGAGAAATAGTATAACACTAAATATCCAAAAAAAAAAAAAAAAAAAAAAAAAATTGAAATTATTCTCAATATTGCATTTTAAAAAAATGATAACTTTATTTTAAATTATCACAGATCGATGGTTCAATCATTCGTTTTAAAGGTATTGGCGAGCTTTTTTGAAATATACGCATCAGGAAAATTTACTCCCCTCGAGTGGGGATTCCCCCCCTACATACACAAAATTTTTTTCACTGCTGACTATCTCTATTACAAAAAATATATATTCGTTTCATTTGGTTTAGTGCAGTCTACAGATGTTAAACTCTTCTTATCTGCAATTTCCCCCATAGACGTAATTATTTGAATACTTTTGAGTGTCCCTGTATACGAACCATTTGCTTCATCTCAAGGAAAAGCTTACTGTAGCATCCCTATATGATACACATTTAGAATACCGAGTTTGGAATTTCTGCTACTATTTGTTCTTGAGATATGCTGATAACAGACACACAGACAGACAGGCAGATCATTTGCTAAAAACATGATTTTCGTATTCAGGGGACCTCAGAACATGTGAATATAACAAACACTCACGTTCGAAAATTTGACCCTAAAGCAATTCTTTCTCGACATTATGGGTAAGAGAAAGTAAAAAGATCGCTGAAAATATAAAAAGCATGGCAACAGCTTTAATTAATAATTTAAAAATATAAAATTAAAGTAATACATTTGTCTTGATAAAAATATCGTTCGTGGTGAATAGTTTAGAATGCTGGTTTACGCAAGAATTTAAAATTTACGACTGAAATAGAGAGTAATACGTTATAGCTTCCTTTGACTTTTTATCTTGTGGAAACAAGGTATTGGTATTTGAAGAGATATGAGGTTTTTGCATGGGAAGAAAATATATTGATGCCAAAGCTGCCATTTTTCATCGCCAAGCTTGCCAAATTTTGTCATCAAATAACAAATTTCGTCTCCATGTCGAATTTGTGGCCGAATCACAAATTTCATTGTTAAGTCGCAAGTTTTGTCACCAAATTGTATATCTTTTATGGCTTTTATTTGTTGAATGATTATGAGCTTGGATTTTAAAATATTGAAACGTTTACTGACCAATAAATGTATCTAAAATTTTAAGTAGAATGAATAGTAGTAGTTGATAATTAAATTTCTTAAAAACAGAATAGCGACGTAAATAATGCAATGTGGGGGAACAAAGCCATTGGCTAATTATGTGTCAACGCATACTTAATATTTCTTTAGTTTTATAACATTAACGTAAAGAAATCTACCTTTGCCTTTAAGCCTGCCGAAAAGGGATTTTATTTATTTAATTATTATTTTTTATTTTTTTTATTTATATATTTTATTTTATTTTATTTTATTTATTTATTTATTTATTTATTTATTTATTTATTTATTTTATTTTATTTTATTTTATTTTATTTTATTTTATTTATTTATTTATATTTATTTATTTATTTATTTATTTATTTATTTATATTTTTTGGCGGGGAGGGGCAAGGAATTAATCTTTGAAAACTTTTTATCATATATATAAATTTCTATATTAATAAAGAGTTATTATTTTTCTGAGTAGATAATGTTTGATAATCCAGGAAATGTATCAAGCTTAAATTATTTTTTTAATAATTATTATTATAAAGATTACACCCATTATGTGTAAAATAAAACAAACATCTAATATGTTGCTACTTATCATTTTGCTTGTGGTTTATGTAAGCATATAATAATGAAAAATGTTTTTTTTATAAAATCCTTTATAATTATTGTTCTATAATTATTAATTCTGTTTTGCTTTAACATTTAATAAAAATTAATACAGTAATAACATTATTATTAGTACGGAGATCTATTAGTCTCTATCTACGGATTTTTACGATACCAGTTTTACGATAGTTGGACATTTATCGAAAATATAATGGAATAATTTGAAAGTGGTGTTATAATAATAATAATAATAAACTAATAGTTATCCGTACTAAAGTAAATTCTGCTTTTATCAGAATTTCATCAAAATCATGTTTCTTTCTTTCTTTTCTTAGAAAGAAAAAGAAAAAAATAATAACAGTCAGTATCGAAACGGACAGTATCATTTTTTTTCTCCCCTCCCACCAAAAAAAAAAAAAAAAAAAAAAAACCTTTAATATGGCATTATAAGACAAAATTTCGTATAAATGCATGTAATGAGAATTATTATTACTGTCAAACAATTATAACAATATAATTTTTTAAAAATGAATAAATGTTTGATTCAAACACCTGTCATATTTATAATAAGATGAACTTTATTCATTATTATTATTCAAACATTAACAATAAATTATATTTTCTTAATTACAAATTTCAATTACATTACCTGCCTAAAATAATTTTGAAAAAACTGTACAATGCATAACGTATTATACACTTAAAACGATTAAAGCAACAAATTACAGGGAAAACGATGATAAAGTGTAATATATCAGTAATAACATGGAAATTTGTAATTAATAACTATTTTTCTCTTATTTAAATCAATGTTACACGAGTATCTTTCATTACTTATAATAATATTCATTTTCTTTATCAGGGCAAATAGAAAAAAAAAAAAAAAAAAAAAAAAACACGACTCAAATCAACTCACTGCAGAAAATACATATTTTGGTCCTTTTCAGGAATTTTTAATTCTACAAGTGCAAAGCAAAATAATTCTTTTTTCTTTTTCTTTTTCTTTTAATTTGTTTTTTAATTATTCTATTGAGATAAAACGTAAAATTGGTCAGAATAAACAAACATATTGATTTTTCTGCACATAACAAAAGTTTACAACATAAAACAGGAAAACTCGGAATTAAAATACAGGACAGAAGTAATCTTAAAAATTGTAAATGTTTTTATTATTATTATTATTATTATTATTTCGAAATTTACAATGTAGATTTTCATTTAAAAATTCTAATTTCCAAGATTTGTTATTTCTCGTATTTTTAATTATGTGCCTTCACATTTGCATTCCTTTTATCATTATTGAAATGCATTTTCTCATTTAACAAAAAAAAAAAAAAAATCTTCAAAGAATGCTTTGTTTATTTTTTATTTTATGCTTAGTAAGATTTAAAAAAAAAAAAAAGAAAAGAAAAGAAAAGAAATCAACATTTGAGGTAAGCAGACTTCATAATCTTCCGGGAAAAAATAAATATCATATTTATTTTACATGTATCAAAATTATGCATACAAATTTGTTTGTTTTGAAATAAACAAGTATAGTTCAAAGGAATAAAAATTAAGATAATTAGTTTCACATTATATATATATATATATATATATATATATATATATATATATATATATATATATATATATTTATATATTTATATATATGTATGTATGTGTGTGTATATATATATATATATATATATGTATATATTTATAAGTTTAAAAGATTGGTATTTTTTTTTTCCTCTTCACTTATCAATACATGCATTAAATAAAGACTTTACGCTCGCTGAAAGACAAACTATTTAAAACAACTTAAGGTTGATTTAACTAAAAATCATATTATTGGAATAATTTAGTTTATCTATATATCTACATATAATACAAAATTTGTCAGTTTTTTAACTACTGCAATGCTAAATCAGTTCAAAACGAAATTGAACATTGAACTTATCTTAAAAATAATCGTGGTTGAATAAATTTGCAACATGATCCGCCATCTTCTTTCAATATGGCGTTTATTTGAAATTTACAAATAAAAAATTATTTATGAGCCTATTTGTTTGAAACTTGATATATACGTAACCAACATGAATGTCTTAAACATTGTAAAAATGTTTGTGTAAGAATAAACAACATCATTGAGGAAATTTATTTTCTTCAACCTTGTTGAGAAATGTTATCAGCTATAGCTGTGTAACAGAGGCATACAGTGGAATGTTACCAGTTGTATTTGCATGACATTCCACTGTATGCCTCTATGACACAAATATAGCTGATAACATTTCTCAACAGGGTTGTGTAAAATAAGTTCCCTCAGTAATGTTGTGTATTCTTGGACAAAATTTTTAAAATGCATTTTTATCAATAGTCTTCCTTCTTGTTTCAAATTCGCAATCACTTGAAAAGAAAAAAAAATAACTTAGTCATTCAATAGAGCGAAGACATGAGATTTTTGAAATTATCTGTTTTACTTAACCCGTTAGTAGTCGCTAGTTGGTCGATTTGCCGCCCATCCTTCAGTTTTGAAAGTTTTTTTTATTCAATAGCCACCAAAAATATTTAGAAGTGGTCTTTGATATATATAAAACGCGAATAAAATCCAAGAAACGTCGATCACATCACTTCTTAAAATTATTGGTGGCAGTTAAATAAAAAGTGCGCAATCTGTAATAGATGGCGCTGTGTATAGCGACTACTAACGGGTTAAGAAATTCAATGGGCTTCAAAAGTTTAAAAAATATATACTTTCTCTTTTTTTAATGCAATAAATTAATTAGTTTATTCAAAATTTGCATTGTGTAAAATAGCAACATTTAAGAATTTTTCACTAAAAATTTTTTAATTTTCATCCGGTGGGTTTCGGAAAATATTCAGAAAAAAGTGTCCTTCTGGTAGTCAGGATAACTCATAACAGGTATATCTGAAATTAAAATAATCTGGTATGCCACTAACACGACTTTCTCTTAGCCTGAATTTCATTACTATAAAGATAGATTGCATAAATGAGTCTTGAGGTCAATAACGTAACATAATAAAGTTCAATGTACTTTAAAAAATAATCTAAAATTTGTATAGGAATAGTTTTATTTGGCACATAACTGTTTCTGAGGAGGGCTACGATCCACCCTCAACCCCCCATTTAACAATAATACCTATAATTATTTCAAAAGTAAAAGAAAACAAGGCTGTTATTAATATGATATCACAGTTACCAATCTTGATCAAAGTTTTAAGTGGCAACCTAATACGAACTTCAAAATATTCAATTCGAATTTCTTGCAGTTATTTGCTTTTGAGTTATGGTGATAACAGATATAAATACATATTAACCGCTAAAAATTGTACTTTCGTAATCAGAGCACCTCAAAACTTGATATTACATACACACACACACACACAAAAAAAAAAAAATAATAATAAATAAATAAATAAATAAATAAAAATAAAATTGAAAATTGAAAATTGAACTTTAAAAAATAATAATTTCTTTACAGTACGGGTATAAGAAATTATTTTTGTTCCCTGAACAGCGTTCGCCGACACAGTAAAATGAAGCAAAACACTTCCATCAATTACATTCAATAGAAACGAACGTTTATTTCAAATTTGGGTAACCCTGTATATTGTCTATAAATTATATGGACTATGAACAATATTGTGCTTTTAAATTTAGTCTTACTTGAAAAAACATCACACACCAAATGAATTATAATTCCAGCAATTCCCAAGTATAGCCACAATCTATCCAAATACTTGGGGTAGCCTTAGAAACGAATGATGAATTGTTCCTATATCACAATCTACACAAAACGTGCCTTTATGCATATTAAAAAATATGTATATGACTGTTTCAGTGTACGTATCTGAAATCTCCCCATAGACATAATATATTTGAATTCTCTTGAATCTTCCTCTATAAGAACAATTTGCTTGATCTCAACGAAAAGTTTAATATAGCGTCCCTACATGAAACACATTCAGAATACCGAGTTTTTACTTTCTGCTACTATTTATTCTTGAGATATGCTGATAGACGATAGACACACTCACAGACACTCACATAAACAAGCAGACACATAGACATACAGACCATAGGCTAAAAATAAGATTTTCTTATTGAGGAGACTTCAAAACGTGTAAATATAGCAAAGACACAATTTCGGAAATTTGACCCAAAAACAATACTGTCTATACCATATACACGGGTGAGATAAATTAAAAATAAACATTTTCTGTTTCTAGATAAATATATCACGTGATTGGACGAAAGATTTAAATAAGAATTGAAATTTGAATTATTAGCTGAGTTGTATGCAAAACAGTACGATACAATTTACCTAGCATATACAATTTACCCAACATATGGCCTCGTAAAATTAGTTTTAATCGAGGAAAAAAGAAACTAGTTGGCATAGGCGAAATCTGCTCAGTTTCTCATCATATCTATGTTTTCATAAATTTCTGATGTAGGACATACTATATTCATGTTAAGGCAACTGAATTTGACCAATCGCTCGGCCCGGTGGCAGAATGAAATACTCCACCTAATAGGCAACTAACCGGTTATTTCGATACATTTAGTTATTCTAATTTGTTAATGTATTTTATTGGGGTCGATTTTGTCGTTTAGTTTTAATTCAATTGCACACTGTTCCCAATATAACGATCTCCACAATACTAATTTATATGAAATATTGTTCTATTGTGCTATGTCGAGAAAATCTTAAATTTTTAATAATTTATGAAATTTTAAATTAGAATATTTGCAGTCAATGATGTTCAAGCCATTATCATGAATGATATTTTAAAAGTTCATTTACATCTTTACGGTGAATCATCTTTCGAAATGTACGTTTATGCCAAATTTTACCCTGTTCTGCCATAATAAAATTAAAAACACTTAAAAGAAAAACACGTTTAAAATACATTTATTAAAAAGATAAAAGACTTCCAAAGCTTTTCGCCTTAGATAAAACAAGGCATCATGAGGGATTTAGTTTTACACACTATAGAGCAGAGCAATTATAGATACCATTATAGATTTTGTACCATATGGTCAACAGTTAAGTCCTTGCAAAAAGTATAAATTCAACTGGAAGTTATACATAGAGGCTGGAACTATTACAGGGTAATGAGGTGCTACACTTGGAAGCTGGAGCTATTGCAGGATAAGGGGGTGCTACACTTGGAAGCTGGAACTATTGCAAGATGCGAAGGTGCTACACTTGGAGGCTGGAACTATTGTAGAATAAAGAAGTGCTACTCTTGGAGTCTGAAACTATTGTAGGATGCGTAGGTTACATTGGACAAACTAAGCGAAGTTTAACAAAACGAATTCAAGAACATAAGCGTAATATAAAGGAAGGAAGAAGTTCTACTTTAGTTGATTTTATTTATGATAAACCTAACGCTACTCTTATGTGGGATAACGCCAAAATTATTTCAGCCCCTCCTACGATCCAAGAACTGTATCTTTGTGAAGCTAGTAATATAATTAAACATAAAAATTCAATAATTTCAAAAGATGCTGCAATTTTGCCAATAATTTGGCACCATATTATAAAATAACTAATAGGTTGTTCTTTCCAGTTCCGTATAGTTTTACTCTTCAATAGCCTCATGTGACTCTTCAAAACACCTGTAATAAATTCAGTTCCTACATTTGCACTGTGATGTTTCTACAATTTCTTGACTAGCAGTTCTTCAATTTTACAACAGTCCCAACCTCCAATTCTAGCACCTCCACTTCCTGCAATAGTTCTAGCCTCCAAATGAAGCAGCTGCTTAACCTCTAATAGTTCTAGTCTCCAAGTGTAACACCTTATCACCCTGCAATAGTCCCAGTCTCCAAGTGTAACACCTACTTTTCCTGCAATAGTTCCAACCTCCAAGTGTAGCACCTCCTCATCCTGAAATAGTTCCAGCTTTCAAGGGTAGTACCTCTATGAAGAGCTGGGATGGAGATATCTAAAGTATGAAGCGGCCATGACGTACAGCGTAGCAGGTTCACTCAGCTCCGTAAAATGTAGCATGAAGTCATTTTCCATTTAGAAAAATTACATTTCTTTATTACTCTTGTAAGATATATATAATGCATTTTTGAACAAAAACGAATGAGTAGATTCGCAAACATTCATGATGAAGAATTTCAGTTTATTAATCAGAGAGACATCGAATGAAGAATGGAAGCCATTTTGATATACTTTTCTAAACCGAAAGCATTTCGACATTTTTGACTCAAAGATAAAAAAAATAACATCTTTACAGAAAGACAGACAGCAAGCTAATTAATTTATTTCGCCAAATCTCATTGGCATCAAAAATCAAGTTGGCTGAACTCATTTTAAATTTTATATCTGGTAAACCTAAATAATAGTTAAAGGATTGGCTAAAAATTAAATTACGTCATAGGATGTGATTAAATTTTGTCAGTCATCCAGAATTTGGCTAACAGTGCGAAATCAATTGATAAAAAATATTAGAAATTATTTTCAGCTATAATGATTCAACGGAATCTATAAACGTTTGATTGGAGACAGGAAGCTACAATAAAAAAAATCGTCTGCGGTTTTAAAGCATAAAATGAATGGGTTTCTCTTTCTTTGATATTTTATTTAAATATTACTTGATGAGATTTAGAGCAGGAAAAAGAACAATAAATTATATGAAATTACAGATTAATGAAATAGAAATAAAAATAAAATAGCATAAGCGAAATAAACAAAATTGTATTAAATTCTTTTAGAATAAGAAATATAATGTTTCCTTGTATTATAAATAAATAAATAAAATGTAATTTATATTATTATTATTATTTTATTTTAAAAAGGGATATGTGATTTTTTCAACATCACATATTTCTCCCCGTCGACCGAAAAAAAAAATGGGTTCAGCCATTACATCGTCTATGATATGACAACTCAGCAAAAATTTAAATTAAATCAAATTATTTCCAATCTTGTAAAATAGATTGATTACAAAACAAAAACAAAAAACGAATGGCTTCCAATACAAATAAAATACGTACATTGTCATATTATCAATAGAAAACCTAGTATGCATACTTAAAAAAAAATATTCTTATACAATAATAAAATGCAAATACAGGAAATAAGGATATTATAAGGTGATGTGATATAATGTTGTATGGCCATAAATCTGTGTACACAAAAGTCTTTAGAATATATCCACAAACAAAATGAGCTCTAGTCCTTTGATTTAAAATCATATTAATTCAGTCATCATATATATTATTAGTTCGTGGTAAGATGCTGAAATCAGTAAATTTTTATGTTACCATGCATGGCGAGAAACTTTGACGAGTCCATTTCAGTTCAGAGAGGACAAGAATTCGTTGTAATAAATATATAGTTCAAATGTATAAGCAATTTTAATATGAAACTTTGACAAAACAAAAACCCTGTATATTTATATGTTATCAAATATATATAGTGAGCCTTTTATATTCATTAAAATGTTTAAAGAAATAATACATGTTGAAAGAAAGTAATAATAACACATGTTTTTATTTTTAATTTTTTTTATAGGTAATTGTAATTGGAATATATGAGACATATGCATATGTGTGATAAAAATATTACCTGCACCAAAGTTTTTTTTTTTTTTTTCTTTAATTGCATTAACATTTTTTTTTAAATCAAAATATTGTTCTAGTATGTTAACTTTTAATAAAATGCAATTATAATTAACAAGTAAGTTAAAGAAAAATATTAAAATGATATACACTGCTGTTGTAAGACAAAGCAGCTTAGGATATAATTTCCTGGACCAGCCATTGATTATCCAAGCTGCGAAATTTCACAACAAATAAAGATCACAACAGGTTGATCAGGTCTGTTGCGATGTAAGTATACATCAAATTTATTTAATTTATCTTTAATCATTATAAATATTTAAAAATTTATACTGCGTAACTTTTAACCTAAGGAAAAATGATGAAATATTACTTTCTGTTTCGTAAATTATATTGATGTGTATCATTGGAAATAATGAGATTCTTATTAAAATTAGAATTATTATAAATGTCAAATAAGTGATTATTACGTGGAGGTGCCAACAAAATTCTATCTATATGCACACGAAATGCCTTATCATCACTAGCATGTAACCGTTTAATTGAAAATGAAACAGGGGAATGTTTAACTGTGACGATGAAAGGACCTGTATATTTAGATTTAAATTTATCCATAGACTTCAGATACACAATATCTTTTGTGCAGATGCTTCTTAGTTTAGCTTTTCTTTGAAAATATTTATTTCTTTTTGATTGGGAATCTTGAATGTTATTGTACGCTTTTTTATAAATTTCCTGAAGGTCTTGCATTAATTTATAGATGTTTACATTAGAGTCCAGGTAAGTGTAATTATAATTTGAATTATAAGTGTCAAAAATTAGTGCCAGTTCTCTACCAAAATGTAGAAGATTTGGCGAGAATTGAGTGGAAGAATGCGTAGATCCATTGTAGAGAGATTTGTGTATATATAGTGCATTTTGAAATGAATGACCTTCTTCTAATAATATATTAATTGAATACTTAATTGATGTGTTTACACGTTCGCTAATAGAGTTCGATTGAGGATGAAAAGCAGACGAATGTATTATTTTTATGCCTAGAGTGTCATTAAATGTATTGTAAACTTGAGATGTATATTGTCGACCTAAATCTGATAGAATACATGCAGGGCGACCAAAGGTTGTAATGTATGAAAACAAACATTGAACTATTTTTGGAGAAGTAATATTAGATAACGGGTAAAGTTCTAAGTGTCTACTGAAATGATCAATTATCAAGACGTATTGACCATTACTAAAAGGACCCACTAAGTCTGTGGAGATTGTATGATTTGGATGAGTGGGTGTATATGTTTTTTGTAATGGAGCAGGAGGTGTTTTGTGATGTTTCGCTTGTAAGCATTTAGTGCATGAAGAGACGAAATTGAGGGTATCAGTATAAATGCCCCTCCAAAAGTATCTTCTAGAAAGAAATTCATAGGTTTTAGCCAAACCGAAATGAGATAAATGCGCAATGGACAATGCTTTCGCTTTTAAAGAATTTGGGACAATAATTAAATAACTGAATGAATTGTTATGAATATTCTCTTTCTTGAGCATTAATACTTTAGAATCAGGATTTATAAAGTAATTGGGAAATTTTTCTGACTTTCCGTTTTTTAAGATTTCTTCGTAAATTGTTTTTAATTCAGAATCCTTAATTTGTTCGGACACAAATGTTTGGTCTGAAATTTCTAGCAAGGGGTCTTTAGAGTTTGAATTTCCTGAAATCATATAATTAACATATTCTGAGCGTTTGTTTTGATTATCATTACTAATTTTATCATTACTGTTAATTTCGAGTCTGTTTTCATTTTTATCAACATCAACTATTGGTAGTGGTTGTATGTCATTAATTAAGTTTGGATTATCTTTGAGATCCTCTTGATTGTTTTCAAAATTGCAACGTGATAAATAATCCGCTAAGATGTTCAAATTTCCAGGAATATGTTTAAAAACGTATGTATATTCAGATAAGTCCATTAACCATCGGGTGGTAACGTCAGCGGGATTGGTAGTTTTCTTATATTTTTCAAGGGGAGCACTATCTGACAAAATTACGAACTCACGATTATATAAATAGTATTTGAAGGCGGTGACAGTTTTATGAATTGCCATAAGTTCCAATTTTAACGCAGGATATTTCTTTTCAGAAGGTTTTAAAGATTTCGAAAAGTATGCTATAGGAAGTAATTTACCATTAAATTTTTGCATAAGTGCTCCTGAAATGGCTGTTTTTGATGCATCCGTGTTGACATAGAATATTTTCTCCCAATCTGGAAGTCGAACCATTGGGGGAAGAAAGAATAATTTTTGAATTTCTTGAAAAATACTCTGATGTTTTTCTGTCCATTTGAATGTTGTTTTGGGTTTTGTGAGCTCCACAAGGGGTTGCGCAAGTTCTGAGAAAGATGGTAAAATCCATTTGTAAAAATTAGCAAGTCCAAGAATTTTTTTTAATTGTCGTTTTGTCGTCGGTGGTGGAAAAGAATTGATCTTTACGATGTTAGCGGTGATGGGTGAAATAGTATGGTTTTCAATATGGAAACCTAAATAATTAACTGCTGATCTATGGAATTCACACTTAGATGGGGATAATGTTAAATTATATTTGATAAGAATTTCTAAAACTTTATTTACTTTTTCACAAGTCTCTTCAAATGAATTTGATCCAATAATAAGATCGTCTTGATAAGCATATATGCCATTAATGTTTATCTCGTCGAGTATTGTGTCCATTAGAGACTGAAATATAGAACTGGCGTTCTTTAAACCAAAACAAACACGTTTGTATCGATAAGTGCCGAAAATAGATGTAAATGTTAACATATCTTGATATTTTTTTGGAAGGTCAATTTGGTGGTACGCTTGCATGAAATCTAACGAAGTAAAGTATTTGAATGACGAAAGATTTGAAATAATATTTTGAATCTTAGGAAGTGGATATGAGGAACCTTGTATGACTGTATTGACCATTCTAAGGTCTAAAGCAAGTCTGTAACGTTGTTTCTTTGAACCGTCAGATTTTTTCTTTACTAGCAATATGGGACAAGCCCACTCGGAGCAATTACGCTCAATTATGCCGGCGTTTACTAACTCATTGATCTGCTCTTGGGCTTCTTTTTGTAAAGCTTGTGGAATCGGAAATGGAAGTGTTTTAATAGGGAAATCATTAATTAATTTAAGATTAGGAATTATTTTATCAGTATGTCCAAGAGTACTGAGAGATTTGGAAAAAGCAGCAAATTTGCTTAAAAATAAATTTTCTAGTGTGTTACGTTGATCAAGGGTTAAATGATTCAAACAAAAATCTTTACTAGATAAATCATTTTTACGTTTTAGTAATATATCCTCTGAAGCTTGAATTAAGTGGATATGGTCCTCAATATTTTGTATATTATTATTACTAGAGCAAGAGTCTTCAATTTTATCTAAATGTGGTTCTTTAATTTCATCAAGTAAAAATAATTTACCAATATGCATATTTTTATTGAGGTGAATAGAATTTTTACCCTTATTTGAGATAAGTAACGTAAAAGAGAATTATTATTTTCAGAATTAATTTCATTCTTGTAATTCGGTGATACAATAGAATCTAAAATTTCTATATCAGGATCCTTTAAGTCAGTACAAAATATGTAATTCGTTTCTTGTAACTTATTATTTGTTTTTGCAGTAATGTAGATATTTTCACCAGTTTGTATTATAACTTTCTTTAGAATGTAAACATTCATGTTATTATCGTCAGAGTTAACATTATATACATCTAATTTTTCATTTTGCGAATCAAATAAGGAACAAGTAAAGTCTAATTTTCCAATTCTCATGGAATTTTTCGAAAAGTCAATAGTGACATGATTTTCTTTAATGAAATCCATGCCAAGTATTCCATGAAAATTAGAACTATGTGGTATGTCGATAATATAGAAATTGTGTTGGAAAAACTTCTTTTCAATTTTGAAAGTTGCACGAATACATGAAGAAAATTCAACATAAGAATTGACCGTTTTAAGAGTTATAGACGAGCCTAGTCTTTTATATTTTAAATTTGCTTTTAAATTATCAAATGTTGATTGGGCTAAAAGTGAACAACTACTTCCGGTATCAATAAGAAACTTTATATCATTATTGGCTAATTTAGCTTTTATTATAGGAAGTGTATGTGAATTTTTGTTTACATTAAATAAAATATGATCTTCAATATTATCTGTGCAACTCTCATTGTTGTCACTTGGAATATACTTTGTATTAGAAATATGACTAAAGTTTTGAAATGTTTGGGTAGCTTTATTATCTGCTACAGTAATATTAGCAACAGTTTGAGATCCAACTGAATTTACAAGTCTAGTATGTGAAATTTTCGGAAGAGAATTTGAAGATGCCCACATTTGTGACTTTATGTTCATTCGCTGATGAGACCCTTAGTTTTCGAGATATGGCAGCATCAGCATCTCCATACCTCTTTTCTAGTTTAAATTAAGGTTTTCATAATTACGTGTTTTATAAGTTAAATTATCTCTATTTCTCCATTTGTAACAGTTTAAAGCAACGTGGCCATGTTTGGAACAAAGTTGACAAGTCAGATTATTTCTAGAAAAGTTTCTTCTAGGGGAAGAACGAAAATTGGTCTGTCTAGTTTTGTAATTATTTCTATAATTTCTTTAATCAAATTTGAATCTGCTTGACTGAATTACGTGCAAGGATTCATTATGGGAGGGTGGATTGTTGTTTGTAAGTGAAATGCTATTAATTTTCTCAGATAAATCTTTCAATGTGTTTAATATTACAGAGTCATTTTTATTATCACAAGAACGAACAGTCTTAGTATTAGTAGTGTTGTTGAATGAATCATATATTTCGGATAATGTTTGAGCACGTTCAACTGCCTTATTATAGTCTCTTATGTTTTCCTCCATTAATTTAATTTTAATATTTGATGGTACACACTCTAAAAATTTCGGAAGTTTAATGTTATCAAGGGATTGTTTGTCTTTAAGGTCAGGGAAAGCCTTAGGTACAGCAACATTTACACGATGGGCGAAATTTTTAATAGACTCTCCCGGCAAAATTTTTAAATTATGAAATTCTGATATTCCAGTATTATACGAGGATTCCTTGAAAAACTTACAGAAATTTTCCTCGATATATTCAAGATCTGTTGACTTATATAAAGTTTCATTTTCAATAAAGTATGCCAACGCGGCATCACGAAGTTTTTCTTTCATTACATGTAATGTCGCGTCATTTGTTAATTTATTTAACATGGCAAAGGATCCTTATTGATCAAAGAAAAAATTGACAAATCTCGCGTCCCCATCGAAATTAGGAACGGAGCAAAACGCGTTTCAATTCTGTGCCATTTCTTTCCAAAATAAAAGTGTTAACTAAGTTAAATAAAAAATAATATGCATAAGAATTCAATTGAATATCATATAAACAAATAAATTACCAAGACACTTAAAAATGAATAAAATTGTTAAATACTTTCTTTTTTTAATTAAGCCTGCAAAAGTTGGATGATAAAGTTTCAAGATTAATAAAAATATGTAGAAATTATTTGTAATATTTTCCTGTATAACATTATAGCTTGCAACCATGAAATTGGCTTATATACGTCTTGTTGTATATATATATTATAGATATATTTAAAAATATATAATGAATAATACTAAAAATGGATATATATGCAAATTAAAATAATTGTCAAGATATATTAAAAATTGTAAACACAAAGATCAAAATATGAAAAAATTAAAAAAAATTATGCAGTATGATGAAAAGAAAAAAAATATCACTATGATCTGGTATTTAATTTCACAAATGAAATAAATCTTTACTTGAATATCCAAAACCTAGATATTTCAAAAATAATATAAGCAAATCTTGATCATTTATATAACTTTTTAACTGTTCTTAAAAATTGAAATGAAAAGTTAAAGTAGAATATTATAATACTCATATGAAGAATAAAAGATTTTACCTATAAGTAAAAATTTATATATAAAGTTTAAATAAATGTCAATATTTAAGAAAAATGTACGAAAAGTTCTTATTGTCAGTATTTAAGAAAAATATGTGAGAAATGTTTCTTTTTATTGGCACAAAAAATTTATTGCAAAGGAAACTTACCCCTTTTCCGAATCTTCTTTTAGCTAAAACAAATATATATATATATATATATCTATTTAATTTATTTATTTACGGTATTTTATTTATTCTTTTATTTAAAACTGTAAGGCTCTTCTCCTGTATGAGTGCGCGAGAAAAAAATGAACACAGTAATTTAACTGCACAGATTCTAGAAAGACGACCCATATTTGGCAATTCTCCTTGCACCGATGAATCAACGATCATTTAATACCGAACGGTAAATGCATAAGACGGTCACAAATTGCGAACATTGCAGACTGTAGAGAGGATGTTATTCAATGAAACCGTAGAAAGTCCACCGGCATGGCATCACACAATATCGGCGATAAGAATCGGTACCGTAGACACCAAGTAATCACTTTTTAAAAAAAATCACAGATGACATCCCGCAGCATACTAGCCTTTAGTAAAGATGAACAACAATCAACAAATCGGTACATTCGGTGCTGTTCACCGTAACGTAGTTAATTTCTTTTTGGATCATCATTGGGGCAGCTGTTTTTAAAACATAACAGTCTTCAACAACGTAAAACTTCGCATTCATGAATTAATCAGTAGTCGATATCACGTCGATATTAGGTGACTAAGCAGAGATCCGTTAAACAGAAATTCGAGCTTATATTCGTTAATAAAAGTAATGAATAATTTTTCAAGACGAAAAAATTTTTGGATATCCGGATATATTATCCGGCCTGAGTCTGGCACCACATATATTTATATGAAGAGCTGGGATGGAGATATCTAAAGTATGAAGCGGCCATGACGTACAGCGTAGCAGGTTCACTCAGCTCCGTAAAATGTAGCATGAAGTCATTTTCCATTTAGAAAAATTACATTTCTTTATTACTCTTGTAAGATATATATAATGCATTTTTGAACAAAAACGAATGAGTAGATTCGCAAACATTCATGATGAAGAATTTCAGTTTATTAATCAGAGAGACATCGAATGAAGAATGGAAGCCATTTTGATATACTTTTCTAAACCGAAAGCATTTCGACATTTTTGACTCAAAGATAAAAAAAATAACATCTTTACAGAAAGACAGACAGTAAGCTAATTAATTTATTTCGCCAAATCTCATTGGCATCAAAAATCAAGTTGGCTGAACTCATTTTAAATTTTATATCTGGTAAACCTAAATAATAGTTAAAGGATTGGCTAAAAATTAAATTACGTCATAGGATGTGATTAAATTTTGTCAATCATCCAGAATTTGGCTAACAGTGCGAAATCAATTGATAAAAAATATTAGAAATTATTTTCAGCTATAATGATTCAACGGAATCTATAAACGTTTGATTGGAGACAGGAAGCTACAATAAAAAAAATCGTCTGCGGTTTTAAAGCATAAAATGAATGGGTTTCTCTTTCTTTGATATTTTATTTAAATATTACTTGATGAGATTTAGAGCAGGAAAAAGAACAATAAATTATATGAAATTACAGATTAATGAAATAGAAATAAAAATAAAATAGCATAAGCGAAATAAACAAAATTGTATTAAATTCTTTTAGAATAAGAAATATAATGTTTGCTTGTATTATAAATAAATAAATAAAATGTAATTTATATTATTATTATTATTTTATTTTAAAAAGGGATATGTGATTTTTTTCAACATCACAACCTCCTCTTCCTACAACAGTCCCAGCCTTCAAGTATAGCACCTACACATCTTGCAATAGTTTCAGAATCCAAGAGTTGCACTTCGTTATCCTACAATAGTTCCAGCCTCCAAGTGTAGCACCACTCCTTCCTACAATAGATCCAGCTTCCAAGTGTAGCACCTCCGCATCCTGCAATAGTTCCAACCTCCAAGTGTAGCACCTTCGCATCCTGCAATAGTTCCAACCTCCAAGTGTAGCACCCCCTCATCCTGCAATAGCTCCAGCCTCCAAGTGTAGCACCTCATTACCCTGTATTAGTTCCAACCTCTATATAAAACTCCCAGTTGAATTTAATTTTGCAAGGACTTAACTGTTGACCATATGGTACAAAAGTATATATAACTGCCACTGAGCTGAAGAACAACTGGAGCAAATGCTTCCAATACCTTTGTGGCATAAAAGCCACAGTCCTCTAAAAAACTAAGTCAATAAAAATAGTCATTTTAAAATAAATGTCAATTCCAGTCATTTTTTAATAGCCGTGAGTATTTATTCAAAAATATAAAATGACATAAGAGGACAATCCAGGTTCATATTCATATACAATGAATTCGTTATAAAACGATGGTGGAGAAGAGAGAGAATTTTAATTGAGAAAAATTACATCTTTTTAGTACGGTGCTTATTATCAAACTGTCCCGGAATCAAATCCAACAGCACCCTTGTAAAACGCCAGGGTATGGAAATATCTCCGCATTTTGAAGCCAAGGGCGCCAATACATCTTTCTTTGTTGTTAATGTTATTTCAATGGGAAATTTTTTAAAAAGAAATGACGGTTAAAATTATGGCAACCCTTTTTGGCATAAATCACATTCGCCAACGAATACCGTTGGAAAGACAGGTGCAAGTAATTAAGAAATATTGCGAAAATTCATGCGACATGATGTCTGCACAACGGGTCATTAATAGCTTCAATTAAATAGATTATCTGTATATAAAATAAAATAAAATAATAAAAAGATATAATGGAAATTTTCCAACGTACATTTACAGCTATAAATATAAATTAGATTTATTGGAAAACATAGTGAAATGGAAATAAAAATATAATTACTTTAAGGGATAATAAAATTAAATTGTGTTTAGATCCCTACATATATATTGCATTAAGCTAAAAAGAGATCAATGTATTTAATACTGAATTTGTTCTTAAAATTAGAAAATGATAAGTATTTAAATTTTGAATACATAATTTACTAAAATTGAAATAAGCTTGACCTAAATACAAAGGATTATAAAAGTTAATACTTTTTAATTGTGAATAAATAGATCGTTAATTATAATTGAATAAATTTGGTGAAATAAAAGGATATGTGAGGAACTCCCTCGCATATCTCTCCCGGTTGCCATGAAAAAAATAACTCTCTCCACCACAATACAAAACAATAATCCAAAAACATACAAAACAACCATTATCATGTGTGTAAAGCATACAAATACTGTCAATCACATGCACGATACCGTCAGCAAATACATGAGTTTACACATATATTCTTCAAACAAAAATTTTAAAATGAATGTCTTGACAAATAATTTCTTGATCTTGTTACAGCTGATATATTGTAATACAATTCTTCTGAAAAGTAAATTAATTAGTTTCATAGAATACATTTCAATGAAATGATCTTTTATTGTCAATCATGTTTAAATCAAACAATTTCTATTTTCTCGTCAAACAATATATTAAATATACCTATAGAAATAATTTGAAGTATTAAAAATATTTGTGATATAGAAAAAAAAAACTTAAAAATGATTTTCTTCTTGAAAAGGAAAAAAAAAATGTGTTGTCAACAATAGAATCTTATGTAATTAAAAAAATAAGTTTAAAAAAAGTGTACTTAACATTGAGCACCACTCATGCCATTTCACCAAGATAGGGGAAGAAAAATGTGAACCCAGCAAACAGCCAAAATAGCAAGTGGTTTGTGAGGCCACTGCCAAATATAGCATACCGAGCAAAATGTGTGACTCAAAAGAGGCTTGATTTTTATGTGTGCATGACTATGCCCCACAAGCATTCTGAGAAAAATATGTGCTCGTGTAAAAGAAGAAAAGGTGTGGCTATTGCAAAAATTTGCAAGGAGTATGACCGTGACATCACACTCCTGCAATAAATTTCCTAACTCGATGAAAGAAAAAAAAAAAAAAAACTGACTGAGTGTTCCCAATATACAACATGAAAATAGTTAAAGTGTGTTAGATTTAATAGATAATAATAATTATTATCATTATTATCTATTAAATGAAAAAATTTCTTTTTTTTTTTTTCTTTTTTTTTTTTTTTTTTTTTGAAATATTTGCACGTAAATCTAGCTTATATGCTAGCCGTGTATTTGAAATATTTCTTTTATTTTTCACAATTACACACACACATTGTTTTACATATATACTAATGTTTATTATTTTACATATAATAAACCTTAATCTTTAAAATTAAAAAATATATACACAACATTTTCTTATTATTACACATACATACCTTTTTAAATATACAGAGTTATACACATGGTTACTTCAAATATTGGAATTATTTTATTGAATATGAAAACATTGAATTTTTCTCACTTACTCATTCTAAGCTTCATTACACATGCATACCTTTCAAATATTTCAAACATTGGAATTTTTATTACATATAAGGCATTAACATTTTATTTTTCTCACTTGCTCATTATAATTTGCCTACACATACAATTTTTAAACAAATATGAATGGACACATGGGCCATATGTTTTTCAAATTTTTCTCGCTATTGTGCATATGTATATAGATTTTTTTGTGTTACAATACATTGTATATATTTTCTTATCACATAATTTTACGTCACGGCACCATATTTATGTGGCATAAAAGCCACAGTCCTCTAAAAAACTAAGTCAATAAAAATAGTCATTTTAAAATAAATGTCAATTCCAGTCATTTTTTAATAGCCGTGAGTATTTATTCAAAAATATAAAATGACATAAGAGGACAATCCAGGTTCATATCCATATACAATGAATTCGATATAAAACGATGGTGGAGGAGAGAGAGAATTTTAATTGAGAAAAATTACATCTTTTTAGTACGGTGCTTATTATCAAACTGTCCCGGAATCAAATCCGACAGCACCCTTGTAAAACGCCAGGGTATGGAAATATCCCCACATTTTGAAGCCAAGGGCGCCAATACATCTTTCTTTGATGTTAATGTTATTTCAATGGGAAATTTTTTAAAAAGAAATGACGGTTAAAATTATGGCAACCCTTTTTGGCATAAATCACATTCGCCAACGAATACCGTTGGAAAGACAGGTGCAAGTAATTAAGAAATATTGCGAAAATTCATGCGACATGATGTCTGCACAACGGGTCATTAATAGCTGAAATTAAATAGATTATCTGTATATAAAATAAAATAAAATAATAAAAAGATATAACGGAAATTTTCCAACGTACATTTACAGCTATAAATATAAATTAGATTTATTGGGAAACATAGTGAATGGAAATAAAAATATAATTACTTTAAGGGATAATAAAATAAAATTGTGTTTAGATCCCTACATATATATTGCATTAAGCTAAAAAGAGATCAATGTATTTAATACTGAATTTGTTCTTAAAATTAGAAAATGATAAGTATTTTAATTTTGAATACATAATTTACTAAAATTGAAATAAGCTTGACCTAAATACAAAGGATTATAAAAGTTTTTACTTTTTAATTGTGAATAAATAGATCTTTAATTATAATTGAATAAATTTGGTGAAATAAAAGGATATGTGAGGAACTCCCTCACAACCTTTGCAAAGAGTTCGTGCGTGCCAGGTTTTCTGCAAACGTTTGCCAAACCTTGCACGGCAAGCAACATTTATCGGTTCGTTTGTTACTATTATACACTTTAAAGAATTAAAATTTAAAGTTGTTATATCATGTTTAGCATATGGTTGTTCGAACAGATAACCTTTACACAATTTTACTTTGAAATATAAATATTTCAAATGCTTTTTTGCCATGCAACTCTCGGAAGATAAACCTTCAAAAAACGGCACGCGAAAACCGGTCTAGCATTTCCTCCAGTTGTTCTTCAGCTCAGTGATAACTGCTCTGTAGTGTGTAAAAATAAATCCCTGACGATGCCTTGTTTTATCTAAGACGAAAAGCTTTGAAGCCTTTTATCTTTTTAATAAATGTACTTTAAACGTGTTTTTAAAGTGTTTTTAATTTTATTACAATAACTAGCAGGCTTTGCCCGCTTCGCTGGACATTAAACTTAAATGAGTTGTCAAAATCCATACCTTTATTAATAACCTAAGTTCTCGCTGATTGGTAGAGGTTTTCTCGCTCGCAACGTGAGGAGTCTGGGTCCACACTGCCTTCAGCAGCAACTTACCCAGTTCTTACTTCCCCTTTCTCAGCGGGTGAGTTCGAAGTTTTGAAAATCCCAATAATGTACATAATGCGTACAGTCGGTAACAAAAGTGTCCGAACACTAGCAAAAATTCCTATATAAAAAAAGTACACTTAATACAGTTTTTTTAAATAAATCCTTGTCCAATCGTGTTCTTAGTCAGTCTAAAAACAGGATTCGACAAGGATTTATTTAACAAAACCTGAGTACTTTTAACAAATTATGTGTACTTTTTCTACATAGGAATTTTTACTAGTGTTCGGAGATTTTTGTTACCGACTGTACACTTAATCAAAATCCACACACTAAAATTCTCCATTCTAAGATAATTCAAAGCGAATTCAAACGGAAAAAACATGTTTTTACAAATGTTTATTGCCCTCCGACTCCGAGAGGGGGGGGGGGGGGGATTTCGAATTTCGTGAAATCCAGTTACAATAAGTGCCGGATGCATACAAAAAATTTACGCACCAAATTTCGTGACCACAGAAGTCTTTAATAGAAAATATTATAAATAAATAAATACAAAAAGCAAAGCTTTAGCACTTTGGTGACTTTAAATATTTTTAGCCATTTTTGCGATGAATTGAATTAGCTATCTCAATTGTGTAATTACAGATCTTGGCGAGAAACGTCCGAGCTACTTCGGTGCCAAATTTCAAATTTTGCCAAAGGGATCCGATACTAAAGCTGTTCCATACACATAATAAATAAATAAATAAATAAAATAAAATAAAATAAAAAATAATAAAATAAAATAAAAATAATAAAATAAAAACTCTTTTCTGATATTTACAAAATAAAAATAAAAAATCTTAATAAAATCCAAATTATAATCATTTACAATTAAGGGGAGAACATAAAAGAACCTCATAAGTTACATAATACCAACAAAAAATTTTGTTTTACTGCAGGAAAGAAAACTACTGCTTAATTAAATAAAAATATTAAACTAATGCCAAATATCTCTATGAAAATATTTATCCACATACAAATTCCTGGTTTAAAAAAATATATATATCATCAACTTTTGTAGGTATTTTTCTCTCTAATTTTTATTATTATACACGTGAAATTAAAAATGTTTGATTTTATTTCTGGGAAAAAAATATATATATATATATATATATAAATGCGTATATATAAATATAAAACCTTCTACCGAATCTGGGTTGAAAGCGGAAAAAGGGTAAAATAAATTAGAAATATCAGACCTGTATTTATAAATTTGATACCAAATGAAAGGAGCGATTTTTCTGAATCCAGGGGTGCAAACAGTTTTTCGATGCGACAATTAAATTTAAAAAAAAATAACTAAAGTATGGAATTTAGATAGCAACACTTCATTTCAATCTTTTCATAATTTGTAGTGCGAATCACGTGAATAAAAAATTCTTTAACTTACAAATTTATTTTTATATTTTATTTTTCCATTCAAAGCGTTTTCGTGAAAAAAATTTATGGCGCATGCGCAGGCGTTTTTTACCCACAATTTAAACGCTAATCATAATTTTGAAAATTTCTATAGATATAATTTTAAGTTGGGTGAAGACTAAGTTTCTGCCAAGCACCGTTGCATTCCGTCCAGCCGTTCTCGAGTGATGTCCGGACAAACGTGTTTTAGTCTTTTACAACCCCAAGGGGGGAACGAAGGGGAATTTCTGAAAAGTTGATAGATATAATTTTAAGTTGGTTGAAGACCTAAATTCCTGCCAAGCGCTGTTGAATTCCGTCCCCCCGTTCTCAAGTGATGCCCGGACAAAAAAAGCGACACACACACACACACACACACACACACACACACACACACACACACACACACACACACACATACACACACACACAGGCAAAAATTCTGAAGTCATTTTCGTCTTTCATGGTGTGTGAAACGTGAAGATATCGCAAAAGATTTCGATTCTGACAAATTTACAGACGCTGAGCACTATACTTAAATGAGTTGTCAAAATTCCATATCATTATTAATAACCTAAGTAAAAGTTTACTCTGTATTCCCTAGAGGTATTTCCTGCTCGCAAAGTGAGGGATTCCGGCTCCACACTGCCTTCGGCAGCAACTTCCCCGCTTCTTAATTCCCCTTCCCCAGGGGCTAAGTTAGAAGTTTTGCAAAATCTCAAAGTACATAATGCGTACACCTAATCAAAATCCACACACCAAAACTCATCATTCTAAGATAATGTAAAGCAAATTCAAACAGAATAACGTGTTTATTTCCCCCCCTTCCCACGACCGGAAGGGGTAAGTGGGCGAATTTCGTAAAATCTCGTTACAATAAGAGTCGGATACGTATAAAAAAATTTCCGAATCAAATTTCGTGACCGCAGATCCCATAGATTTCCCAAGAGAAATTTAGAGCTCAAAGGGGGTGAGGTCTTCAATTTGCCACTCCCCATCCCCTTCAAAAACAAAAAAAGTCGAAAATGACCAAAAAAAAAAATGAAAATGTCTTTTTGAAAATATTCTAAAGAAGACACATGACTATTTTCAATACCTTTGTAACATCTTTAGTAGAGTTCTACTAAAATATCAGGAATTTCTAAAATTTCTCCCTCGGAAAACGATTTTTCCCCCTCTCTCCTTTAAGAATCATGAATTCTAAAATCGTACAAAATGTTTTATTTACAATCAAGTCTAGTCTCATCGTGTGCAATTTCTTCACCGTGAAGTAATTTGGGGCCGAGTTATGCTTACAAATGTTTTTTTGCTTCCTGTCCCCCTGGTGAGAAGGGTGTATTTCGATATATCCCGTTTGTTTAGTTGCCGGATGGATATAAACAATCCAAGCATCAAACTTCGTGGCCGCAGCTCTCATATATTTCCCAGGACAAATTTAGCGCTAAAAAGGGTGTCTCGAATTTGCCCTTTGTAACACATACCCCTTCCCCCCACAAAGAAAAAAAAATGGCAGATAAAAAAATCAAAAATGTGTTTTAGGAAATATCCTAAGAAAGTTGCATAGCCTGTTTTCAACGTCTTTATTCCTTTTTTGGTAGAGTTCGATTCAAATCAGGCATTTTAAGAATTTCCCGCCAAAAATCGATTCTCTCCCTTCCTTCCTTTAAAAATCGAAAATTCCTAAATCGCAGATAATGTTTTATTTGTACCCATGTCTAGTCTCCCCATGTGGAATTTCTTCATTGTCAAGTAATTAGGAGCCGAGTTATGCTTACAAACGTGTTTGTGTATTTTTCTCCTACAGGGGTGAACGGGGGGGGGATAATTTCGGTAAAGGTGATAGATATAATTTTAAGTTGAGTAAGGACCTAAATTCCTATCAAGCGCCGTTGAATTCCGTCAAGCCGTTCTCAAGTGATACCCGGACAAACGTGTTTTTTTTTGCCCCCCAGGGGGAAACGGGGGGGGGAGATTTCGAAAAAGTTGATAGAAATAATTTTAAGTTGGGTAAAGACCTAAATTCCTGCCAAGCGCAGTTGATTTCGGTCCAGCCGTTCTCAAAATACTCTTACAATCGTGTTTTTGTCTTTTGCCCCCCAGGGGAGAACGGAAGGGAATTTCTGAAAAGTCGATAGACATAATTTTAAGTTGAATAAAGATCTAAGTTTTAGCCGAGCGCTGTTGAATTCCATCCACCCGTTCTCTAGTGATGCCCGGACAAAAAAAGCGACATACAGACACGATGACACACACACACACACACGCACACACACTTACACACACACACACAGGCAAAATTTTCTGAAGTGCTTTTCGGCTTTCATGGGGTGTGAGACTTGAAGATATCGCAAATTAAAAATTATAGAAAAATTAAAAAAAATAATAATAATAAATAAATAAATAAATAAATATTATGAATTTTTCAAATTTTAATTTTAATATTTAATAAAGTTTATGCTACCATCGTAACACATATTTCAAAGATGGTCAAACATTTTTACATAAAAAGAAAAAAAAAAAAAAAACTATTAAAATGCACGTTTAAACGAAAATTTGCCTCATTCTCCAATTTTAAGAAAATAAGGAATTTCGTACAACTTACGAAGTTTTTAAATCAGAACTTTGTAATTTAATAGATTTTTATTCCAATATCATAAGTAGTATCATAAACTTGATCCGATCTCTCTGCTTATATTTTATCTTGAGATATCGTATATGCATAATAACAAACTAACAAATCGAAAATTTAACAATAAATAAATAAATAAATGAACCCTTCGTTCAATCAGTAGTTAATACTATTTTGAAGAAGTGTGAAAAATTTGAAGAAGATGGGTGCATTAGTTTTTGAGAAATCTGTGGCCATCGACTTTAAAAATAGCATTTCCAGAGAAAATATATTAAAGATTATTTTTTTCGAGTATTAATCCATTTCCTACCATCGGATAGAGTTGAATTTCTGCATGAATATATAATTCCGATGCAAATTCATGCTTAAGCAGTGTCGGACTAATGTTAAACCTAGAAGTCCTTGGATCCCAACTCCAGTTCAAAACTTACTTTAGAATTTTAGTCCACTTACTGTCATCCAGAAGAGGTCACGAAATGGAAAATTCAGTTTGGGACAAAATTGCGCAAAATTATAGTATACTATGAAGGTAACAACATAATAAAGCAGTAGTGCGCACTAGCCAAACAATCTTCAGAAAAAACCTTTAAAGTTTCCGTAATTGCTTAAATATAGATTATTTCGTCTAAGAGGAAGTGGCGTACTTGGTAGCATCCCACCCGAACTTGGAGGTTTTCGCTGCGATGCCGCTTAAAAGTAATTTTTTTTAAAAATTATTATTTATCTAAATATTTCTTTTTAATATTTTTTATCTCTAAGACAATGCTATTTTTTTAAAATAGAAAATTAAAATTAATATAAAGAAATAATATTCATAATTGTATATACAGATATGTAATTGCTATTTTTTCTTTAATCGATATAGCATACTGACAAATTCTAGTTCAAGATTCCATTGCAGCTAAATTGAGTTGTTCAAACTGTGGTTTTGCAATTAAAATAACTTGGTGTGTCATTCACACGACGTTTTCTTACCCTGATATTTAATATTATAAATAATGATTGGAAATTAAGGGGTAAGATAACGAGTACAGTTATATAAACCTATGTTAAAACAATTAAAATTATACTTCAGAATAGCTTTAATTAGCGAGTAATTCTATGTTAGGGGGCTGCCGCCCCCCCTCAGCCCCCCCTCCCCATTTTATTAGTGTATCTACATTTATATAGAATACTAATCTATTATTAAATTTAAAATATCATTTAAAATTACGCAGACGACTTTCACAGCAACATTTCTTGAAACTTATCAGTCTTGAACAAATTTTTCTAGTAATAAACACATTAACTTCAAAATACAACATTTGGATCGCCTTATATTATTTGTTTTTAATTTACTCCAACAGACACAGAAAAAGATCAAACGTTAAAAACTTCACTTCGGTATTCAGGAAACCTCAAAACGCGTAAATATACAAAATACCAATCAATCAATATTTAGCTTAAAAAAAAAAAAGCATTATTTACCATAAGTCTATGAGGAATTAATTTCAATTCCTGGACAAAATAAAGTATTACAGTAAAGCCCTTCCAGTAACAATAAAAAAGAATGTCATGGCTTAAATAATGACAACCCTGTATATCTTCTGTAAGTTATGTACACATCACATGGTGGGCATAAATATAATCCTATATTATTAACACACGGCACAACATGAAGCTCACTTCAATCAATTTTCAAGTATTGTCCCACTACAATCTAGTTCTTTTGTGAAGCACTGTAAACGAACAGTGAATGATTTCTATACCATATTCTACATGAAACATGTGTTTACGCATTTAATATATATATATATATATATATATATATATATATATATATATATATATATATATATATATATATATATATATATATATATATATATATATATATATTCGTTCCATTTGGTTTAGTGCAGTCTGTAGATGTTAAACTACTTACCTGCAATTTTCCCCATAGACATAAAGTATTTGAATTTTCTTGGGTGTCCCTGTACACGAACCGTTTGCTTGATCTCAACGAAAAGTTTTGTGTAGCATACCTATATCATACACATTTAGAATACAAAGTTCTGACTTTCTGCTATACCTTGTTTTCGAGTTATGCTGATAACAGACGGACACAAACACAGACCAACCGCTAAAAACATGATTTTTGGATTCAAGGGAACTCAAAACGTGTAAATATAACAAAAAATTATTTTGAAAATTTGACTCAAAAACAGTACTTTCTATGCCTTAAGAGAAAGTAATAATCTGTATATCAACCCTGTATATGTTTTGAAAATTATATACATACCACATGGTGCACCTAAATCTAGCCTGAAATACGCTTCCATCAATTTGCAACTATTGTCGCATTTTTATCTGGTTCTTTTCTGTAGCCCTGTAAACGAACAGTGTACGATTTCCCTACCATATTTTACATGAGACACATTTTTACGCATATAAATATATATATATATATATTCGTTTCATTTCGTTCAGGGCAGTGTGTAGATGTTAAAATCTACTTACCAGCACTTTTCCCCATATGCGTAATGTATTTGAATTCCATTGGCGGGTCCCTGTACACGAACCATTTGCATTTATCTCAAAGAAAATCTTAGTGTAGCATCCCTATATCATACACATTTAGAAAACAAAGTTTGGACATTCTTCTATTATTTGTTCTTGTGCTATGCTGATTCAGAGGACCACAAAACATGTAAATATAACAAAAACTCCCGTTCGAAAATTTGAACCTGAAACAATACTTTTTCTACCTTATGGGTAAGAGAAAGTAAGAAAGCGTAGGTAAGTAAAATTGTATCATATCAATTATGTAAATTTTTTTCTTCTTGGAGTAATTCCTTCATCATTACGATATGTATAACCCACTTTTTATCAAACTTATGAACTAGAGGGCGAAATTCGTAGCATAAGTTTACTAATAAATAGTTTTCTAATAAATGCAATAAACTGAAAAACAAGTATTTATTACTTAAAATTATATTTAAGTTGGAATTTAAAATGCTATCTTTTTTTTTTTTTTTTAATCCTGAATTTCCTGCAATGAAATAAGTATATTGCAATTTATATGCAAAATTATATTTCTAATTTATCCTGTTAAAAATCAGGCTATGCAATATCTAGTCATAAATATATATACATGTATATATATATATATACATATATAGAAGAACGTGTTTAAATTATGGTAAATTTTAATATCTGTTCAATTTATATATTTCATGCAAATGTTAAGAGTAAACTATTAATATTCCAAGACACATACACACACAAGAAAAATAAGAAAAAGAATGTTTACTTCTAAAGAGATTTGTAAACAATCTACTATAACATTAATAAATAAAAAAAGATCATGTGAACCATGACATTTTCAATAATACTTCCTTTTTGCCTCCTGGGTATCCCTATCTTTGATAATAAATGGAATTCCAAATACTTTTATAGGTTAATGGAATTGTTGAGGTATTTGTATTTGTCTAAACAGCGAAATGTTTGTCAATGAATAGAATATGAAATGTATTTATCAAAGTAATGAATTCCCTATAAGCTAAAAAAAAAAAAAAAAAAAAAAAAATGAAATACCCTTTTTATAACTTTTAAACAGAAACGTTATAAAATGTAAAAGAAAATTACTTTCAAATATTTATTTTGTACTTCCTTGCATGAAGTAAAAAGAAATATAGTTAAACCGATTTATGAAACTGATTTTGTATCATATTCAAACAAGATTGCCAATAGAATGTTCCTGTGATAGCCCCTTCAGCGACTGTGATAACGTCTAAATATATACCTCCGATTTTGGTCTTGATATTACTTCCCACTTTAAACTATCTGTGATTTTACAAAATTTTTCGTAACATATACATGAACGTATATAAGCATATTGCATGTGTGTGTGTGTATTTGTTCGTGTATCTCGTATTACTCAATAATGGTTGAACGTAAAACATTAAAAATGTATATTTAAATTGTTGTAAAAACCAGTTGTGCGTCTGTCTCTTTTATTCACTATATGACTCTCCATTTTAGATATATATCCACGCAAACTCAGAAGTTTTGGTCTCTGCATGATCGGAATTGTTAAAGATTTGAACTGTCCACTCAATAAAAATACATGCAAAGGGATATAATAGAATTCCTTAACAGAGTCCATTATAGCGACGAAATTGGCAGCGTTCTTATCGAACAAATTCGAATAATAAAAATTGTTTAAAATTTCTAAAATTTGAAAAAACCTATACCAATTCGAAACGAAGTCAGTCAGATCTTCACTTTCTTGTATGATCTAAAAGGAAAAAGAATAAAACCAATTTACAAAACAAACTTTGTGTTTCACTTGACTGAAAACGGTTATCCAATTTTGGTCTTTATATGGCTGCTCAATAGTCGCAGTTTTAGACGATTTTATCTAACAGCTGCATGTACGTATGTGAATGTGTATGCATATGTATATCTTGCATAACTGAAGAACGCTTAGACGTAAAGATTTGCGAATTTATAAGTCGGTATGTTATTCATCTAATTGTACACCTTCCTGTTGTTTTCTCTGCGACTTATCGTTTTCAAGAGATCTACAAAGTTATATTCATTAAGAATTTTTTTTAATCGTATTATTACATTATCTAGCAGTGAATCTCTTTTTTCTGCTTACAATATGACTCCTTTTAAGAGATTTCAAATAAAAAAGTTTTTTTAGTATATGAAATACATAAGCTTGTAATAGCGTCCATGTTCTAATACTGTTAAATAATATATTAGTTAAAAACTTTAAAGGCACGTTTTTATTTAGAATGAACTAAAATCTCCAATTCTGCAGATATGCATAATATACATGTATGGAAAACTTAAGCCCAGACCAATAATAGAAAGTGGCGAAAAAAAAAAAAAAATGTTTTAACTGCATTTGTAGGCCCATATATATGAAAGAACGTTTTACTCTATTCTAATAATAATAACGGAACCAATTTCCTTTTTGAGGAAATTTAAGTGAATTAACCGTTTCAAATATTTATTATAATTATTATTATTATTATTATTTTTAACAGTTATAATTTGTATTTCAATTAATTGTAACATGCATTTTTTTTTAATGTTATGACTTTAAATGGCATCAGTAGTTATATTAAGTAAAAAAAAAAAAAAAACTCTTAGTTTTTTTTTTTTTTTTTATTAACTATATTAATTCGTATTCTTCTATTACTCCTATTTTCAAAAATTATTATTTTTTTTTTTTACTTATGAAATATATTTATGAATAAGTACACGATTTATTGTTTTATTGATGAAAAAAATTGGGAATGAAAGGGTTAAAGGTGTTGCCGCCTTCCTTCTGAAAGCACAACCATCTATTATAAGTATATATAAAAGAATTCACTGTAAAACACGTTTAAAATATATTTAATTAAAATCATTAAAAAACACATCGTGTCAAGGCCTTTCGCCCTGAACATCAGGGCATCATCAGGACATAGCCATTTTTTAATGATTTTAATTAAATATATTTTATACGTGTTTTACAGAGAATTCTTTTATATATTGTGGTTTTCTACAAATACACGTGGGGTATCATGTCTCTATATGAAATGTAATTTTATATTATAAATATAGGCTGCCCTTGTCATCATCTAAACCTGGCAGCAAAGAAATCAACTGTGAAATTATTCAATATTGAGCAATTTTTAGTGCAGTTGTATTATTGTGTAAATAAAAGTTCCAAACGAAAGAATGATTTAAAACTCTGCCAAGAAGTTTGTGGTTTGAAGTCACATAAAATTCTGAAATATATTAGCACTAGATGGCTATCGTTACTTACCTCAATCAACCGTGTGCAGAAACAATGGGATGCGGTGTGTAAAACTTTTTCTGAGGAAAATAATGACGACATAAGTTCAAGTCTTCAAAACCCATTTTCCAAACTGTATTTTTGAGCAAAATTCTTCCAATTTTCTGTGCAGTTAATGCATCTCTACAAAAAGAAGCGCCTGCTGTACATTTGCTGAAAAAAAAAAAAAAAAAAAAAAAAAAAAAAAAAAAAAACAGCTAGCTTTTTACACTGACTTCATTATTCGGGTTTTCATTAGTAGATGATTCTACATCAATATTTAACATAAAATTTGAAAAAAAAAAAAAAATCACAATAAATTGATTATTGGGGCAGAAGCCAGATCATATATTAGTGAAACCCAACTGACAAATGAACAATTGGACTAATTTAATTCTGAAATACGTAACCTAGTAAAAATACGTAATAAAGTCGTAAAACATGCTGAAGTTGCTGATATATGTTTAAGGAGAACTGCGTCATTTTTATCTGTTCAGGTTTTTATAAAAATAAAATTTCATCTTTATTGAAAACAGCTGAATTGGAAAAACCTAAAGCAGAGTTTTCCTTTTACCTATTCGGTAATTTCACCGAAATCTCATATGATAGAATGGAGGATGGCTTGGCATCAGATTTTGCACGTTAAAAGTTCATCGGAGCAAAAAAAAAAGTGTCGCATTTACCGAAAGTGATGCTAGTCCATTCGACTTCTCCCACACATCAATGCTGCTGTTCAAAGGATATTCAGTATAATAAAAAAAATGCAACTGAATTCAGGTCTAGTTTAGGAATTGAAACGTTAAATGTACTATTAATTGAGAAATAAAAATCCTGCTCTACGAGAAAAACTCTTACCAAAAAACGTTTAATAAGCAATAATTAGCATTTCCAAAAAATGTACTCTGTTGTTTATTACGGAAAATGAAAATTGAATTTTCATAAAGTATCATATTACAATTCATCAATTTATTTCATTGTTCATCAAATAAAATTATTTCAGAATTTTTATTTCACAGTTTTGTTTAATTTATTCCTCATAAATCATCCTTTTTTACCATCTTATTGTGTCAAGTACTGTCTACAAATCTGCATTTTTATGGTAAGTTGAGTTTTTCCTTTTTGCATTATAAAGTATTATTAAAATTAAGTTATAACAATTTTCATACTTTCAGATATATATATATATATATATATTATTCAATCTCAATTACTTTTTTTTTTGTTGTTGTTGTTATTTATTGTTTAATTATTTTACTTTTATACATTCTGAGCAAATGTATGCACAGGGGGAGGGAATAGCGGGCACGATGCTTGCTGATTCCTGATTCCTTTTGTTGAAAGTTGACAGCTCTGATTATGATCACAGTTATACATGTATGCAAAATTTTAGCGCTCATTTGGACGATGGGAAGTGAGTTGAAATTCGAAACAATTTTTGATCTATATTTGTGATTGACTGCCCTCAGACCCCCCCCCCCCCTCAATTCCGTTACTACTTCAGTATGTATTATCATCGGAATTATGAAAGTTTTCAGCGGGTAATCAGACTATAGGAAGTTCATTATAATTCGAAAAAAAATTTGAATTACGTTTGGAAGCCCAGGTGCTTTAAACCCTTAATATAATAACAACCTGAACATGTATTGTAAGGCGAGTAATTGCATTATCGGAATTTTTTTAGATTATTTATATAACAATGGGCATTCATTCACTAGAACTTGCTTGTTTATTTATTTTTTATGTAATATATTTCCTTATATTTTTGGGGGATTTTAGATACATTGTAAATACATACTATGTAAGAAAAATATTATAATCCTGAAAAAATTCGATTCTAATGCTTTGGTGTATCCAAACACTTTTAGTTTTTCTAAATTCGTATTTATTAATTTTGTTACGAAATGTAGGGATATTTGTATATATATGAATGTTAAAAATAGACTGGAGGATACAGTACTGATAAATGGTAAATAATAAATAATAAATCTAAACACCATAAATTATTTATAAAAAAAAAAAAAAAAAAAAAAAAAACGCAAATAGTGTTTTAGGATATAATATGCAAATGCCTTCACAGTTTTGGAATTTATGTTGGTTAACACTGGTTTTTAAGTTAAGTTATTATCGGTATTATAATTAAAAATATTTTCCTTGATTATTCTGAATGTTTAATAGTGATATACACGCGTCTTTTGATAATTATTCCGAAAAAGCCGTCAATATATACAATATAAAAATAAAGCCACCAAAACTGTTATTTAACTATGGTGCCGTATTATATTCTTTTTTTTTTTTTTGTCAATTTTCCTTCGAATTAAGAAAATGTTCTAGTAAATATTTTCAGAAATTTAAATTTTCTTGAAGTATAATTTCCATATTACTCGTTACTAAAACATTTATGTTGAAAATACGTTGCATAATAAATGTGTGGTGTTGTATTTTACAATCTGATTTTAGTGACAATTCTGAATAATTTAAGAAAAAGCTAAATTTTTGAGACAAAATAAATTTATGATACATCGATTTTTATACTGTTATTCGTTTGTTTTAAATTAAAAGTCGAAATAAAAGGGACAATTTAATTCAAACTAAAATTTTAGTTTGTAGAATATTTAAATAATTCAGGGAAATAAATGTATGCATATATGAACGAACGGTCCCTCATTATAATAATAAATTGCTGTTTACCTCTGTCTAATCGCCAAAAATTAATACCGCAGTCTTATCGTATAAATGTATAAGAATTTCATAGAAGGGAGGCTCTTTATCATCCAAATATCTTGCAAAATTAATGGCACGTTCCAAAGTATAATTAAACTGCGCTTTAGAATTTGAATAATGATAGATCACTGGAACGTGAAATAGCCAATCGATTTGAGTCACATCAATTTATTTATATTCCTTGCAGAATGAGATCTATAACGTGGTATTTCTATTTTCTCAAAACGGGAATACTATAAAAATGTTTTATTCCTTTTAAAATGAATTATTGCAAAATATTTATAAATATATATCCCGATAAAATTCGGTATATCTCTTAAAAAAGAAATAAATAAAATAAAATAAAATAAAGGTAGGGGGCATTCTAAATTTTATTAAAAGTTTTGCAATAAGGTTTAGCTGTTTTCCTTTAATGCATTACTGCTTATAAGCAAGTAAAAGGCAAATTCATAAACTTAAAATTGCTTAAAAATAAAAAAAATAATTCTGTCAAGTACGGAGGACTATTAATTTCAATCTGTAACATTTATTTATTTTTATTTTTTATTTTTTAATTTTTTTCTTATTTTTTACCCCAAAACTGAGCCACGTATTTTTTAAAATGACTGAAATGAATTAAAATGAAGTTTTGCCTCCTAAATTTTATACTTTAGTTAATTTTAAAAAATTTAACTGTCGTGTCGAAAAACTCTTTGCATCCCTAGATTCAAAAAAAAAAAAAAATCCCTGTCATTTGGTACAGAATTTGTAAACATAGAATTAAGTTTTCTAATTTATTTTCGTGTTACACAAAATAGGTCTACAAAAACTCCAAACTTAAACTCATAGATAAAAAAAAAAAAAAAGAATATTTCTGGCATTTATAAATGTGTTTGTTTTAACGTGATTTAAATTTTGTGACTTAATATTAACTTTTGATGAAATTGTATTTAGAAAAATTCTATCAAAATTTTTATACTTACTGCTTTCAATCACGATTCTTACATCATTCATATATCGTTTTATTTTTCGAAATTTTAAACTTTTGTATAGATATCAATGTAATGTTGCAGAGTATATTCTTTAAAAATGAGTGATATTGATTAGTTAGTGCGCAGAAATACCAAATATTAAAGTTATCCTCAGTATTATTAAATGCTTATAGTATGCTCTATTATCTTAAAAATTTAAATATTGAAAAATCTATACAAAATGTCATGGAATATATAAATGATCACGAAAAAAATTTATCGAACAAAAGTTTGAAAAAGTTTTATTTACAGAAAATGAAATAATTAAATAAATAATGCAACTATCTAGAAAACTATACTACACTTTATTTTTTGGCTTTGTGCGTACAAGTTGGCCAGAGCTTGAGAATTACGAAATACTTCCTACTACCAGTTCCCACGTAATTCTTTGTTTCTCATGACCTGATGCACCCAAATGTGCCGTCTGGACATGCTTTTTGAACCACTCTGTATAAACACTCCTGTTTAAAAGTTTAGCAAGATTTGCAAACAAACATTTTTTTTTTTTTTTTTTTTTAATTTTATTTAAAAATTTAAAAATTTATCTCTCGATGAAGTGATTTTAAACATTCGATATATATAAAACTGGTTTTTCCTCATGTTTTTCTGTAAGGTTGATTTATTACAACATTTAGGGGGCCGGTAACAAACTGAGCAAAATTAATAATTTTTGCGATCACCATGTATCGTTAAACGAAACTTTAAGATATGTTTAAAGTTTATACGTTTAACTTTAAGATATGTAACTTTAAGATATGTTTATATATATTCAATACAATTTGTGGATGATTTGTGTGACGATAGCGTATTAAATAACGGAGACATAAGCATTTATTTTAAAACTAAAAAAAAAAAAAAAATGCATGTTTTTCATTTATAATATACAGAGTTTTAAACGAAAATTATTCCCACTTTCAGATAAACTGAAAATACACTTTTGAAACAACATACTGCAGTCGGAATACAAATATCTTAAATATCTCATAAAATATGAGAAAAAAGCATTACGTTCTACGAGAAACGCTCCGATTTGGCACTAAAATGGCCGACTTTCGGTCAATGTCCAGTCTCTCTATATATAAGGTCCCTAGCTCGGTAGCGCCTGCGGCGCCCTCTTCCCGTTTCAATATCTGAAACAGCCTATTCACTCACCGTGTTACGATCTTTCAAACTTCTGACTTTAGCCAAGTCCAGCTCGGTGGCGACTGCGGAGCCTTATCCCCGTTTTAGATTTTACAACAGCTTCCTCGGTCATACCGCAAATGGCTTTGAAAATTTTAACTGTAGCAAATTTTCGCTCTGTGACGATGAAAGAGCCGCTTTACGTTTCATGATCTGAAATAACCTGTTCGCTCATCATGTAAAGAACCTTTGAAAACTCTGATCGTGGCAAATCCGCAACCCGCTGGGGCCTACGGTCTCCCAATCTTCTCCCTCTAAATAATTTACTAATGATTAGAATTGGAGATATTGAATTATTAAAACGTCAAAGCACCTTCTGGCAACAGATATTTGCAATACGTACTCTTCAATTTCAGTCCCCCAAAACCTGTATATACCAATTTTTAACGGTCTAACTCAATTTCTGATTTTTTGTCCCCCTTCATGCCCCCTAATAATTTTACACTTTCTAAAATATCCTTATTTGACTCGTAGGCCCCCAAAACCTATTTATACCAACTTTGAACGGTCTAACTCGATTTCAAATTTTTTGCCTCCTTCAGGAACCTTGAAACATGTAAATCAGGTAAAACCTCGAATTCCATTACTTACGGTAGTCGGTTAATGGAAGTAAAAAAAAAAAAAAAAGGAATATTTTTACCTTAAGTGTATTCGTTGCTATAGAAACTGGCATTATCTTTCGAAGTATCTATTACGCTTGTTAGAATAAAATTTAATTTGCAATTACAACGTAAATTTTTTGTTTATTAATTAAAGTCGATGAATTGCAAGTTGGTGTTTAGCTCAGATACAAAGAAAACCTAATCAGGACGCCTTAAAACATATAAATCAGGTGAAATCTCGAATTCCACTTTTGATAATATAAAAGTAATTTAAAATATCTTTCGAATGATGTATTAAAAATAATTTAATTTAGAATTTGAAATATTGAAATTTTTAAATATTACAGCGCCATCTGGCGGTAGAAATTTCTGTAATCTACTGTTCAATTCCAAATCAACAAAGCTTTCAAATGATGTATTACTTATGCAATTATTTATTTAGTAACTGAGATACAAAAGAAAACCTAATCAGGACACCGTAAAATATGTAAATTACGTGAAATCTCGAATTCCATTACCTGTGCTGGAGTGAAGGTTACAAACATTCCAAGAGGTCAGGGGTCGTGTGACCAGACAGAACGGAGCCATGGGAAGCCGTCTGAGCGACAGATGCTTTGTGTGAAAAAAATTTATATTTCTATGGAAGCGGTGACATCAATAGTTTCCGATTTCACGCATGGCCTTTTGTTGCTACCGACATTTCTCCGAGTTTCGGGTAGACCATGATTGGACGAAAATGATGTCACGGGTAGAGTGATATCACGATCAACGAATCAGTGCTTCGTGTGGGGTATTCCCCTCCCCCTCCGAAGGTGTGCTCGGAAGGAAGAGACTCAAAAAAAAAAGAGAGACTTGGTGCTAAAAAAGGTGTAGCATGTTTTTGAAGGATGCTCGGAGGCGAGCATTTTGTAATAATTTTTAATTTATTTGAATTTCAACTTTTTTTGTTAAGTTTTGAATAAAAATAGCAAAAATCATCACTGGACTCATGCTTGCGTATTCCGTTCTTCGAGGCGTACTCCCAAAAATCACCACAGCTTTAATTAAAAATATAAATTGGTGGCATATCGGTGGCATGTTGTTTTAAGAAAAAAAAACATCGAACTCTGTCTTCTATGTGTTTGTGGTGAAAAAGTATAAAAGAACGTTTGCTGTGAGCTCGGTGACAACTGGAATCCCTGAGCTTTACTGGAGATTATTGATGCCTGTGACAATAGCGTGGAAAGGATTAAAAGTGCTTCGCTTCTTCCCTGTGCTGCTGAATTCCCTGGAGATGTCAATCAAGGAGGTTTTTCAGGTATGTTTTCTTCCATGGTCAGATATGCAAAGTGTCAGAGATTGAGTTATGTGGGATGATAGTTTTTGTTTATTTTTTTTTTTTTTTGTAACAATGCATGTAGTTACGAAGCTTTAAGAGTAAGAAATTAGTTTTTATGTGTAAAATTTTAAGCACGGATATCTCGGATTCAAGTTAATAGTTAAGGCAGTTGAAAAGAGTAATTTCATGACTTAACGGGGCGTTTACTTGAGAGATAAATTTATCGTTAAAGTTCTGTTTATTGTAACGGGGAGCTTGGTAACTTTAAATTGTTGTTTAAAAGTTTCGATAAGATTATAATTCTAAATTCTTTTTAAAAGTAACGTAAGGATTGTGGATACTGTAACTGTTTATATAGGAGTATACTGGAAATTAGTTGATTTGCCTACTGGTAAAAATTCTAAGATTTTTTTTTTCTCTAGTTGTTTATTTTAACTAAATATATGTACTGTTTATTGTATCTGGGTAAATATTGTAGTTAATGTTTAGAGAAAAGGTGTTTAAAGAATTTCGTAGGTGATAATCAAAGTGTTACTTTTGTCTATATTTTCATGGTATTTGATTTGTTTATTGTTTTTATTACATGTGCATTTTTTTTCAGTAATTAGTGAAATTGTATTTTGTAATTATGGCATTTCTCATTAAGTATACTAAAAATGTATTGTTAGAGTTAGCGGATGAATTTGGTGTTTCGGGGCTAACAGATAAAAGCAAAAAACTAGAAATCAGGGAAGCCATTGAAAAGGCGGCTAATTATGATGAAGGGGTTGCGAAGGCGCTAATAGAAGGGATTTTGGAAGAGAAAGAAAGGGAAGCGAAATTGCAAAAAGAAAAAGAAATAGAAGAGCGCGAATCGAAATTACAAAAAGAAAAAGAAGAGCGCGAATGGGAATTACGAAAAGAAAAAGAAGAGCGCGAATGGGCGTTGCAAAAAGAAGAGGCCGAACGAAATTTTGAACTTGAGAAACTCAGAATCCAGAGCGCTGCAGAAACTAGTAGCGTAGAGTCCGGGAGTTTAGTTCAAGAGACGGTTTTGAAGAAAATTAATTTAAAGGACATAGCTCCGAAATTTGACCCAAAACAAATGGATATTTCTCTTTTTTTCACGATATTTGAAAGATTAGCACGTAAAGAAAATGTTAGCGAACAGGACTGGATGTCGCAACTTATCCCTTTATTGCCGTGCGACGTCGTACAAATAATTATGAAATTAGACGAGTCAGAGGCTGATAACTTTCAACATGTAAAAAAAGTGTTGATGAATAGGTTCAGATTGAGTGCACATGCGCTAAGAACGAAATTTGAATCGCACAACAAAAAAAGTGAAGAATTATGGGTTGATTTAGTTCACGATTTGAGAGGGTACCTAGATAACTGGCTTGAGACTTTAGAAATTAAAGATTTGAGTCATTAAAGGAATTGATGCTCACGGAGCAGTTAAAGAAAAGGGTACCATGCGAAATCAAACAACATTTTGTAGATGTGTGGGAAGAAATCAACAAAGCTTCGGATTTGGCGGAGAAGTGCGACAAGTATGACGCGTTTAGAAAGGAGAATGGGAAAAGAGAATATAAGCCATTTCAGCGTTTTACGAAGGGTAGAAATTCATTTGGGAAAGACGGTCAGAAATTCGGGTCAGGTAAGCATGATGGTGGGAGTAATCCGAAAGCTGAGTCAGCTAAGTGCGACAAAAAAGACTCGGGAAAATTAAAAGGGGATAAAACCGAATCTAAAGATCGTGATTTTGATAGAAATAGTAAAATTGTGTGCTATCTGTGCTCGGAAAGGGGCCATATTCGACCTAACTGCCCACAAAACCCTAATCGCAGAACAAATCCGATCAATAACTTAAGTGCGGGCGAAATTTTAGGTGTTGGTTTTGAGCCTTATATAGGTAAATTAGAAATAAATGGACAAGAGCGCGAATTCTTGAGAGATAGTGGCTCAAACATTGACGTGTGCGAAAGGAATATGATTTCTGTTGAGGATTTACTGCCGGAACAGGTATGGATTAAGCAACCGTTTGACGAAACGTGTAGGTGTTTACCTTTGGCGAAAATCGTTTTAAAAGGGGAATTCGGAGAGGTCATTACAAAAGCGGCTGTAAAACCGGCTAATTTGAGTCAGGGAATATATCTTCTAGGCAATAAAACCGCAGAGTTAATTGAGTCCAATAAAAAAATTGTTTATCCAATTAATGCGATAACGCGAAGTCAGAAACGTGAGCAAGAAAGGATTAAGAATGCGCAGTCCGAAATAAATAAAGAAAAGCCAACTCAGAAAAAAATTCAGAATTTTGAGGAGGAACCGGGTTTGATAAGCGAGTCGTTAGAGGAGACTAGTGCAGAAAATAAAGTTGTTCTTCCTGTGTTAAAAGAAACAGACAGGTGTCCATTAATCGGGGTTTCAGCTGAAGAGTTTCAAAAAGAGCAAACTGCGTGTGACACGTTGAAAAATTGTTGGGAAAAAGCTAGGAATGAAGCGGGAAAGGAATTTAAGATAAAAAATGAGCGGTTAATTCGAATATCGGATTCTAAGCGTAACCAAAACAGGATGCAGTTGTGCGTGCCAAAGAAATTTAGGGCAGCGATTCTAAACCTGTGTCATGATTCTGTGTCAGGGCATTTAGGCTCGTGTAAAACTAAGCAGAGGGTGTTGACTAATTTCTTTTGGCCAAATTGCTATCAGGTAATCGAAGAGTATGTCAAAACTTGTGAAATTTGTCAAAAAGTAGGACAAAAAGGGGATATGAAGAAAGCTCCGTTGAGATTAGTACCGATTATTTCTGAACCGTTCAGACGTCTGTCGATTGACGCTATAGGTCCGCTTGTAACGAGCAACAAAAATAATCGTTTTGCGATAACGGCTGTTTGCGTCGCTTCAAAATTCCCGGATGCTATTCCTGTGGAAAACCTAACTTCGAGGTCAGTGATCAATGCATTGATGCAAATTTTCGCGAAGACCGGATTTCCTAGAGAGTTAGTCTGCGATCAAGGTGCTTATTTCACGAGTGACTTATCGACAGCGTTTTTTGAGAAGTATGATATCAAAATCAATCATTCTTCTGTCTGTCATCCGCAATCTAATCAGGTGGAAAGAATGCATTCCACTCTTAAGAGGATTCTGAAAGCATTATGTCTCGAAACGAAAAGCGATTGGGAAGAAAATCTGCCTATGGCTCTTTTCGCGTTGAGGACGGTGCCGCATGAGAGCACGGGATTTTCTCCTTCAGAGCTTATTTTTGGGAAGAATTTGAGGATGCCTCATACCATTGTTTACGAAAATTGGATGCAGGAAGAGTAAATGAATCAAAATGTAGTAGAGTATATTTTGGATTTAAATGAGCGCTTAAAAAGGTGTCAAGATTTGGCAGGGGAGCGCATGACAGAATGTCAACAAAAAAGAAAATTGTGGTACGACCAAAATGCAGTGTCCCGAAAATTTAAGGTGGGAGACTCGGTGTTGGTTTTGGCTACTGCAAAACCACATAAAATGGCAGTACAGTGGCTAGGTCCAGGTGTAGTTACGGGGGTAATATCCGATACGAACTATACGGTAGATCTTCCGGGAAGGAGATGTAAGGACACGATTTTCCACGTGAATTTAATGAAACCTTATCATAAACGCCCAGAGCATGTCAACTTAATTTTGGAAGAGGGTGGCGAGGAAATTGAGGAGGATGCATCTATCCCGTATCCGATTTCGGACCCTAATCATTTCGACTTGACAGACTTAATTAAGGGGAGTAATTTGGGTAATAAGGTTTCGGAAGGGAATTTGGCAACTTTACAAAATGTCCTAGTAAAGCATAAAACGGTGTTTTCTAACGACCCTGGTACGACCCATAAGTTAGAGATGGATATCATTTTGACAGATGATAAGCCGATTCATGCAAAACCCTATCGCATGTCTCCGCGGCAGTTAGAAATTATGCGGAAGGAGATTTCCAGGCTGTTAGAGTTAGGGGTGATTGAGGTGGGTCAGTCAGATTACGCATCGCCTATGATTCTTGTAGAGAGTCGGGGAAAGACCCTAGGCCGTGTGTCGATTATAGGGCCCTCAATGCCAAAACCCAAGTGCAATTTTTCCCGTTACCGAATATTGAGGAGGTAGTTGAGGAAGTGAGCACTGCAAAATATATCTCAGTAATGGATCTGACGAAGGGGTATTTCCAAATCCCGTTAACGAAACGTGCGCAAAGGTATGCGGCGTTTGTAACCCCTTTCGGTGAGTTTATTCCAAAAAAAATGATGTTTGGCTTAGTGAATGCTCCATTTTATTTTTGTAAATTAATTAGTGAGGTGCTAGGGGATTTAGTGAGTTTTGTGAGACCATATGTGGATGATCTGGCTGTGTTTTCATCCAGTTGGGAGCTCCATATCCGGCATCTGGACATTGTGTTACAACGTTTGGAGGAGGCAAATCTAAAAGTGAAACCGGCAAAGTGTTTATTCGCCCAGGACCATGTAAAATTTTTAGGGCACGAAGTGGGGTCAGGGAAGAGGTCGCCGAGTGACGCGAAAATCCAAACTATCCAAGAATTTCCCATTCCAAAGACAAAGACGCATGTAAGGTCATTTTTAGGTCTGACCGGATTTTACCATAAATATATAAAGGATTATGCGACAAAAGCTGCGCCTTTGACGGATTTGTTAAAAGGGAAAAATAAGAGGGAAAAAATTGAGTGGAGTCAGGAATGTGATCAGGCATTTAAGGTACTAAAATTAGATCTAACTAAGGGACCGGTACTCTATGCTGCGGATTTTTCAAAAGACTTCATTGTTCAGACTGATGCAAGTCTTGTAGGGGCGGGTGTGGTCCTAGCTCAAAATTTCGGGAATAACGAGGAACACCCAATTGTTTATTTGAGCAAAACATTCTCCAAGGCGGAGCGTAATTATAGTACCATTGAACGCGAATTAGCGGCAGTCATTTTTGGGGTGAAAAAACTAAATCATTATTTAGATGGACAAAAATTCGTTCTTCAAACCGATCATAACCCTTTAGTTTATCTTAAAAAAATGATGGGCACAAATTCACGTTTGACGAGATGGGCCTTATGTTTACAACAATACAACTTCACAGTCGAGCATAAGAGCGGAAAAAAGCATTTGAATGCAGATGCGTTAAGTCGCATGTACGAAGAATAAAAAAAAAAATAAAAAAATAAAAATGCCTTGGTTTTAGGTAGTGTTTTTGGACTGTTTGTAAATATTTATTTTTTTTCTTTCATTTGTATTCCAAAAAAAAAAAAAGTTTGAATGTATTGATTATGAATTATTTTTCTTTCTTTTTCATGGAATTTTATTGTGTAATTGTGAAATTTCAGTGTTTGACTTTTAAAATTTTGTTAGGTGTAGAACCTTTGATTGTCATCACGAAATTGCATGTGAATGTTTAATTGTTTTTTTTTTTATATAATGTGAAATGAGACCTTGGGATCTAGTAATTATGCAAGGTGTAAGACTAGAAAATTTATTTTTAAGATTATTTTTAGTTCTATAAAAGTTCAGGGGGTTGTTTCGAAAAATTTTTTTTGGGGGGGCTAGCTCAACTCTCTGATGTTGCATGTTTGATAATGGGAGGAGGAACCTGTGTCTTCTGGAGCCCATTTTACATCCTGAAGGCCGTAAAATGGTCTTTTAGGAGGGAGGAAGCTGTGCTGGAGTGAAGGTTACAAACATTCCAAGAGGTCAGGGGTCGTGTGACCAGACAGAACGGAGCCATGGGAAGCCGTCTGAGCGACAGATGCTTTGTGTGAAAAAATTTTATATTTCTATGGAAGCGGTGACATCAATAGTTTCCGATTTCACGCATGGCCTTTTGTTGCTACCGACATTTCTCGAAGTTTCGGGTAGACCAAGATTGGACGAAAATGATGTCACGGGTAGAGTGATATCACGATCAACGAATCAGTGCTTCGTGTGGGGTATTCCCCTCCCCCTCCGAAGGTGTGCTCGGAAGGAAGAGACTCAAAAAAGACAGAGAGACTTGGTGCTAAAAAAGGTGTAGCATGTTTTTGAAGGATGCTCGGAGGCGAGCATTTTGTAATAATTTTTAATTTATTTGAATTTCAACTTTTTTTGTTAAGTTTTGAATAAAAATAGCAAAAATCATCACTGGACTCATGCTTGCGTATTCCGTTCTTCGAGGCGTACTCCCAAAAATCACCATATACCTACGGTAGTCGGTTAATGAAAGTAAAAAGAAAAATATATATTTTTTTGGCCACCAAAACCAAGAAATACCAATTTTGAACAGTGTAACTCATTTTCAGATTTTTTGCCCCCCTTCAGGAACACCTTAAAACATGTAAATCAGGTGAAATCTCGAATTGCATTACCTACGGTAGTCGTTTAATGAATACCTAAGGTAGTCGGGTAATGGATATAAAAAAAAAGTATTTTTTTAGTACCTTCAAATGTATTACGTTGCTATGGAAAATCCTACCGTCTTTTGAGAGATACTAGATTACGTGTTAGAATAATTTAATTTCCAAAAAAAAAAAAAAAAATGTAAATTTTTTGTTTATTATCCAAAATAGATGAAAATTTAACTGCAAGTTGATCTTATGATGTACAGGCTGCCTACACCCCGCGACAAAAAGATAGATACAAAGGGTTTTATCTTTGATTTTTCATAAAATAACATTATCTAAATTGTGCTTATCATTTATTATTATCATAAAATAACATTATCTAAATTGTGCTTATCATTTATTATTATCATAAAATAACACTATTCTCGGACTAATTTAAAAAAGTTTTAAGACTAAAATCTTTCTAATTTAAGACTACACTCCGCGACAAAAAGATAGGAACAAAGGTTTTTTTTTATTTTTTCATAAAATAACATTATCTAAATTGTGCTGATCATTTATTATAATAACAAAATATTATCATATCAAAAACATATTAAATATTTGAATCATATTCAAAATAATCATATTCAAAAAAAAAAAAAAAAAAAAAAAAACCTTGTTCCTATCTTTTTGTCGCGGTGCGTCTAGTCTTAAATTAGAAAAATTTTAGTCTTAAAATTTTGCTAAATTAGTCTTAAAAGAAAAATTAGTACGGGAATAGTGTTATTTTATCATAATAATAAATGATAAGCACAATTTAGATAATGTTATTTTATGAAAAATCAAAGAAAAAACCATTTGTACCAATCTGTTTGGTGTAGTAAGTTTTGTGTTCGAGATAGAAAATTTGAAGAATTTTGAAAATTGCAATTTTTAAACCCACTTCAAAAACATGTGATCTTAAATAGTTCCAGATGTTTTATTTCTGCTCCAGATGGTGGAGACTATTGTTTGCTTTCATTTATATTCAAGTGATTTATTGCCACCTAAAATTCATACTTTAGTTAATTTTAAAAATTCTAATTGTCGTGTTGAAATTATGTTTGCACTCCTGGATTCAGAAAAATCGTTTCTTTCATTTGGTACCAAATTTGTTGTGATTGGATCGATATTTCTAATTTATTTAGCCATTTAACATTCCTTAAACGTATCTTAAGCTCAAAATTGACTAGTTTATTGATTGGCATAGTCGACGTTTTAATTAAGATCTACGAAACTAATTAAAAGTTTTAAATTCTGTTTTCAGGAGCTTCTGAGCATCCGTATGTCGATTCTTGTACTTCTGCGTTCAATAGGGGCTGAATGTATAGAAGAACAGACAGACAGACAGACAGACAAACCTTTCCTTTTATTAATATAAATTTAAATATTTGTTTTAAATTTAATTGTTACCAAAATGTTTTTTTTTTTTTTTTTTTTTTTTTAACATTATTTTCACGTGATTAATAAAAAATTATCAAAAATTAGATTTTCTTATGCACATGAAAAAGTTATGTTATTATGACATTAAATTAAAATAATAATTAATATACATTTAGACTAGCAAACTCGTGCGAAATTTTCGCATTTTATTTCTTTTTCTTTTTTTTTCTTTTTTTACTTACCTTTAAAATTTGAAACTTATAAGTCTTATACCAATATCACCATGCAATTAAAATTTTAATTCATCAGAGCCAAACTATTATTAATTTTTGTGGGATGAAATGCTAAAGATACTTAAATTAAGTCATTCAAAGAAAATGTTCCAAATAAAATTCATGTTTGACGACTTAGTTTTCATATTTCTCCTGTCAAGGCAGCTTCAATAAAGGACCCTAATGACGACTTTTAAATTTTTGCCGCCATGTTGGCGATATCCCTTTTATTTTATTAAAAATGAAAAAGTCGCCAAGGGGAGCTTATTATATAAAAATCAAAGAAAAAAACTATGGTCAAAAAAAAAAAAAAAAAAAAAAAAAAAGAAAGAAAGAAAAGAGAAGAAAAGAAAGAAAGAAAGAAAGAAAGAAAAAGAAATGGAAACGTTTACCATTAAATAAATAGTTGTGATAATCAGGTGCACATAATAAATGTCTGGAAAGGACATACCATTTTGCATCATCTCAATACATGAGAAACATCAAGCTAAGTTATGAAAATTTGATCATGTCCAAAAGTCATCAATGTAGCGGTTTGGTTTTAAAAAACTACTAAAAACTCCATACTTAAAAGAATCAGAAGATTTCTTTTAATTTATACAAACACAATCACAAAAACAAAACATATTTTTATCATACAAAACAATGCAACACCGTTTTCACATTTTAACAAGCGACTTATTTCGGCTCCGTTCATATGCATTGAATAAAAACGTGTTTTTCAGTTCAGTTCGAAGTTGAACGTGCTGTTAGTTCAGTTCAAAAATTATGAATCCTGAGATCACTACACACTGTAAACAAAAGTTCTACAAATCGGTTAATATGGAAAGTATTATCTAGAATACGCAAACTTTCAATAATAATATTTTCATACAAAAGAATAAAATATAATTCATTATTTCTGTCACATGCACAAAACTCATTTATTAGTATATACTTAATAAATACAACCTAATCTCTTCTGTCCATGACAAATTGTGATTTGTTATATTTTGACAAATCATAAGTATATGTTGTCTAATAGATATATCATAAATTGGGGAATAGATATAATAAAATGTTTTATAATCTAAATAAGATAATGATAACTTCATTTTCATTTGTCGTGAAAAGTATATATTACTCACTATTTGTATATTTTCTAGACAATATATCAAAAATTCATTGTACACGTTATGATTTGCGTAATTTAGATGTAAAAGTTTAAAGTGTTCGCTCTTTTTTTTTTGTGTGTGTGTGTGTGTGTCTTAAAATGGTTGTTTTTTTTTATTATTACCAAAAAATAAAAAAAACTGTAAAAACGCACAAGTCCTACTATATATATTTTGCCTTTCAAAGAAAGTAAGAAATCTCTTGAGTAATATAGAAGAAGCTCAAATAATTATTTTCTTTTTTTTTTTTTTGTAATTTTTTTTTTTTTTTTTTTCGTATTTCTTATGGAAAATATTTTGGGTGATTTTTTTTTTTAAAAACCGGGGATACTAAAGACATGATTATAGAATCTTTTTTTTGTTTGTTTGTTTTTTCAAATGACATGGACAGTAATTGATTAAACACGATGTTTCGAAATATATAAACACTATTGTAATATTTGTTGATGAATACTGTCGAAGTCTAGAGTCTACAGGTTAAAAGGTCAAACCATGCTGGACGTGAAACTTTTTTTAAAACGCATGTTATCACATATAAAAGATATAAAATACTTAAAATGAAAATGGCATCACTTCGATTACATTTGCTTCAGCTCGAAGTTGGTACACTCTTTTGTTTCTGCGGTAACATCCTACGCGAAGTCCCTTCTCATAAAATTACTATCTCAGCGCTTTTATGCCTAATGTCAGCTTCTTTCTCCGTTCATTCAACTTTCTCCCATATATTTATTTTATTCTTTATTTGTTCCATACGAGAGACCAGCAAATAGTCCACACTCTTAGTGAAAAACTTAGAGCAAACGCTAGACCTAGCCCTAACATCACAAATATCCATAGTACATCCTGAGGATGTCCATGGGATGTAATTTTATATATGGGATATCTCAAGCATATCATTTTGAGAAAATGTGCTGCTAGGGATTATAGCAGTGGACGGAGCATTCCATTATTACGAGAATATAAGAGAGGGTGGCATAGATGAAACAAATGATTACAGGAAAAAGATTACCATATGTGGCATTTATCGCATTATTGGTGAATTTTTGTTTTAAACATAAATACATATCTATATATATTTTTTAATTATTATTATTATTATTAAAAGGTACAGCAAACAAAACTTGTGCAAAACACTGCAGCTGCTGAAATTTATTTAAACCTTATCCTTAACATTTTCCAATAAAGTTCAAAAGTGTTTATGACTTCGGTTTGTTTATCTATACTCGCTTTAACTAACATAAATAACCACGGAATTTCTTGAAATTAATATATAGTATAATATATTTAAGCTAATTTAATTTGAATTATTAAATACAGCAATTATAAGTATTTTACAAAAAAAAAAAAAAAAAAATACGTAGAAAATATGAAATAATAAAATATAAAAAATGTTGCCATTGAAATTAATAGCTTCTACTTCTACAAAATATTCTTTACAGCTTTTTTAACAACATTTGAAAACCATTGCTTGCGAAAAAAGTAAAAAAAGAAAGAAAGAAAAAAGAAAAGAAAAGAAATATATAAAAGAAATAAAAGAAAAGAAAAGATCGTTTGCGGAAGAGAAAACAAAGTTTAGAACTTGGCGAAAAAATTTCAATTTTGGCTAGTTTGGCTTACCATAGTTCATGGTGTCACGTGACTTTTATATGAGTGATCTTTGCCACACAAAAAGGTTGATATTGTCCCGTCCACTGTTATAATAGGTCTATGGAGTAAACGACGAATAATCATTCAAATGCACCCTAATCTTCTTCTCAAGACATCTGTATTTCGTACACCGTTCTTTTAATTCTGTTTATCTCAGTTCCTCAAAACTACACAAGAATGTTATAATGAAGTTAAAATTTAGGATAGTAAATATTCTTGATGCATTTTGGCTGAGCCCCCGTATTTTACCGGGCAATACCGTCAGAATCTAGGAGCATGTACTAAATAATCTGTCTAGACTGGATGTCACATATTTATTAGAACGCAGCACATTATATACAAATACATCAAGGACTTAATCTGAAGATAAGAACATTTTAGATACATTTACTTTGATTGAAGCAAATACATTGCTTTAACCTTCTACTCATAGTTCGCAACAAAAAGGTACAAAAGGTACGAAAAAGTAAATTAATTATTTCAACAGAAAGTGTATAATCAGCGAACGTCTTTCTCACTAACAAATAGGGAGATAAAAATGCACCAGAAGACTGTCGTTGAAAAGTAACAAGTAAACACTTTGAATAAACACCATTAAATGAAAAAAAAATTTCGAAATAAATGTTTCAGATCGAAAGAAAATACGAACCTTCATCAGCTGAACAAAGTACATACGAGTGTTGCAAATGAAAGCGACAACGCTCACAGCCGATTTTAGTGATGTGAGAAAGTAAATGAAACTGATTGACAATATGAATACTGGTGTGACAAGAATAAGAAAAAAAAAAAAAAAAGACGTAGTAAAAAAGTAAAATAAATAAAATACAAAATAATGAATTCAAATAAAAATAAGTTAATGCAAAAACAACAAGAATAATAATAAGAAGAAGAAAAGAAAAAAAAAAAAAAAAAAAAAAAAAAAAAAAAGGAAAGGAAAAAAGAAACTCGTATGAGTAATTTCCAACCATGACACAGTTAAGGTATGGAAAGAAGACATTAACAAGATATTTAGAGTTTTTAAATACGTGAAATGTTTCGTGAAAACCCAAATGCGAAAATGAGATGGGAGAGGAAATTATATTCATTTTAGAAAAGTCAAATGATGACAATGAGACCAACAGTGATAATAAATAGAATATTTGGAGATCTATTCATTACAAACATTTCGTCAATGCATTTTGTGCCATATTGCACAACAATATTAGGTCAGCTTTTTTACCACAAACACGTTTAAAAAATGACGGTTTGAATTTGGCAATTAACGAATATTTTGTATGTAATATTTCTCAAACGTAGACTAGTTACGATAAAATTTCAGCGAAACGATACGATAGTGACGTAAAGTATTTTCTGATTGGTCAACTCTGATCGGTTGGTTGGTTGGCTTTTTGCGTCACATTAGTGCTGCGCGATGGACAATACAATCGGATTTATGAAAGTATAAATTCGACAGCTAGATTACGGCTACAAAAAATTAATCTAATCTACTCGAAATGCACATTTTCTTAAATTGAAAAAAATATTAACATTTTCTACTGAAATAAATGCTCGAAATTTCGTATTTAGAAGTATATTTGGAAGAATTTAAATCCAGTTAAATCTCGCATTTACATTTTGGGTATTCAGAAGGACGGTAGTGGCGTCATCTATTGATTTGATAGAAATACAAAATCATCATATTAAGATGAAGACAGTGATTGTTATATTATAACAATAATTAAATTTAAATTTAAAAAATTTTAACTTAGCAGCTGAAAAAGAATTATTTTCTGAAATTGAAATTATAATAAAATATTAGTCATTTAAATCTCTTTTAATTAAAAAAAAAAGAGGGGGGGGCAAAATTTATCATAGTTTCTGAATAAAAATATCTGTTTTTAGAACTTTAAAAAATTTCATTAATCAATGATTATGCAGTTGTTGCATTTAATAAATAATGAATCCTTAAAGTTTTGTTAAAAATATTTCGCTTCCGTTAATTAAAGTAAATATTTATGATATACATATTCATATTCTGAAGTGTTCAATAACAAATAGTTTATATATTCCTATAGAAACATAAGCTAAAATTTAGATATTATTCCACAATCTTATTGTAAAAAAGATTTTTTTTTTTTTTTGTTATTGCTTACTTTTTGCTTACTTGAAATTTTGTGCAATATAATAAATTGATATAAATAGATAATAAAAATTAGTCTAATGAACTAGAGGCTATCAGCTAATAATAATTATTTTGAAATGCCAATGTTACGAAATACGTAGAAATGTATTTTAACGCATTATCATACGTAAAAAATCAATTTATTTTATCCTACGGATAAATCATTTCACTTTATCGTACATATAAATCCATTTACTCGTTAATTTTCAAGGCATAAAAGGAAATATATATATATATATACAAAGTGTATACTATTGATTATTTTCCAAACGCATGTAAAAGTACACCTCAATTGAAAAAGATTGAACTGTGACTCAGATAAGCTTTATTAGTAACATTATCTTTACACACATGAAAAACATCCTCTGTTAACAAAGTTTCAGCAAAAGAATGCTCTGAGAAATATCTGTTTCCTTTTCTATTCGAGAAAAAATATAATAGACATGTCGAAACCTTGATTCTCTCACTAATTGAATGTCATCGGAGAAGAGATTAGTTTGATATCACAGAATAGTAAAACTACCTTCTGGTTGCCTTTGTTTTTTGTGAAATCTATGATAAATAAATGCTTTTAAAATGTTACTTTAAATGATTTCTCTATCTATAAAAGTATGTTTAAATTTTACATTATTAAATATTTCGAGGAAAAAAATAAACTAGATTTAGTGACGTAAAATACCTGGGTATTTATTTTTAAGGGTAAATATCCAGGATATATACCCAGGTAAATACCCAAAATAGGTATTTACCGTCGGTAACAAAAGTATCCGAACACTAGCAAAAATTACTATGTAAAAAATGTAGGGTTTTGTTAAATAAATCCTTGTCAAATCACATTCATAGCCAGTCTAAGAACATTATTCGATAAGGATTTATTTAACAGAACCGTATGAAGTGTACTTTTTTTACATAAGAATTTTTGCTAGTGTTCGGACACTTTTGTTACCGGCTGTACATGGGTATTTATTTTTCAGTTAACTCTTTCGAATATAAAATGCGTGTATTTGTGCATTGTCGGGAATCCCCCGTTCATTCTTCTGCTTTCAGAACAAATGCCTTTCCAGACAGACGGGCGCCTCTTTTTCGAGAAAGGTGCTTTTTAGAATCAGAAGTAGAACAGAAAGGATCTCGAATGGAGATGGGGCTACGTTAAGAGCGTTGTGTTTACAGACGCCCCGGTCCTAAAACAGAACTATTAAATTTAACAGAACAATTAAGACTTTTAAAGAAGTAGAATTAATATTTAAGAACTAATGACAATCTAAGAACGTTAATATTAAGATTTAATTTAATATTTAATTGTAAATACTGTAGATAGTTTTTGTTCTGTTTTCGTTTTTACATGTATGCTAACAAAGCATTAAAATTCTGTTTTCTCATCTAAGAAGTGCTACGTTCATCGAGTTTAGTTTCTTTAATGGATCAATAGTTGCCCCATCCACATCCGGACTTTTGGATTAGAAGTTTTCAGGTGAGATGCATCCATATTTTATTATTTAAGAAGTGAATATTATTATGAAGAATAAATATTTTATTAGAAAATTTAAGTAGTAACTGTAAGAAAAGAGTTAAGATTTGAAATATGCTGTATCGGGTCAGTAACAAGAATAAGTTTTAGATCAGAAATCTGGTACAGCCATATTTTGTGGCATCCCTGCCGGGATGTGGGCAGCTATTATTTATAATTATTTATAATTGAATCCATTATTTATAATTGAAAAGATAGATAATATTATAAAGTTTTAAATTTTTGTATTTATTATGGCTAATTTAGTAATAGCTAAAAAAGAAAGAGCTGTCATAAGAGACAGTATTAATAAATTTATAGAGAAATTGAAAACTTTATATGATGATATAAATCCAGATGTTGTAGATTTAGAAGAAACTGTAGAATTATTGAATGAAACTACTATGGAATTAAAGAGTAAAGATGCAGAGATTAAAAATTTAACTCAAGAACTCCAATTAGAAGCCGAATTAGAAACGGCAAATGAATATCGTGAAAAAATAATTACTTGGCGATTTCGAGCCAACAGAAAATTAAAAGAACTAAAGAAAAGTGAAACAAGTATTTCATCAACAGAAATTGAAAGAAGAAATACTTCAAAAGAAGCAATACACATCAAATTACCACCGCTAGATCCAGTTAAATTTAACGGGAACGCAGCCGAATGGCTGACTTTTTGGTCGTCATTCGAAACGGCTATTCATAATAATGAAAATTTAGATCCTGTAGATAAATTTAATTATTTGAAATCATTTTTAGCACCTGACCCCTTAAAATGTATAGAAGGATTCTCTGTCACCGCGAGTAATTACATAAAAGTAGTAGATATTTTAAAAGAAAGATATGGCAAACAAGACATCTTAGTAAATGTACATTTGAATAAATTATTAAGTATTGCCCCACTAAAACATTCAAGTGACATTAAATCGCTCAAGAAAATTTACGATGAAATCCAAGCTAACATTAGAAGTTTAGAATCATTAGATGTTTCTTTGGATAGCTACGGCAGTTTATTGTTGCCGATATTACTAAAAATATTACCTAAAGATTTAGCATTACAATTTAATATGGAATTTCACGGTGTTAACTATGGCGTAAAAGATATATTATCTTTCTTAAATAAACAACTCGTATCGCGCGAATGCTTAATAACTACCAGACAAGAGGATAGCGGCGCCAGTCATTTCTCCCCCCCAGCTCAAAGATTAGATAATCAAAATCGTAGAGATGTTTTTCCCCCCCGCGTTAATAAATTTGATACTCAGAACCGGAAATTGCCTACTGCTTGTGATTTATTAAATGAGAAAAAAAGTGATAGGTGTAATTTTTGCTCAGAATCGCATTTAAGTAACAAATGTGTCAAAACTCGTAATTTACCATTTGATGAAAGAGTTAATCTATTGCATAAGAAAGGATTGTGTTATTTATGCCTTCAACCTTCACATTTAGCTAGACACTGTGTATCAAAAACTTTATGCAAGGTATGTAATCGTAGACATTCAGACATAATGTGTAATGGAAATAAAGATTTGAAACAGGAAATAAGTAATTACGAAAGAAATGATCAATCTAAATTGGCGTTATCGAATCATAATTTACAAGCGAATGTTTATTTGCAGACGTTAATAGTAGCAATTTCTAACAGAGATGGTAGTAAATCATCATATATTCGGTTAATTATTGACTCCGGATCTCATAATAGTTACATCAGTAAATTTGCAGCTGATAAATTAAAATTAAAAAGAATGAATAAAGAAACAATAAGACATGGTCCTTTTGGGGGCATGGAAATGTCAGCTGAACATAATCGTTATGAATTTACGATCGGGAGTTTAGATAATAAGTTTAAGTGTAAAATACAAGCACTAGATCAAGAAAAAATATGCACAGGCGTGAATTTATGTCGCGATGATAAAGTAGTAAAACTCTTAGAAAAGGAAGGTGTATATTTATCAGATGTCCCTAGAAATAATAAATCCTGTTTATACCAGAAAAATCCAGACGAAGTACATATACTTTTGGGAGCTGATATGTCCGCTAAACTGTTCACAGATGACATAAAATATTTTCCAAAATTGGGATTAACTACATTTAGAACTAAATTGGGTTGGACCATTTTGGGCAAGACAGAGGGTCACAAGAGTGAGCAGGACAATTCTTTGGCAGGTCTATCGTTGTCATTACACGTGTCAAACGCCAGTTTATCAGATTTATGGCGCCTTGACACTCTAGGAATTACTAATGAAGATAATAAATCGAAACAGGATTTAGAACAAGAAACCAAGAATCATTTTCTAGAAACTGTTAAACGAGATAAAAGCGGTCGATATGAAGTCAATTTACCATGGACAGTTGACCATTCGATTTTATCAGATAATTACTCGTTGGCAGAAAAGTGCCTGTACAAGACGGAGAATACATTAATCAAATCTGATAGGAAAAAGGAATATGGGGAAATTTTTGATTTCTGGGAAAACAATCAGATTATAGAAGAGGTATTGGACCAGAAAAGAGACAAGGTACATTCTTTAGCTCACAGACCTGTGGTTAAAGAATCTAGTAAAACCACTAAAATTCGTCCAGTATTCAATGCCTCAGCACACACTAGAAACAGTCCCTCCCTTAATGATTGTTTAACAAAAGGACCAAATCCTGTAGAAATTATACCTAGAATTTTAAATAAATTTCGTAAATACAAAATAGGAATTTCGTCCGATGTAGAGAAAGCATTCCTGCAAATTAAAATAACAGAGAAAGATCGCGACTTTTTGAGATTTTTTTGGTTTAACAGCGAAAATAAATAAAAAATTTATAGACATTGTCGCGTGGTTTTCGGCCTAACTTCAAGCCCTTTTTTGCTTATGGCAACATTAAATCACCTTTTAGAAAATGTTCCCGAACAATGGCGAGAGACAGCTAGGCTCTTAAGAGTTTCCTTCTATTTAGATAATTCCCTCCTCAGCTTGAATCCAATTCCAGAAACAGAAAAATTCATATCAGAATCTCAAGGAATTTTGGCTTCGGCACATTTCAACTTGAGATGTTGGCGATCGAATTGGCCCCAGGCTATGATCGACAAAACTGAAGATGAACCTAGGTTTGCTCCCGTGTTAGGATTACTCTGGGATTTGAAAAATGACAGTTTAGTTTGTAAAATTGAAGAACCCCTAAGGATAAGTGAACCCCTTACAAAAAGAAAACTTTTATCAGTTACCCAAAGAATTTTTGATCCTGTGGGATTCACAGCACCTGTCAGTTTAGTTCCCAGACTAATCCTTCAAGAAACGTGGATTCAGAAGGTGAAATGGGACGAAGAGCTCCCTGAAACTTTAAAACAACAATCTTCTAATTGGCTGAAAGGAATAAACTTTTTATCCCAAATTAAAATACCTCGGTGGCTTAACATTTGCCCAGAGAAAGAAAAGAAAACATCATTACATGTTTTTTCTGACGCAAGCAAGCGAGCATATGCCACTTGCGTATTCATAAGAGTAGAGACCTCAGAAGGAATCAAGGTCCAGTTAATCAATGCTAAAAGTAGAGTTGCACCTATTAAGGAATTGACCATACCCCGCCTTGAACTGTTATCTTGTCTTATTGGCGCTAGGTTGGCCAAAAATGTGCAAAACGATTTAAACTTACATGTAAATACCATGTTTTGGTCAGATTCAACCACTGCTTTAGGTTGGATTAGAAGAAAACAAGAATGGGGTACATTTGTACACAACAGAATATTAGAAATCCAAAATCTGACCGAAATTTGCAATTGGAGACATGTACCCGGAAATTTGAATCCTGCGGACCTCCCGTCTAGAGGATGTTCCTTTGAACAACTACAGAAATCGAGATGGTGGGAGGGTCCGAGTTGGCTTTATTTACATGAAAATGAATGGCTTCAAATAGAAGAAGACCCAAACGAAGATCTCATAAACAGCGAAAAAAGGAAGACAATCCTAAATCTTTTAGATAAAAAAGAAGATAATTTCAATCGATTTTATCAGTATTTTTCCTCTTACAAGAAAACAGTTAGAACCATTGCCTGGATATATAGATTTTATCATAATTCGAAGACTACTGAGAAAATATCCGAATTGGATATTTCAGTTGAAGAATTTTCGAAAGCAGAAAATGTACTTCTACGATTAGTACAACAAGAATCTTTTTCAGGGAGAACAGATCCAAAATTAAGAAATTTAAGGCCTGTCGAAGATAAAGCTGGTCTCTTAAGAGTAAAGACCAATATAATTCAAAGAAACGACAGTGAAAACTTCAGATATCCTGTGATCTTACCTTACAAGCATCCCGTCGTCCAAAGATTGATATTCGAGAAGCATTTAGAAAATCTGCACGCTGGAGTCAGCACTCTAATGACACTACTTAGAGAAAATTTTTGGATAATGAAGTCTAGAAAGTCCATTAGAAATTCAATAAGAAAATGCGTAATTTGCAGAAAACTTCAGACTTCCAAAATAGATGTTGAACCTGGAGTACCACCCGAAGACAGAGTACGAGAAGCAGCCATCTTTGAAGTGGTCGGCGTAGATCTAGCCGGTCCTCTTCATCTTTCTGATGGATCAAAAGCGTGGATAGCCTTATTTACTTGCGCTGTCTACCAAGCCATACATCTTGAAGCCATTACGTCTCTGTCTACAGAAAGTTTTATCCAGTCTCTGAGAAGGTTCATAGCAAGGCGAGGCAGACCCTACATCATCTATTCAGACAACGGGAAGAACTTCCTTGGAACCAGCAATGCTCTCTCGAGTGTAGATTGGGAAACCATCTGCAAGGTAGCTTCCACCCAGAAGATCAGATGGAAATTCAACCCTCCTGCAGCACCGTGGTGGGGAGGTTGGTGGGAGAGGCTTGTTGGAATGGTTAAAGGAATCCTGAAAAGAAACTTAGGTCGTGCATCTTTGAATTACGAAGAACTTTACACCATGCTATCTGACTGCGAACAAGTGATTAATTCACGGCCTATAACCTATGTTTCCGAAGATAACACAGATCCTTTACCTTTAACCCCAATGATATTCCTAAGAGAACTGCCAACATCAGGAGTACCTGACCTAGATAATTTTTTAGATTCTAAAGATCTTAACCGCAGAGCCAGATATAGGCAAATAATCAGAGAAAACCTAAGAAACAGATTCAGAGCTGAATATTTAGGACAATTACGTCAACATGCATCTAAGACCAAAAGATTCAAACAATTGAAAGTCGGCGATGTTGTCCTATTAGAAGATTTCAATAAGAAACGTGTTCACTGGCCTTTGGCAAGAGTGATAGAAATTTACCCAGGCAAAGATAATGTGATACGTCTAGCTAAGGTGAAGACCGAAAATGGATTTTTTCTGCGTCCATTGCAAAGATTGTTTCCTTTAGAAATTGACAGTACCGAACTTAAGAATCACCCCACTTTACATAAATCTGTTCAAGAAAATTTAAGTCCTTCGACTTCCGAAAACAAGAACCTCTCACAGAAACCGATACTCAACCCCAGAGAAAAGGAACCTGTGAAAGACCCTCCAGAACCTACCAGTTCCAGAACCCATGATCCCACTTCCCATCCCCCGGTGGTCTCCCAAACTGGCCGTGTGGTGAAACCCCCTCAACGACTTCAACTTGGATTGTTGACTTCCTCCGATTAGTCGCAACTCAAGGTGGGAGGATGTCGGGAATCCCCCGTTCATTCTTCTGCTTTCAGAACAAATGCCTTTCCAGACAGACGGGCGCCTCTTTTTCGAGAAAGGTGCTTTTTAGAATCAGAAGTAGAACAGAAAGGATCTCGAATGGAGATGGGGCTACGTTAAGAGCGTTGTGTTTACAGACGCCCCCGGTCCTAAAACAGAACTATTAAATTTAACAGAACAATTAAGACTTTTAAAGAAGTAGAATTAATATTTAAGAACTAATGACAATCTAAGAACGTTAATATTAAGATTTAATTTAATATTTAATTGTAAATACTGTAGATAGTTTTTGTTCTGTTTTCGTTTTTACATGTATGCTAACAAAGCATTAAAATTCTGTTTTCTCATCTAAGAAGTGCTACGTTCATCGAGTTTAGTTTCTTTAATGGATCAATAGTTGCCCCATCCACATCCGGACTTTTGGATTAGAAGTTTTCAGGTGAGATCCATCCATATTTTATTATTTAAGAAGTGAATATTATTATGAAGAATAAATATTTTATTAGAAAATTTAAGTAGTAACTGTAAGAAAAGAGTTAAGATTTGAAATATGCTGTATCGGGTCAGTAACAAGAATAAGTTTTAGATCAGAAATCTGGTACAGCCATATGTATAATATGATACGTTGTGTCCCAAAAGTTTATAGACAATGGTTTTTTCTTTACTTTACCATTGAAAAAAAAAATGAATAAGGATTTCAAAGTCATTTTTAATTATAAGTAATATCAAGACAATAATAATATTATAAAAAAATATTATATAACAATCACAGACATTGTGATAGAAACTAAAACTGAAAATTTACTGTCCCAAAAGTTTATAGACAACTCATTATTTTTTCTTTAACATTCAAATTTTTTAGCCATTTTTCCTAATCACTTCAAAAACTCGATCAGATATACTCAAAACAATAGTTAGAACAATTTCTGGCTTTAGAAAAAAACAACTTCTTTCAATTTGCAGCATTCGATCCTGAACTGTTGCAAAATTAACGCCATTAGCGTATGCGTCTCAACAATAACTAGAATCCTTTTAACATTAAAAAGGTTCCAAACTGGTCCTTCCTCCCCCCTCCCCTTTTTTTTATTTTTTATTTATTTATTTAAATTTGATGATGAAAAAATAAAGTAATGTTAATACATATAGAAAGTGGAGGGAGACTAACTAGCTATTCATCAAATCAATCATCTAACTTGTAGCATGGTATTGTGAGGAAATTAAGAACCAAAAGCTACCTTGCACTATTTATGCAAAATGACATAAACATAGTTAAAAATTATTATTATATTGTTTTAGTTAGCTAAGTTTAGTGCCATTTTTTAAATAAAAATTTACCACCCATTCACAAACACATTTTTTTTTTTCAAAATACCCAGTTTTTTGGTATTTCCCAGGCTTTGGGCAATACCCAAAGGATAAATACCCAAATACCTGGATAAATACCCAACAAATATTTGCCTACCAACTGGGTATTTATGCTCTCCACATAACTAAGTAGGCAGATATTTGTCTATTCAGCAAAGATTATGCAAGCATTCAGTTATGCAGCTATATTTTTTTACAATGCTATTCTATATTTTTTAATTCTAAGTTTTATTGTTTAACTGTATTTTTTAATAAAATAATATTCATTAACAATTCTTATTTACTATTTCATACGAATTCGCATTTTTCCGTTCATAATAAATACAATATAAGTAATCTGGTTTAAATTCACACAACTCTCTTTTACTCTGCATTTTTATATTATAAAGATAGGTTATACATTATAGGATAAGATAACAAGTACTGTACATAAACCTACGTTTAAAGGAAATTCAAATTAGTTTTAAGAATAGTTTTACTTGATAAATAACCTTCACTCGCATCACTCTTTGAATCTTGATAATACTTTTCAAGTTGTAACCTCATACGAAATTCCAAATACAAAATTTGAATTGCCTGCAATTATATGTTTTTATGTTATGCTGATAACAGATATACGCAAAGTTCAACTGCTAAGAGGTCAGGTACTTTTAACAGTGGAAATATCAGTAAAAATGATCATGATTCTTTTTTAGATTAACTTTATAATAATTACTTTTAAATCTTGTAATTTTTAACAAGTGTTAAGAAATGTTTTTATCTTTCTATTACAGCTTTTAGAAAATTTTTACAATTTTAATTTAATTTATTTATTACTTTTTAAATGAGAGAGATAAATTTTTTGTCGATATAAGCCTTGCATGCAGGATTACACGTAAATGATACATCGTTCGAGCCTTAGGGAAAAAAAATTAAAAAAAAAAAATAACACTGTAAACATGGAAAAATACCCTATAATTAAAATGATAACAAATAATTTTTCCGGAAAGCTCCATTCAGCTGGGGGAAAAATAAATCATAATTATCACACAAAATTATTATTTTTTTATTTATTCATTTATTTATTTTTTGGCGTAATTATACTTAAAATTACAAAACGTTAGAATGTTAAAATGCTAATTATTCGTATTTTCATATATTTCTCTCTCATAAAAAGGCTCAAAAACGTTCATTGAATTCTGGCTAACCATCAGGGAGATATTGTGCGCACGAGATTATGCATCAACAAAAAAATATCTCTGATATCTTTATACAAATAAAGATTAAATTAAAATGTAGAATTATTTCAATAGCTGTAAGTCTTCATAACACCTGCCAAAATTGCAATCTGGCCTACACTTATCACTAGAAAATATGATGTCATAATTACTCGTCTTAGAATTGGGCATTCAAGGCTTATGCATAAATACTTCCTTGGGAAGAAGAACCTGAGCGTCATTTATGTGTGCTGACTATTCGCCTTTTGCTCACCGACTGCCCTTGTCTTCTTCATCTTTATAGACATCACTTTAGTTCATCCTCAACAAACCTGACGAGCCTTTTAGGTATTACTCCTCATCATCACTTGACAATTTTTTAAAAAGACGCTGATTTTTATTACGATATCTAATTTTAGAATTTACTCTTTTTTACATTTTACTTCTGTTTTTATTATCTACACTCTTCATTATATTTTACATCTGCTTTTATTATCTACACTGTATTTTATGTTTTTTTCATTTTAACTTTTAGCTGTTCTTTTTTCAGTTTTCTATCTGTTTGTTCTTTAGACAATCTGGATGGGTGAACCCATCCAGAAGCTGAATCTTGTTTTTTATTTAATTGTTTGGCGCACCATGTCCCACTGTGAATTTTGCGCCATTAAAAGTCAACCAATCAACCAACCAACCTACCTGCAAAAACTTATAAGATTTAAAACCAAATATTCTTCGATTTATTGTAAATAAAGTTAAGGTCATATTTTTCTGATGTAATCTTCTTCCACAAGTACCCGATTCCTTAAAAACTTGATTTTAGTGTACAAGGAACCGCAAAACGCATAATTATGCAAAAAACGATACGAAAATTTAACTTAAAAATACTTATTTACCACATGGATATGAGGAATTATTATTATTATTATTATTATATTTTTTTGAGGAGGGGGGGGGGAGTATTCCAAGACATAATAAAATATTGTAAAGCACTTCTACTGATCACATTCAATTAAAAAATAATGTTTTCGTTTAATTTTTGGTAGTACTATATATCTTCTATGAATTTTTTACAATGCGTACTTAAATATTGTTCTATATTAATAACGCACAGCACAACTTGAAATGTACTCTCACAATTTTCAAATGTATTCTCATTATATTTTAGTACTTTTGGGTAGCCCTGTAAACGAATGGTGAATGTTTTTTACAATATATTTTACTCGAAACATGCTTTTATGCTTATAAAATATATGTACATTTCATTTTGTTTAGCTCCGTTTATATATGTTAAATTGTACCTACCAAAATTTCGGCCATAGACATTATTGAATTCTCTTGAACATTATTGAATTATCTTGGATATGTTTGTACGCGAACCGCGAACCATTTGCTTAATCTCAAAGAAAAATTTCGAGGTTGCATCTCTATCTGATGTAGGTTTAGAATATTTGACATTAGACTTAATGCTACAATTTTTTCGTGAAATATACTGATAACAGACACATTCACAGACACATACGCAGACCAACCAATAAAAAAATTGACTTTCGGATCCAAGAGACCACAAAACGTAAAAATATAACAAAAATTCAATTTTAAAAAGTTGACCCCAAAACAATTCTATCTATAACATATATATGGGTAAGAAAAAGTAAAAGATATCCAAGTTTAATTTTTAATAATATATATGTATATAATATATTTTCAAAATATTATTATATTTGGTAATATATATGTACAAATCCAAATGTTTAGTAAATTAATTATGCAACATTATTAATAAACAACGAAAAACTAATAAGTTTTCACTATAATAACTTTTTTCTGTATTATACTACATGACTGCGTGTAAAATTGCTGACACTTAATATGAACAAAAATTTAATTGCCATAGTTTTTACAGTAAAAATTTTAAATATGCAGTTACATGCATTTTTAATCGATAGAGTTATTATAATCCATATTAAATATCCGGGTAGATCAGTAAAAGAATCACCACCTTTAGACTGACATACATTCTTATTAGTCGAACAATCTTTTTCATCATGGCTATCTTGCATATCCAATTTGGTGCCTTTATATGATATAGAAGCTGAGGTATATCCTCCCCATATCCATACAAGTAACATTGTAGCATAACCGCGCCACATAACGCAAATAGAATCAACATAATTTTTCATGTGTTTTTCACATGTTAAGTTTTGAATAATAATAAACTATTGAAGATGAGATAGTTTTTCTCTTAAAGGTAATAACTGAAGCATAGAAGCGTCACCTGAGGAATGAAGTGCACCAAATATTGATGAATACCAATCTGTGTTCAAATAAAAATAAACATATATTTTTATGACATTATGTACGCTAGATCTTGATCCAGATCTGCCACAAATTTGGTCGCAATTACATAGACACAGAAAAGATTCTAAAAAAGGTTAAAATGCTTTCAGGAACTTGTGAAATGTATAAAACCTTCAAAAATTGGAATTCCAAATTTTGTACAAATCCAAAACCTTTATATATTTTTTATTGAATATAGAAGAAAATAAAAAGTATGGATTTAATTCGGCCTTGTTTTGTTTTCAGGTTTCTTAACAGCTGTTAAACGTTATTTAAAAAATATAGATACATATTTACGTGAAACATCCTTGTTCAGTTGCAAATATGTTGTAAACAAATGATCTACTTTTTCCTTCTTCAAAAAAAGAAATATAAAACTAAATTTAGAAAACTGTGCTATAGTTGGCAATTATTGCAACTATTTTCACTCTTTAAAATACGAAGCCGTGGAGGTTTTGGTAAACTTAAGCGCATGTAATGATAATCGAGGTCGATAAACGGTAGCGCTTATTGCGATGGAAAGAAATGAAAGATCAGAAGCGTTCAGTTAATTTAAAACTGAAGAAAGTTACAAATACGAATTGTGAACGAAAGCGTTAAGTAAGTTTTAAACGATTTTAACTTTTTTGTTTATATTAATAAATTAAGTACAAATTTATATTTTAAATCTCAATTTGAGATAAACAAAGTTTTCAAATTGTATAAAACGCACAGTAAAATCAGCCTTACATTTTCTACTTTCTCAGGACTTTCATAGGGTTAAAAATTTTCGAATACCTATATTATATAGGACATATTCTGTCATTTATATATCTTACATTCATAAGGTAATTTGGTGAAATCTCCATATATAAGGACTGTGACGAATGATATTGGTCAATTTTTAAAATGTATAATTAATTTATTTCTACATCTATGCATCTAAAACAAATTTATTTTTCATGTATCAACCTTGAAAAATACAAGTTCATGATATTTATACTATAAATTACATTAGTTTGAGGAAAAGAAATGAATAAAGATGAACGTAAAGGAAGGATTGTTGCCGAATTCTTAAAGATTCCACAGAAACCATAGCATAACATTGCTAAAAACTTAAAAATCCTCAAAAATACTGTAAATAGAATATTAAATATATTAAATAAAACATTATCAACAAAAAGGAAATCCCGTTGTAAAGAAAAATTTGGAGCTCATGATATTCAACTTGACAAAAATGTAGAAAGAACACTATGTCGTAATTGAGGAACGTCAGTCGGAGATGTGGCAAAAAAGTGTGGAACAAATATATAAATAGTTCAGGGGGCTAAAAAATGATTGAATTTAAGAACGTTTAAAAGACAAAAAATACCTAAAGTGACAGAAAAACAAAAAATATCTATAAAACTAAAAGCTAGAAAATTGTATGAATATACAAGCAAGAATAAGTTTCATTGGATTTTAGACGATGAAACCTACGTCAAAGCTAACTTTTCTACTCTTCCTGGCCCTCAATATTATAAAAAAAGAACCCTGGACATCTGCCTGAATTAGAGACATTCAGTAATTTGGTAAGATTTGGAAAAAAAAAAATATCTTGTTTGGATCGCTATGTGCCAGTGTGGAGATAACAGTAAGCCATTTGTAACGGAAGATACAATTGATCAAGAAATTCATGTAAATGGATGCCTCAGGAAGTGTTTGCTGTATTTAAAAAAAAAAAAAAAAAAAAAAAAAACACGATATGCTTACATTATTTTCGCCCGATTTAGCCACAGCTCATTATTCAAAAATTGCAACAAATTTTATGAAACAGAATTCTATCAATAAGTAGACAATAAGACTTCTTCACACACCATAAATTTTAAGCCAGCACAACCGGTTTCGAAAGGACGTAGCCTTCCTTCATCAGGTGGAAAAAAAAACACGTTTTGTTGTGGTTTTTTTTCCACCTGATGAAGGAAGGCATCCTCCGGATCCTTTCGAAACCGGTTGTGATGGCTTAAAATTTATGGTGTGTGAAGAAGTCTTATTGTCTATTTATCGTTTGTACACCAGTTTTGGATTTAGATTTGAGAATTCTATCAATTTCATACCAAAAACCATGAACCCACCAAATGTCCCACAGTGCCTCATTGAGAGATATTGGGCTCCATTAAAAAAAAAATAATAATAAGATCCTCAAAGAAATGTGCCATCAGCAAACAACATTTCACTCATTTGATCGAAAATGCTATCAAGGGGGGTCCCAAAAGAGACCTCCAAATCACTGATGAAAGACATTCGTACAAACTTGCGAAAAGAATATGAAAAACTGTAAAAAAAATTATTTTCACTATAAACATATTTTTGTACATTCAATTCATCATACTCATGCAAATATTGCTAAATAAATTTAAGATTAATAAGCGTTATTTTCATTTGAAAATTACCAATATCATTCGTCACAGTCCTTATATATAAATATATATATATATATGTGTGTGTGTGTGTGTGTATATAGTAATACATTTTAACCGTAATCAACATGAGATTAGTTGTTGTAATCTACATATAGCAGTGTAATATGTTTATTTAATTCTCCAAGGATTATGTACAGGTGTAAGTCATGACTAAATGGAAACGTCATGCCGATCGTTATTTGCTAATGCGAGTTTAATCTCAGGAATAGTTATTAAGCCCTGTTTTAAAAATATATATATAAAAGTTTTGCACGTTTTTTTTTTTTTTTTTTGTGACATTCGTTTCTCTAAGGTGAAATTTTGTAAATATTTGTTGTTATAATATTGAATTTTTTCACGATAAATCTACATAGAATCATAAATGTAATATGCTTACTGACAAATAATACGAAATTTATCAATATACATAATAAGTTTTGAAAAAACGTTTAATGTGAGTAACATTATCCGACTAAATGTGGAATTTTAAAAGAAAAATTAACAAAACAATGTTTTATTCGGCTAAGAATTCATTGAATTGTTCAATGAAAAATAAAAGCTTTGTAATTGACAAAATTTGCGTAGAGGGACTGTATAAAAATTTAAAAAATGTAACTTTTTAAAAGTTAATGGGCGTTTTTTTTTTCTTTAATGTAGTCGTCCTTCCTACCTTAATTTGGACGTTTTTTTCCATTTACATTGCCCATTTATCTGTAACGGGTAAAGAAATAAAGTGCGTTTCAACCTTTTTTGGGACACCCTGTATAGTACGCAGGCCATTTAAGTAATCAACTTATAATTTCTTAAAAAAATAAATTAACTACGTCAAAAATTCCAAGTATTATTTTAAGTGAATCTTGTGTTAAAACTAAGAACTGACGTTTAAAATAATTTTAAAAATTGATGAATAATCATTTATTGAAATTTAATTAAAGAAAATATTTTGTTGCGTTTCATGGTGTATTTAAATAAATAAAAATAAAGACAATTCTATAAATTCTGCCAACTACATTTCTACCATACTCTTCAAATTAATTTTTATCCTTCATTTTATGAGAATAAATCTGTCATATTTACATTAGTTTTAATGATAAAAGTTTAAGAACTATGTCTTTTTAATTAATTAAAATAATGCAATAATGCTTCCATGCACAAAAATATCGGAAAAAAAGGAATATTTCTGTGGTTTTTCTTTAACTAATTTCAGTGTTTATTATAAATATGTTGAAACATTTTAAAGTAAATTACTTTTACAATTAAGTTTTTTCTGTATTATAGGTCTTCATTTTTTTTTACCCGACAAAATAGTTTACTATTATTAAAGAATAAATTGAAGTCATTTCTTTAATTCACGCTTTTTCTTTGATAATTATTCACAAACTTAATTAAATATTGGAAATATAATCAACTTAATAGTTAAACAGTTAATCAGTTTGATGCTGAGTTCTAATTTAGGAAAGAAAAAAAAAAAAAAGATATTTTTAAGGACGTATCACTATTTCAGAGTCGTTACAACAAATTAGTGAGTAACTTTTTTTTTTCAATTTAATTATAAACTAGCTATTACCGTTTATCTTAAATGTTTTATTAAAAAAATACCATTTTTTGCGTTTTATTTAAGATAAAACACTTTAAAAGTATTAGGTTAATAAACTATGTTACTTTTTTTTTTTTTTTTTATCCCAGATTTTGGTAATTTTATTTTAAATTAAAAACTTACTACAAAGATAAATCATAAATAAATGAAAAAAAAAATGTAGTCTACTATGATATAGTATTTTCAAAGAAAAATTTACATTCTTCAGAAAAAATATAGAAATTTGCAGAAGTTTAATATATATACATATATATATTTATATGGCAGTATATTATTATTATTATATATATATATAAATATATAATACAGAATTTTGTGGTCATCTTACAATAGTTTATTTAAAGAATGTTAATTGTACCAGTTTATTTGTTTTAATTAGAATAATCTCACTCTTATAAACACGCGGTTTAAAAATTTTGAGAATTTTCTAAAAAATTGCGCAGATTTTTTTTTTCTAAAAAAGCTGTGCATTCATACGAGTATAAGATGAAAAATACATGCAGATGAATAACAAAAGAGAAAACCAAAAATAAAAATAACATTTATCAAACTTTACATTTTAAAAATAATATCTAGAATTTGAAAATAAATTGCAAGATACAATTTTATATCGTAAAAAATAAAGTGAAGGAATTAAAATCATTTGAAGCATTTGTACCCTCGATAAATAATAGGCCTTCCCCTCCAATCTACAACCGATAAATTATATTATCTTTCCTACGAAGGGATATATAATAAAATGTGAACATGTCCCAGCTAAGACAGTTGCACACAGCTGTTTTTAATACGACCTATAAGACACTGAATTATTGTAGGGCACTAAAAAATGTGATTTTATTTTTAGATACTGTTACTTCAGCAATGCGTTGTTTAAATGCTACGTCCGATTAAAATTAGAAAAATAAACTAGCCACGCTCATTTCTGCATTTTTCTCTATACTTTCCAAACACGTTCTTATCCACACTTCTTATCAAAAATAAGCAGAATCGTCTCATTTTTGCAAATATTCATTTCTTATAATAACTCAGAGTAGAAACTTCTCATTTTTTTTTCATTTAAATATTCATTTCTATTAGCCTTTTAATATGTTCTTGACAAATTTTTCCATTTATAACAGTAAAATAACACGAAGAAGCGAGAAGCTGACACATTCGTTATTCTCGTAGCTGAAATGTGTGTGATTTCACAGATATCATTCGGTGTAAGATTTGACGAAGGACTCAGATTCGATAAATATTCCATCATGTTGGAGAGCATAATTTACATTACTCACGGGATTTATAAAACAATTCAAAAACATTTACCGTAAGCCTTTCATGAAATTAAATTATTAGTAATAATACTTATTTTTACTAATATTCCTATTTTTGAGAAACCAACGGCTACCGTATTTAAGTATATGTATCTCTTCGAATTTGAGAAAAATGGTCTCAAAAATATATAAAGCGGCTCATCTTCTCATTTTTAAAATTTTTAACAGTAAAATGTCTTCCAAGTCAATGTTAAAAAAAAAAAAAAAAAAAAAAAAAAAAAAAAAACATGGTGACGTTGTGACGAACGATATCTAGACGCCATATCTATTTAATTTAACTTTCGATTGGAGCTGAAACTTAATTACTTAATTAAATTTATGAAGTAATGACAGAGTCAGATTTATAAAATAAATGAGCTTTATTAAGAGCTGAAAGAGAAGGTGGGCGTTGGACTATAATTATATTTAATAACTCTATAACTTAAAAGGGCAGCGTTCATAATTACTTTCAACTTTACATAACTAACCATAAATGATCTCAACTACTTCGTTTAACTTCATTAACCCTCACGGCTCAGTAACCTTTCGATAGCGGGAGGATTCCCTTACACCACTATCTACTCGACTTATTATCTACTGCTATAGCCGCTAACAACTAACTTTCTACTCACTTGCTTCCAACTAACCTCTAGCCGCTAACCTCCCTACTATTATATCCAAAAACAATCTTCCTTCTCTTTTTATACAAGTTACTTTCCAAACTTATTAGCACATGACACATTACAATTGCGTTTATCATTTATCATAGGAACTAACTCTATTAGTCGACTGAATCCTAAATTCTTCACATTCATGTATTACTCGTAAAGTGCGAATTTTAATTGTAGCTAACTTTGCTATACCTCACAACGTGAGATACCATGTATTAAAAGAAGAGGATTAACAACTAATATGCAATATGAAAATTTTATTTTTTTAAATTCATCAACAAAACAATCTGAACATAATGCAGTGTCATACATTGCATCCTAATTCCATATCATTCATTCATCTGTCTCCCCTTTAATTCTATCTTATATTAATGTGGGATACATTCCGGAGACCTTTAGTATTGTTACCGATCCATATCCTTTTTCACTATGTGCAGAATCAGGATTCATTCATAAAAAAAAAAAAAACTTGATGTCAAATCCATTATATCGAATTACTATGGTGATCAAATAAATATCTTTCAACGATAGTTTTTAGTATATTTTAACCCTCAGAATACCACCAATTACCATTGAGACCATCCAGATGACGGTTGTTTTTAATTGTTTGGCTTGAAATACTCTGTATTATTATGCTCTGTATTATTATGACAAACTATTGACAACTTATATTGGTCATTAATAGCTGTAGTTTCGTGTCACTGCTGGCGTCTAATTTTTTCAGTTCGCTTTCATTTATAGAATTTTTTTTTTTTTTTTTTCGCTTCGCATTCTGAAAATTTCGAGAAATAGGTTATTTTGAAGTTCATTTTACTTTTAATATTTCAGTTCAAAAAATTGTTTTTGTTCCTGTTTTACCAACATACTACATAACATATATTATTTCTCCACTACATAATTTTAGTTATTGTCGAATCATAATAAACCCAAGTGATAGTTTTACAGACGTAAAATTTTAAGTTTTGTTTGAAAAAAAAAACTACTTATACGATCTCAGTTATTTTCTGTTTTTACATTAAAAGAAAGTATATAAAATTTATAAATTTTTGAGATGCAATTCTTGCATCATAAAAAAATATTTATTAAAGATACAAATATTTTGTTTATAGAATATCTTAAGAATTTTTATAAAATATTTGAGATGATTTTTCCTTTTTTCTGTCAATGTGAAATATTTTAACACAATTTAAATAATTCTAAAAAAATGACTGAATTTCAAAGAGTGTATTTCAAATTCAATTTTATCTTCTTTATTTTGAAACTTTCATATCAATTCTATCTATGATAGAAAATCGTCGAAAGATTTTTGTTTAGAACCCTTTTCCAAAAATCTAGGCAAAGTTTCAAAAGACGATATAATATGTTATATATAAAGTTTAAATTTTAATATTATTCTATACTCAACTATCATAAAACAAATATAACTGAATTAAGATCATATCGCAGTTTAAATAATTGAATTTTAAATTTGTCTTTCTTAAACAGAATAAATTCCAATATATATCTGTGTATTATTTCAGTTAAAAAATAATAATAATAAAAGAAACTTGTTTTGGAAAATTTAAATTATTTATGTTTCAATTGGAACAAATATTTAAAAACATTCTTAAAGAATATATATATATATATATATATATACGAAAGTTGGTGTCACTACTGGCAATGGAAACAAAATTACTTTAATGTGTATTCAACTATTCTAATTTTAATTTAAATTTATTATATAAACGTATCGAGGTATTTTGAATAAACTAACTGAAATGTCGAAGAATTGTAAAATAAAACAATATTAAAATAAATATATACTTCCTTATAGAACTGTCTTTAATTTTTTTATAGTTAAATATATAACTAGAACTTATCGATTTAGGGTATTAACGATGTTTTCAAAAATTTTTAGTGATATATTTCAGAAATTATTACATCAAATTTATACTAAAACGAGTACATTTATTTTACAAAATATGTATATATTGCGCAATTCACAATAGTGGGAACAAAATGTACGGACAGAGAAAGTAAAGAAAAAGGATAAAAAGGTTGCGTAAAAGGTCGCAATCTATTCGGAGTCACAAGAGGATATTTCAAATAATATATAACAGAAGATATTAAACAAAAATGTCTGCATCTTTTTATTTTTGTATTGTATGTCCGTTAAGAGCAAAATTATCAAGGAATTTTTCAGTTGGTGATAAAAGCACCAAATCTGGTGAAGTTAATGTTTGAAACACGTAGAATGCAAATACAACCAGAAGCACTTTGGATGGAAACTCTTTTTGGTAGATCCGGCAAAAACAAAATGGCCGTCGATAGACATTATTGTATTGTGTTAATGGCTATATTTTCAATTGTTTTAATGATTAACACATGTTTTTGGCGTCGAATATTACGTTTTCCGGGTTAAGGAATATAATTCGGTTAGAATCGAATTGATATCCCCTACCAAAAATCCAATATGGTCGCAAAAAACGGTGAAATGCTTATTATAACTATAAATTTGTGAAATATTAACAATATTCCCAAATTATTGTAACTTTTAGTAGACATTGTTAAATCATACATCCACTGTTAAATACAGTACACTGACTACGTTTAAGTGTATCATCCTTTACAAAAGCAGAGTGCAGAACATAATAAGTCGGTTTTCATAAGGTTGAAGCGTGATGAACATTAAGATTTCCAACCCCAGCAGATAAGTTCACGACAACTTGCAAATGCTTCTGACAAAGCAGTCGAACACAGGATCCATTTTTTATCTACCTTACGCCAACCAAAAGCCAGAGGATCTTTATAAATAAGATTTGGTAAGTGATTTGTCGACCACAACTACGACTGTAAATGAGCTCTCAATATCATTTGTACAAAGCCCCTTACTGGTGGAAGTATGTCCAGTACTGCGTTTTTTTTTATGTAAATAAATGCTTTCGAACTTTGTTTACTCCAATTTCACCAGTAGAATTAACAGTCTTATCATACATGATTACAACAAATCGTTCGATATTACGAACATATGTCTCAGTTAATTCCATGTTTGGTGTGGAAACTTCCATGAATGTATTTGTTATAGTAGGAAAAAATTAACACGCATTTTATACTCTGTTTTTCCATCTCAAGTAAATTATGGTAGTGTGTTACAACCAGTAAACGTACGAAAATGCAGCAGTGTTTTCGAACATACTGAACCAATATGCTGAACTATTTCTCTTACATGAATATAGCGAAAAGTGCTACCCTTTTTAAATTTACCCCTTTTACATGGCATCCAGTGATAGATGTGATAACTTTGAAAAATATTCAACCGCAGATTGTCAATTTATTAAATTCTTCACAACTTTTGATTTTGTTTATATTATATTCTGTGGCTTGATCAAATGATAAACATGAAAAATTTTTACCAGTACTATTATCGCAAAATTTCCTGATTTTTTTTTCTTTTTACGGATGAAGTCTGCGTACATATTTTGGCAAGTGTGTAGGAGAATTTTTAAATCTCTAACATACATTGAAATTCATCGTGCATAGTCATAATGGTCAAGAGTAAAGTATGTATCAATTTTCTGTAGCGCTGCAAGAAACAATGTGTAAATGCCCTTGTATGATAGACTTCACAAGCAAAAATATTAAGATGAATTTAGATAATAATTAATTCTAAAATGCAAATTGTAGATACCTTTTAACTTCTGTCGTCTATGAGCAGTAGGAGAGTGCCTGATGATGATTTTCTAAATAGGTTGAATAGGTTAACATCTTCATTTCTTTCAGTGCAACTAATATTACGTCCTCAACATAACGATATCTGTTCATGTTTGTTCCACTTTCAATGCCTTGAGCTCTACATAATATAAATAAACCAACTTTATGTAATGTTTAGACCAGCCACTAGACTCAAGTATTTGACCAATCACTTTATCAATAGTCAATTCGCAACGCCCCAACATAACAATTAGCTTGTCTTCTTCATATTCAGCAGAAAACATCCATTGTAGCTCCTTAGCAATTTTGCATAAAATTTGATCAAATATTATTATTACATTTTTGTTATGATTTAAGAAACAAAACTTAGTTAAATAAAAAATGTTAATTTGGTGCTTTATTGTTTCACGTAAGTAAGTATGGTCACTAAAAACGGGACGTGTTACAGGATTTTCAAGTGTTTTTGAGTTTCAAATAGCTGCTTGAAAATTTCCCCATGGCAGCTACTTATATTTTGACATACCATTCTGCATTAAAATGTCCTGTTTATGTTTCAGTCGAACTTCTCATTCTTGAACTAAATGTTGACTCTACGACATAAATAGTTAAAGTATCATCATCGCTTAACATCACTTCAGGAACAGTAATCCCCTTTGGTGCAGATGAGCATGGTTTCACTTCATAATAAAGATCTAATTTTTTGCAAGTTTTTTTTTTTAGGTCTGTGCAAAAACTTTTTCATTCCTCAACAATTCAAAGATACTTGTCTCCTTCTTAAATGGAAGTGATTGGCTGAAAGAGAGATATAAAACATTTCCATGAAACGAGTGTTGAGATAGTGTAGAATGTGTGTCTTCATCAGTATTGTCTCGAGCAGTTGCAGTAAATATAACTTTTCTTAACATTACTGTAAAAAAAAAAAAAAAAAAAAAAAAAAAAAATATTCTTCAAATCTTTGACAAATTGTGTCAGTAATATGGTCACTAAGGTATAGGTAATGCTAAAATTATTTTACATCTGGCAGATATGCAGCCTTAAAATGTTAAAGATGGGGATACAAAGGTGGTATTTCACGCATTTCACCAACCTTGTGACCTCATCATTCGAAATGTAGATTCTGATGTAATATGTACTCGGGCTGCATACGTTGCAGTACTATTATATTTATCGTTGGAAACCAATAGATAGCTTTTGCAAAAGGTAACACTTTTTACTATATTAATGTAAGAGAAACGGCTTACATATTGCTTCGGTACTTTCGAAAGCATTGCTGTATTTTCATGCGTTTGCGGATTGTAACCCACTACTAGTATTTACTTGATATGGAAAAACATCAGTATAAAACGTGTTAATTGTTTACACTGGTAACCAATACATTCATGGAAGTTTTCACACCAAACACGGAATTAACTAACCCATATGTTCGTAAAATCGAACAATTTGTTATAATTGTGTATGATAAGACTAATGATGAAACTGAAGTAAACAAAGTTCAAAAGCATTTATTTACATAAAGTAATGTTGTAGCGTACATACTTCCATCAGTAAGGAGGCATTGTACCAACGTGTATTGAGAGCTTATTTACAGTCACAGTTATGGTCAACAAGTCACTTACCACACCTTATTTATAAAGATCCTTTGGATTTTAGTTAGCATAAGGTAGATAAAAAATGGACCCGTGTTCGACTGCTTTGTCAGAAACATCTACATGTTGTCGTGAATTCTTCTGCTGTGGTTGCAAATCTTAATATTCATCACATTGCAATTGCATGAAAGCCGGCTTATTGTGCGCTGCACTCTGCTTTTCTAAAAGAAGATGCACTAAAATGTAGGTGGTGTACTATATTTAACAGTGGATACATAATTTAACAATATCTTATTCGACTAAAATTTACAATAATTCTGGAATGCTGTTATTATCCCAAAAACTTACAATTATAACAAGCATTTCCCCGTTTTTGTGACCAATTGGAATTTTTGTAGAAGCTATCAATTCAACTCTAGAAGAATCACAATTCTCAACCCAGAAAATGCAATAAATCAAAATCATCTGTTTATCATTGAAACAACCAAAAATACAGCCATTAACACAATACAGAAATTCTTGTTGGCGACCACTTTTATTTTTGGCGGAAATACCAAAAAGAATTTTCCGGCCAAAGTGCTTCAGTTGGTATTTGCATTTTACGTGTTTCAAACATTAACTCCACCAGATTTCGTGCTTTTATCACCAACTGAACAATCGTTCCCCATACCTGCCCTACTAATAGTATTTTCACGCATGTGAAAATACTCACACGACCAAAACAACTGACAGAGTACTTTAAAACTTTGAACAGAAGCATTGCATTGACGTTGCATGGAATAGCGCACCTTTCCGAAAATACCATGTGTATCTCGAACACAACCTACTGTTGCAACAATTCTTTCTACTAAATTACTGCAATGAAATAGATGCTTCGTTCACAAGTCTCTAAACAAAGGCTTTTAGAAAAAAATATATTGGAAACAAATCTGGTGATTGTGGTGATCATGAAAATAGACTACCTCGACCAATTTCAGAATCTGCAAAAATTGACCAGCGATCTGTTCTGGTTTATCAGCTTAAATGTGTGGAACTTCTGTTGTGTTGAAATCGAAAGTGGGGTATAAACACGGTAACGCCATTTATCATTTCTTGGAAAATCTCCTGCAGGAATACATCATAATTAAAACCAATGAAACTTACAGGCACACAAAGAAACTCATATATAAGTCTGCAGAATAAAATGATGATAATTCGGGTGCCAGCATTTACGGCTGTAATTTACTGCAGTGTTTTTATAATACACTTATATATTTAACCCATTATCAACCGACGATATTTTAAAGTATCATTTGTTTAAAAAGGGTATAAAATCGAATTTACAGAAGAAATGTCAGGGTTTATACGAATAGAAGGTATATACCTGACAGTAACACCACTACAAGATACTATATGCTACCTGTTCCCATTTACATTCCAGAAAGTATTTTATAGACTGCTATTGATATATTCGCTTGGTATCTGTACGTGTGTTATATTTAATTCCTGTATTACCACTAGAATCTCCCATCAATTTTAACAAAAATATAAGAAATACAAAGAGTAAATAGGTTTTTACACTTTTTTTAAGGTCCCAATATCTTTATCGACCTCTATGTACCAACTGGCACTAAATAACCACACCCTTCCTCCCAAAAACTTCACTAATTACAAGAAAGAGGTGACCGAACAACTTTTATCGCATATATCTTTAAGAACTATTCTTAAGTAATAAAAAAAAATGAGTTTAAAATAAATAAATAACTATATATATGTATATATATATATTTGTCTCATAATGCTGTAGATAAAGGGTTAACTAATCATTTGAAAATTTAAATTTCGTGTAAACATTTCTTCAAATAAAAAAGTAGAATCAACATTATATATCAAAACAAATGAATTAACAGTTTATCACGCAAACTGTCAATAAGTTTGCTTATTTTATTAAAAATTATTACTTTTGATCTGATAATTTAATTAACACTTCGGAATTCCCAAATATATTTTAATGAATTTTTAGTTTCTTTTTTTTTTTTTTTTTTTTTTTTTCTTTTTAATAAACATACCTTTCATTTTTACCATAATTTATTAATTATAAATCTACTTCGTGTTTTTCTGTATGGATGTGTTTTAAAATATCATAATTAAACTAACATATCCTTTAATTATATAAGCCTTTAATTAAACACAACTTGAGTTAATTTCAGTAATTATTTAATTTTATAACCTTTCAAAATGTATGTTTTTTTCTTTTTTTTTTTTTTTTGGTCTTGTTAACATAAAAGTGAGATTTTATCAAAGGTAAGAAATTAATAATTATATTGTTCATGTTACTTTAAAATAAAGAGATCACAGAAACTTTTATTAAAAATACTTGTTTCTATAAATCTTTCCAATCATTTAGCAAAATCTGAAAAATTACTTTGAAGATATATTAGTTATGTTGATGAAACAGAATTTATTTATTTAAATGATGAATTTTAAGTTAAGAAAAAAATAGTTTAAGTAGTTTAATGAAACATTACATAGTTTAACCGTTTCAAAATTTTAAAACTATTGTTTGCTTTTTATATATTATTTTCCATTAATCTAGCATTTTTAAGAGTTGTCATTATTTTAAACTGTTTTTCTTAAAATATGTTACAGTTAAAAGGACTCTCTACTTATCGACCCCGGAAGCCAAAATTAATGTTGTTCTATGGAAAATTTTGCCCCATTATAACTCTTTAACTAATACATAAAATTATTTAAATTTATTTTAAATTCCATTTCCTTATGCACAAAATTCACAACTATTTAACAATTTATCGCTTTCTAAAAATTGATTTTTAATATTTTATTTTGAGGTTGAAAAATGCGAATTTTTACAATGTGAACTTTTGCGTTTTTGAGCTTAAAAATGAAATCTTAAAAAAAAAAAAAAATAATAATACTTTTTAGAAAGCGATAAATTGTTTAATATTTATGAATTTTCTAAATAAGAAAATGGAATCTAAAAATATGTATTAGTTAATGAGTTCCCAAGTCGAAATTCATGCTGGTATTTGTTTGCTAGGCAAGCACTACATGCTTCATCCCAGCTAGTAAAATAGCATAAAACTACCATAAATATTTGCTAGTTCCACCAGAACTACCAGCAAGTCATGTGGTGTTTTGGCACACTTTTTATGCTTGTCCAGCATATATATTCCAGCTTGTGTAGCTTGAATATTTTGCTGGTCTAGCAGCCATCGCGACCACTACTTGCTTGCACTTTTTGCTATTCTAGCAGAAATTCACAACCAACAGATGCTTTTTTTCTTTGCTAGACTAGCATTAAATGCTGTATCCCAGCAAGTAAAATAGCATAAAACTAGCATTAATATTTGCTGGTTACACCAGAATTACCAGCTTGTCATGGTGTGTTTTGGCACACTTTTATTGCTTGTCCAGCATACAAAATCCAGCTTTTCATGCTGGTATTAGTTTGGTGGACCAGCATTAGATGCTGTATCCCAGCAAGTAAAATAGCATAAAACTAGCATTAATATTTGCTGGTTCTACCAGTATTACCAGCTTGCCATGGTGTGTTTTGGCCCACTTTTATTGCTTGCCCAGCATAATCCAGCTTTTCATGCTAGTATTTGTTTGGTGGACTAGCATTAGACGCTGTATCCCAGCAAGTAAAATAGCATAAAACTAGCATTAATATTTGCTGGTTCTACCAGAATTACCAGCTTGTCATGGTGTGTTTTGGCCCACTTTTATTGCTTGTCCAGCATACATAATCCAGCTTTTCATGCTGGTATTTGTTTGCTGGACTAGCATTAAATGCTGTATCCCAGCAAGTAAAATAGCATAAAACTAGCATTAATATTTGCTGGTTCTACCAGAATTACCAGCTTGTCATGGTGTGTTTTGGCCCACTTTTATTGCTTATCCAGCATACATAATCCAGCTTTTCATTCTGGTATTTGTTTGCTGGACTAGCATTAAATGCTGTATCCCAGCAAGTAAAATAGCATAAAAACTAGCATTAATATTTGCTGGTTCCACCAGAATTACCAGCATATCATGGTGTGTATTGGCTTACTTTTATTGCTTGTCCAGCATACATAATCCAATTTGGGTTGCTTGAATAAGTTGCTGGCCTAGCAGCAATCTAGACCACCACTTGCATGCACTTTCGGCTATTCTAGCAGTAATTCACATCCAATAGATGCTTTTTTATTGCTATTCTAGCATTACTTTTCTACCATCAGTTGCTTTTAATTTTTGCTATTATAGCAGGACTTTCCTACCATCTGTTACTTTTTGTTATTATAACATTATTTTTCAACCAGCAGTTGCTTTTAATTTTATTTATACTAGCCAAATTTAGGGTATTTACCTAAGGCCTGTGTGAATACCACAAAACTGGGTATTTTTGAAAGTTAAATCAGTAATCAATTTTTATCTAAATATATATATATATTCAAAAAATAAAAAGGGATGCAAGGAATGGTACTTATAATGGAATGCAAATAATTAACTCTATTTATTTCATATAGATGGCACCTGCAAAGCTTCTAATAGTGATTTCTTAGAATGTTGTGCTACAAATGAATTCTTATTTTGATTAGTGAACAGTTAACCATTCAATTTTTATGCTAATATTACTATAAGTAAATTTTATGCTACAAGGATGTTAAAATGGAAGATTAGTTACCTTACCCACTCATTAACACGGTATTCTGAAATTGGTGGGAAATGGTGAGAAGCATTTTTAAAGCTGTTCTTAAATGGATAACATTGTGGTAAATAATGCACAATTTTCAACAGATTCACAGAACTAATTTTTGATGAAAATGTATGATTTTTCTGACATTACCATTGACAGGGTTACCACTCAAATAGGAGAATGAAATTCCCTGACTTTTCCAGGTTTTCCAGATGTGTTCTAAGAAAATTCCAGTCTAGCCACATATTGTGCATTGGTTGCATTGAGGGCAAAATAATTATGGTAAAACTTGAAAACACAAAAGTTACATATTACTTTGACCTAAGGACAGATTGCCCTCCATGCGGGGGTCTTTCTAAGACGTCTTGTTTTTAAAAAATGGCAAAAGCTAAGAAAAAAACAAGAAAAATGACTCTACATTGGAGGAAAATTTAATTTTTTTTGGCAATCATTGTATGAAATTCCCTGACTTTTCCAGATTCTGGCTAAAATATTAAAATTCCTTGACTTTTCCCTGACTTTCATGGTCAATTTTCAAATTCCCTGACTGTTCCAGGATTTCCAGGTAGCGTGGCAATTCTGCATTGAAATGCCTAAAACGGGAAATAAGTTTAAATTTTTTCTCTAAATACAATACTTCTCAAAACTCTAATTTGTAAACTTTCACATCACAAAAAAGGGATGAAAATCATCAACTAAATTGCCAACTTTGACGTACTTAAAGAAAAAAAAGAAAATATATATATAGACAGAGAGAGCCAGAAATCTGCCGATCTAAAATCCGTCAAAGTCTGAAATTTGCATAGCTTTTCAGATACAAACAATGAAATTTAAGTTACAAAACTGCAAAGCAGAATTTTTGTAAAGGATCCTGAATGCAGACTTTGTGCTTGCATTTTATGATTACAATAATAAAAATATGAAAAACTGCAAGAACCAAGTTTCATATAAAGAAATTATCAACAATATATTAAATTAATCCAAAGAAAATTATGATTATTATGATGATCATTATCAATGAGGAAAACAATAAATTAATTTTTTAAAATGCTATTTGATAAATACATAGTTTACGGAAGAATTCAGTTAAATACTTTGAAAAATAAATTTGAGTTACAAAATAAGAATTGATAACTATTTACAATAGACAAAAAAAAAAAAAATCTCGATGTATGTGTGCATGTTAAAGTGTAGTTTAAAACAAACTGCATGTGAACAGATTTTGTCTAAATTTGACGAATATTTTTTCATTTTTCATTTATTGTTTTCTTTATATATATATTTAATGTTCAGTGTTATTCTTATATACCTAATAATTTAATATACAAGTGAAATTGTGTTATTATTCACTTGTATATGTTTAATTTGATTAATATTCTGGTTTTATTATTCAAACTGAAAATGATTTTTTATGGGCTCCAAAATCCGCCAAATGCACAACATCTGGTCCTGAGCTGTGCAGATATTTGACTCTCCACTGCATATATATTTCTTTATTACTACAAAAATAATATCTTAATTATTAAGAGTTTACAAATTAAAATGGTACGGAGCTATACTAGAAGATAATTAAAATAAAAAATTTCTAAAAACATCAAACATTATTCTATTTTCTACTGTTTAAAAATGATATCTACATTTTTTTCTTTTTTCAATCATTGAAAACAGCCTTTATATCATCTCAAAAAATTTTGAGTTTTTATTTGAGAGCAGCCTTAAGGATTCTTTGAATTACTTTTCAAAAAACTTTAAAAAATAAGTGTTGTACAATGGTACAGTAAAAAATATTTTAAATTTAGTTAGTTTTGAACATTTTTTTTTTTTTTTTTTTTTTAAATATAATTTATATTCCTTTTAAAAATAATTATAACTATTTTAAGTTTTAACCAAAATGTTTCTTTCCTGAATGTTATTTTAGAAATGAGTTGCAAGTATTGCCATAAGTTTTAAGATATTTAAATTAGTATCAATCCGCCCCAGTATTGCATCTTAATTTTTGTGATTATTACCAGCTCTTTCTCATTTAAAAAAAGAAAGTTCTTATTAATTTAAATAAAATGACTTTATAAAGATCTTCAAATACATTATTCAAAAAGTACTGTTATTTAAATCAAGTAATTTGCGAAAAATGTATGATATAATACTGCATTATTATTTTCAGATTAATATACATTTTTTGTAGCCTTTATAAAATAAAAAATAAAAATTCTGTAAAAACTTTCAATTTTTTTCTTAAATTTACCTTAAAACTCTATATATATATATATACATAATATCATACTATATACTAATCATAGATACTTTATATATGAATAGAACTCACTGAAAAATAAATACCAAGGTAAGTACCCAAAATGGGTAAGGACAGAAAAGGACAAAGCAAATTATTTAAAAAAGATTTATTATGATTTCTTTTTTTTTCCATTTATTAAGGAAAAGGCAAAAACACACTTTAAACATATTTATTACGAGGTACACATATCGATTGTAATTTTTTATTTCAGCCTCACTTCCACACATGTCTTTCCCTCTTTTCAGTAGATATTCTCTCATTTGACCTGGAATGAAAATGAAACAAGAAATATATATATGTATGAATCTAGTATTTAAAAAAATGTCAAAAAAAAAAAAAAAAAAAATCTAATAATTTGATTACCCACTGTATATAAAAAGGAAAACTGACTGAAAAAGTATATTTGAAATTTACAGTTTGTAAATTAAGTGCTATATATCCAAAGCTTTAGTCATTAAACAACATTCTTTAAACAGTGTTGGCACAGTTTAAAACAAACAGTCCCCCCCCCTCCCAAAATACATAAATAATTTTTAAAAAAAGTCCACTTAAAACAAAATTGGTTGTAACAAAGTATAGATTAGTACAAACTTTTATTGCTCAATTTTAATCTACTATGCTTTAACCCATTGAGTCGCAGTGTTCCCGCTGATGGAACACCTAATTTTAATTCTCAAGAGCAAAAACTCATCCCAGAAATTTTTTAGCAAAAATTTACATTTATATAACAAAGCAGAAAATGCCCTTTTTTCAACATGAACATTTAAAATTTCTTGTATTATAATTATGTTTGTAAATTCCGGTGGCAGTGTAATTTAAATGATCAGAATTACCTTGCCCCGCAAAGGGTTAAAATACTCCGGAATATATTGAAATGTTGGGATCTATGCAACTTTTACAAGTTGAAGTTGCCGGTAATGTTTACTTATAAAGTGATTTATTTATTAAATTAAATATTATTTGAATTTAATAAGGTTTACTTACAGATGTTTCAAACCGAACATTCCTCGAAAAGGAACAATGCTAATTTTTTATTTTTTAAATATTTATGATCAGCTATGTGGCTAAAAGCCATTTTTAAAATTAGTTTAGTAATTTTTAAAATAAATTAAGTAGTGAACCTTAAAGGGTTAATAAAGTCTGAGACTGGTTACAGTAAACAACTGAAAACATTAGTATCGGATATTGCGAAGTTTTTCCATTTGAATAAGTTTAAACAAACTTTTAAAGTTAAAACTAAAGCTTCACTTTTCCTATGTATTTTCTTTGAATAAATGCACAATTGGATATGTATTTCTGTCTGTTCCTCTCTCATCATTCAGAAATACTTGTTTCTACTACTTTAGAGCATGTGCATTTTGCTAGCTTGTACAATGATTAGTTTGATAACTGTGCTGCCCATAATCACAAGCATTCAGCTTAAAAACATTACATAATGTCATTTTCATCAAATGCTACATGAAAAATTCAACCTTTAGATATGGGCGTAATAAACTGTATCAAAGGGAAATACAGGATGAATATAATCTAGCAACTTTTCTTAAACCTTGAAATGAATCAGAGTTTTGTTCCTGATGTTAAAACCATCTGTGGATTTTTAGAAGATAGGTGGTGAACTTCTGTTGAACCAAAATTATAATATAAAAAATTATAAAATATTAAATTATGCATCTTTGAAAAGTTGACGTCATTATCAATTTCAAAATTTTATGCACATTGATAAAGTGCTAATATACTTTATGATAATATTACATGTTGTTCTAAAACATTTTTTTTTAACTACTATTTTTATTGTCAAGTTGTTATTTAAAAAAAAAAAAAAAAAAAAAAAAAAAAAAAAAAAAAAAACTGTCCATGATGTCACATTCGACTGCATAGCGTTTCTTTACTACAATAAACTCTATGAATTATAAATTTATTTTATCAGTTTTACTTATAGATCCTACTATTTTTTTTTAATTTTGGCGTTGAAATATACCGAATGTTTTTCGCCAAGAAGTTTAATTTAGCAACAGCCATTTTAATCTAAGTAAAGCATCAAAAATATAAATAAATTATAAAATATTACAAAAAGACAAAAATTATAAACTGAAATAGTAGCCACACAAATGATCTATTTTTATCTCAGTAGATAATTTTATAGAAAAAAAAATGCAGTTTTAAAAATGGAAAATTTATTTCAGCAAGTCTAAAAACTATTAAAAATATAAACAGAATATGAAGAATTCTTATAAATTAACGAAAAGGTGTCCGATAAAAGTATCAGCAAAATAGGGCTCCTCCTTTTATACAAGAAATTATTTTAAAAATATATATACATATATCCATTGCTAATATGGCGCCAAAAATTCAAAAGCCGCCAAGGGAGAAATTTAATAAAGTTGTGTAGCACGATAATGTTTATTTATTTATTTATTTTTCATATACCAATCACTACGCTAATTTATCATACAAATAAACGAACTGATATGTGTGATTCCACTTGTATGCCGTCAGGCAGAAATATTTGATAAATTCAAATTAATATTTAAATAAATAAATAAAAATAGATTTAATGGGAAATATTTATAACCATAAAAACATTAGTTGTCTAAAATGAGGCAGAAATAGTGCTCATAGCATATTGTTATAAGGGATTAATTCTTTGCCCTGCATCAGTTGTACTGTTGCAATGAAAGTAGTTTTACAGGCAAAGTGAAAATAAAAGGGCAGTTCATTCACTTTCAGTGGGGTCAGCCTTGGTGACAAACTTGATGAGTGGACGACCAAATTTGGTGAAAAATGGTAGTTTAGAATTCCCGAAGCTCTCTAACACACGGGAGCACAGATCTCAATCTTTCCATGGGATTCTCGATGGAATCATCTTCAAAAGTTATAAATAGGAGTGAGTTGATTTCTGCGAGAGAGTATGTAGTCACTGCGATTCAGAGACTTCTTCTGAGTGAGTGCACTTTAGGGATTGAGCTCTAAGCGACTGGATATTTTTTGTCAGCTAGCAAAGATTTCTGCTCTGGAGTATTTGATGTTATTGTCTTTACTCCTGTGGGACAAGTGACTGCTTTTTAGACTGTTCCAGAACATTCATCGAATAGTGACTTTTGCTGCATGAGTAACACCTTCGACTATTTCCAGAATATTCGAAGAATTAACTTTACTATTGGACTGTATTAGAGAATATTCGTTTTAATGAGTTTTGTTGTACAGATTCGAGAAGTTCAAAAAATATTTAATATCGCCAAGGAGGTCCCATAATAAAGCTGTGATGAAAATAGTCGGCAATTGAAGTATATTTATTGAAAAGTTTCAATTATTCAATTAAAAAGAAATCATTTAAATATACTGATCCGCGAAGCGGGCAAAGCCTGCTAGTATATACATACATATACAGTCATACCCACTTAATTGGGTAATGAATAATTGAATACGCCGCTTATTCGAATAAAATTCGTTAGAACCAAAATCAGTCTCACAGGAACAATGTTAAATTTCCCCATTTAAACAAATATTTTTCACATACCGTCCTCGGTTATTCGAATAAAGTTTGAACAGTCTTCCTTATTAAAAAATGTGTTCTTAATCGAAAAATACAAGATCTCCTTTTCTAAAAGTAATTAAAAATTGTTTATTGTTGTTGAAAAAAGCAAAATTGGAAAATATCGAATGTGAAATATGGGATGATGAAAAAGTAATTAATGATTTTGAGCACAGTGAAATTTGGTATTTTGAAGACTTCGGGATAGGTGATTTCAGACAGCTGAAATTCACTTAGGCAGAGCTCGTGCAATTTAAAGAATTGGATGGAAACGAGATGACAGAAGATGACAAAGAAATTTTCACATCTTCCTCGCAAGAAAAATATGAAAATGAAAGTAATGATGAGCCAATCGATCCATTCCCCCCTCTGAAATAAGTAAATGAGTCATATGCTATAATTAGCCGACATTTTAAGGTTTGTTTAGGTGACTATAATCTACTTTATAAATTAGAAAAAGATTTGTAGAAATATTAAACATCCGTGAAAAGGAAAACATTATCACCTATCAGAACTTTCTTCCGAGAGGGAATAAAATATTATATGAGTGAGTGATATTGAATAATTCTACTTCTTTATGAGCTCTGGAATCGAATTAGGTAAGTTTAAAAAGACATTTTTGCAATTATGTTGCAGATGGAGAAAAATTAGAAATTGCAAGTATTACAGGTGGCATGTGATTGCCGACTGTTGGGAGTGGGTGGGAAACACACACACACACACAAAAAAAATAAAAATAAACAAGTGAAAGATATTGAACAATTCTACTTCTTTATATTTTCTAGAATCTCATAAAGCAAGTTTAAAAAGATTATTGCATACCTGCCAAACTGAGAAAATTCCAAGGAGTAAAACAGTGCACGAACAAAAAAATTTGCACACACCCCCCCCCCCCCCAAAAAAAAAAAAAAAGAAAAAAAGAAAAAAGAAGCAAATGGGATTTTTTCTGTTTTGGCATATAAGATTTTAAAAGTATTTAAAAAAAAAAATCACTAATTTACTTTTTAAATACGTTAACATTTGATAAAAAGTAATATAATGTAAAGTTTAGCTATCATTCATAATTATTTACTATACTTACAAATTTAATATATTCACACAGTGATGCAATTAGTCTGAATTTCACATTAGATTTATTTTAAAAATAGTTTTCATTTCAAACTGCTTAGAAGTATCAGATACAGTAATTATTTTTAAATATTTCAGATAACTATTTTTCAATTTAATTAGTTATTACATTTACAAACTCAAAAAAAGAAGAAAAAAAAAAAAAAAACGGAAAGGAAAAATAAATTTAAAAGCTTCATTTATTAAAATACAATGTAAAAACTACATTTGTTGAAAGAATTTTTTTTAAAACACTTTCTCAGAATATAGTAAATATAATTGATTATCTTCCTTGAAGTAGTAATGTATTTTATTCTTTTTGCTAATATTAGCTGATTTTGCATAAATATAGACATTTCTTTTCTTTCCAATGTGTTTGGTTGTATGGTATTTGCCGCTATGAGAAATTGTAAAACTGGACTGACAATAAATGCAATATGCAAACTTTTCACCCTGACTAGATGCTCTTATACATCGAAATTCAGTTCTATAGCTATCTTTAAACAGTTGATAAGATTTCTTTTCAGCCATCATCAAAATTTTCAAAAGCGTGTGACAATTGTAAGCACAAACATAATAACAAAACGAACATCACCCACGTTTCCCATGCTTCCGTTTCTGTAAGATGCGCAAGGGTTGAGGTGAACCGAGCATGTCTGGTGAGGAGGAAAAACACACACCATGCCTCTGAAGCGATGACGTTGAAACGGAGCGTGCTTCAACCAATAAATGGGGACCAACGATAGTTATAGAAGCATCAACTCAGAATCAATCAATTGATCAAATACATTGCGATCTTTGTTTACTAAGCATTAGCAGCAAAAATCGTACTTTTTAGATACTTTTTTTTTAAGATGAGTTTTTTTATTTTTAACTTTTTTTATTAAATTTAATCGAATACTTAAACAAATTAAAAAAAAATTAAAAAAAAAAATTAAAATCAGTAGAAAAAGAGTAAAAATAGCAATCTAGGCATAAAAGCGTAAAAAATGTGAAAAAAACGTAAATTTTATGCCCGGGGCATAAAACTTGGCAGCTATGTTATAGACATTTACACTGTGGATGAAGAAAGATTAGAAATCGCAACACTTCTGCAGGGCATTTGATCATTAGCAGAGAGGGGGATAAAACATTATATGAGTGAGCGATATTGAACAATTCTACTTCTTCATAGGCTCTAGAATCTAATTAGGTAAGTTTAAAAAGAACATTGACATTTATGATGTGGGGGGAAAACAATTAGAAATCACATATTTCAGAAGGCATTTGATCACTGATTGTTTTGGAAGGGGGGGGGGGGGGGAGAGTACCATAAAAAGTTACATCAGTGAAAGATATTGAACAATTCTATCTATTCACAGTTTCTAGAACCTCATAAAGCAAGTTTAAAATAAACATTGATATTTATGCTATAGATGGAGAAAGATGGCGATTTTCAATCTTTCCTACCAAATTCGGGACATTTGGAATCTCTGCACAATACTGTTTTGAAAATAATCTGCAGACTGTAAAAGAAAAAAAAAAAAAAAACTGTGATGTAATCTCACATTTTCTGTTATGGGGGCGTAAGGTCGTGTCTGCTTTTGACCAGAAAATATTGTTACAAGTTCTTGCATTTTATGTTTTTTATTCATAGTTTTGTACTTATTACATATATACATAAGCTCAATAAAAACCAGCAAATACAAAATTACATAAATGCTGTTTTAATTTTTTTTTTTTTTATTATTATTCATAAAAAGTTTTAAATTTATATATACAGCAGAGCCTCGGTTATCCAAGCCCTGATTAACCAAGGTAATCTAAAAAGTGCCACATCCCAGTTGAGGTGTGACCCTTAAAAAATGGCATAAAGAACTTCGACTTTGAGAACACAGTACTTTTTTTTATTTTTTTATAATTCATGTATGCATGTATTGTATTGCATTTTTAACTGATTACATTTAAATGTGTAAGAGGTATATTCTTTTACTTCATTGGTTGTGTTTCCATTCATTTTAAACGTTACTGTATATTTTCCCTCGATTTACAATAGAGTCCATTTAACCTGAGTTTTTGATTATCTGAGGTTCCATCGGTCCACATTACCTTAGATAAACAAAGTTCTATGGCATATTATTTATCTGTCTATTACAATCACTTAGTTTATCTATATATAATCAACAATTTGTTATGACAATTTCTGAAATACTGAAAGAAGCCTGTCCACTGTGGAAGATTTTCCAAGGTGTCTTAGTCCGTATTCACAAGAATTTCGGAGAAAATCACAGAAAAATCCGACCTACAAAGAATGTTATCCATGGGAAATTTACTAAGGTATTTCAGTCCACATTCATGCAAGTTTCGGAGAAAATCACGGAAAACTTAGAACTTTATTGACGAAGTACTTACCATTGGAGAAAGAAAAGAATATTTTCTGTAACACTGGGATAATCGAATATGTTATGCCTCAATTTTTATAGTGCAGCAGTAATTCTAAGAAAATTTCGGATTTGAAAACGACTATTTCACAAAAATTGGTAGTTTTAAAACAATTCTTCATAAAAATATTTTAAAAAAATTGCATGAGAGAAGAGAATTATATATTTGGAAACCAGTAGCGAAAAATGACAATTTCAGTAATCAAATACACAAAAAAAGAATATTATTGAATTATGGACAGATTTGGCTTGATTTTGCCAGACCTGAAAAAAACTGGGTGGGTTTTTTTCAAAATCCTTATATAAAATTCCACTTTTATCTAACTTACAATAAACATATAAATAGCATAAAACAAATATTATATACATTATTATAACATGAACAAAGAATTTTTAGAAATGTTGGAGTTTCTAAAACTGCTCTGTAGAAAAAAAAAATCCTAAAAAATCTCCCATAAAAAAAATTATAATTATCTTATTCAGTCTCACAGGAACAATGTTAAATTTCCCCATTTAAACAAATATTTTTCACATACCGTCCTCGGTTATTCGAATAAAGTTTGAACAGTCTTCCTTATTAAAAAATGTGTTCTTAATCGAAAAATACAAGATCTCCTTTTCTAAAAGTAATTAAAAATTGTTTATTGTTGTTGAAAAAAGCAAAATTGGAAAATATCGAATGTGAAATATGGGATGATGAAAAAGTAATTAATGATTTTGAGCACAGTGAAATTTGGTATTTTGAAGACTTCGGGATAGGTGATTTCAGACAGCTGAAATTCACTTAGGCAGAGCTCGTGCAATTTAAAGAATTGGATGGAAACGAGATGACAGAAGATGACAAAGAAATTTTCACATCTTCCTCGCAAGAAAAATATGAAAATGAAAGTAATGATGAGCCAATCGATCCATTCCCCCCTCTGAAATAAGTAAATGAGTCATATGCTATAATTAGCCGACATTTTAAGGTTTGTTTAGGTGACTATAATCTACTTTATAAATTAGAAAAAGATTTGTAGAAATATTAAACATCCGTGAAAAGGAAAACATTATCACCTATCAGAACTTTCTTCCGAGAGGGAATAAAATATTATATGAGTGAGTGATATTGAATAATTCTACTTCTTTATGAGCTCTGGAATCGAATTAGGTAAGTTTAAAAAGACATTTTTGCAATTATGTTGCAGATGGAGAAAAATTAGAAATTGCAAGTATTACAGGTGGCATGTGATTGCCGACTGTTGGGAGTGGGTGGGAAACACACACACACACACAAAAAAAATAAAAATAAACAAGTGAAAGATATTGAACAATTCTACTTCTTTATATTTTCTAGAATCTCATAAAGCAAGTTTAAAAAGATTATTGCATACCTGCCAAACTGAGAAAATTCCAAGGAGTAAAACAGTGCACGAACAAAAAAATTTGCACACCCCCCCCCCCCCCCAAAAAAAAAAAAAGAAAAAAAGAAAAAAGAAGCAAATGGGATTTTTTCTGTTTTGGCATATAAGATTTTAAAAGTATTTAAAAAAAAAAATCACTAATTTACTTTTTAAATACGTTAACATTTGATAAAAAGTAATATAATGTAAAGTTTAGCTATCATTCATAATTATTTACTATACTTACAAATTTAATATATTCACACAGTGATGCAATTAGTCTGAATTTCACATTAGATTTATTTTAAAAATAGTTTTCATTTCAAACTGCTTAGAAGTATCAGATACAGTAATTATTTTTAAATATTTCAGATAACTATTTTTCAATTTAATTAGTTATTACATTTACAAACTCAAAAAAAGAAGAAAAAAAAAAAAAAAACGGAAAGGAAAAATAAATTTAAAAGCTTCATTTATTAAAATACAATGTAAAAACTACATTTGTTGAAAGAATTTTTTTTTAAACACTTTCTCAGAATATAGTAAATATAATTGATTATCTTCCTTGAAGTAGTAATGTATTTTATTCTTTTTGCTAATATTAGCTGATTTTGCATAAATATAGACATTTCTTTTCTTTCCAATGTGTTTGGTTGTATGGTATTTGCCGCTATGAGAAATTGTAAAACTGGACTGACAATAAATGCAATATGCAAACTTTTCACCCTGACTAGATGCTCTTATACATCGAAATTCAGTTCTATAGCTATCTTTAAACAGTTGATAAGATTTCTTTTCAGCCATCATCAAAATTTTCAAAAGCGTGTGACAATTGTAAGCACAAACATAATAACAAAACGAACATCACCCACGTTTCCCATGCTTCCGTTTCTGTAAGATGCGCAAGGGTTGAGGTGAACCGAGCATGTCTGGTGAGGAGGAAAAACACACACCATGCCTCTGAAGCGATGACGTTGAAACGGAGCGTGCTTCAACCAATAAATGGGGACCAACGATAGTTATAGAAGCATCAACTCAGAATCAATCAATTGATCAAATACATTGCGATCTTTGTTTACTAAGCATTAGCAGCAAAAATCGTACTTTTTAGATACTTTTTTTTTAAGATGAGTTTTTTTATTTTTAACTTTTTTTATTAAATTTAATCGAATACTTAAACAAATTAAAAAAAAATTAAAAAAAAAAAAATTAAAATCAGTAGAAAAAGAGTAAAAATAGCAATCTAGGCATAAAAGCGTAAAAAATGTGAAAAAAACGTAAATTTTATGCCCGGGGCATAAAACTTGGCAGCTATGTTATAGACATTTACACTGTGGATGAAGAAAGATTAGAAATCGCAACACTTCTGCAGGGCATTTGATCATTAGCAGAGAGGGGGATAAAACATTATATGAGTGAGCGATATTGAACAATTCTACTTCTTCATAGGCTCTAGAATCTAATTAGGTAAGTTTAAAAAGAACATTGACATTTATGATGTGGGGGGAAAACAATTAGAAATCACATATTTCAGAAGGCATTTGATCACTGATTGTTTTGGAAGGGGGGGGGGGGGGGAGAGTACCATAAAAAGTTACATCAGTGAAAGATATTGAACAATTCTATCTATTCACAGTTTCTAGAACCTCATAAAGCAAGTTTAAAATAAACATTGATATTTATGCTATAGATGGAGAAAGATGGCGATTTTCAATCTTTCCTACCAAATTCGGGACATTTGGAATCTCTGCACAATACTGTTTTGAAAATAATCTGCAGACTGTAAAAGAAAAAAAAAAAAAAACTGTGATGTAATCTCACATTTTCTGTTATGGGGGCGTAAGGTCGTGTCTGCTTTTGACCAGAAAATATTGTTACAAGTTCTTGCATTTTATGTTTTTTATTCATAGTTTTGTACTTATTACATATATACATAAGCTCAATAAAAACCAGCAAATACAAAATTACATAAATGCTGTTTTAATTTTTTTTTTTTATTATTATTCATAAAAAGTTTTAAATTTATATATACAGCAGAGCCTCGGTTATCCAAGCCCTGATTAACCAAGGTAATCTAAAAAGTGCCACATCCCAGTTGAGGTGTGACCCTTAAAAAATGGCATAAAGAACTTCGACTTTGAGAACACAGTACTTTTTTTTATTTTTTTATAATTCATGTATGCATGTATTGTATTGCATTTTTAACTGATTACATTTAAATGTGTAAGAGGTATATTCTTTTACTTCATTGGTTGTGTTTCCATTCATTTTAAACGTTACTGTATATTTTCCCTCGATTTACAATAGAGTCCATTTAACCTGAGTTTTTGATTATCTGAGGTTCCATCGGTCCACATTACCTTAGATAAACAAAGTTCTATGGCATATTATTTATCTGTCTATTACAATCACTTAGTTTATCTATATATAATCAACAATTTGTTATGACAATTTCTGAAATACTGAAAGAAGCCTGTCCACTGTGGAAGATTTTCCAAGGTGTCTTAGTCCGTATTCACAAGAATTTCGGAGAAAATCACAGAAAAATCCGACCTACAAAGAATGTTATCCATGGGAAATTTACTAAGGTATTTCAGTCCACATTCATGCAAGTTTCGGAGAAAATCACGGAAAACTTAGAACTTTATTGACGAAGTACTTACCATTGGAGAAAGAAAAGAATATTTTCTGTAACACTGGGATAATCGAATATGTTATGCCTCAATTTTTATAGTGCAGCAGTAATTCTAAGAAAATTTCGGATTTGAAAACGACTATTTCACAAAAATTGGTAGTTTTAAAACAATTCTTCATAAAAATATTTTAAAAAAATTGCATGAGAGAAGAGAATTATATATTTGGAAACCAGTAGCGAAAAATGACAATTTCAGTAATCAAATACACAAAAAAAGAATATTATTGAATTATGGACAGATTTGGCTTGATTTTGCCAGACCTGAAAAAAACTGGGTGGGTTTTTTTCAAAATCCTTATATAAAATTCCACTTTTATCTAACTTACAATAAACATATAAATAGCATAAAACAAATATTATATACATTATTATAACATGAACAAAGAATTTTTAGAAATGTTGGAGTTTCTAAAACTGCTCTGTAGAAAAAAAAAATCCTAAAAAATCTCCCATAAAAAAAATTATAATTATCTTATTAAAACAGAATAAAAAAATATACATTTTAAAAATTAAAAAGGATTGATTTCAAAAATTATTATATTAAATATACCTTATTTAAAATTCTTAAAAAGTTTGAACTGTCGAAATGACAAACTACAGCTGGGCGGTATGTTTACTTTTCTCCTCTTCTTCTTCATCCTTTTCTTCACTTTGCTTCGTTTGCTGAAACAGGTGCTGCCAGAAAAGATGTTTTTTTTTCAATAAAAACTCAACGAAATGTTATTATGCTTAAATGTTTTATTTTTACACATAAATTAATAACTGTTCTTTGAATAATTTATTGAATTCAAGTAGGTTTCACTAGAATGAGAAATTTTAGAGATTGCTTTTTGTCCAACACGCGACATCATGAATGGGAAGTTTTTATAAAACACTCAAATAGCTTAAGTTCTTCTTCTTCTTCTTTTTGTCTAATATAAATTGATAAATATCAGATAAGAGTCATAAATACTTAATATTAAGATTGTGTTCTGAAATTACTCATATTTAAGGTTAATCGCTGGAATGAAAGATAGCATCTGTGTATGGAAAGAAGGACAAAGGAAAGTTGTCCTAATGCATTATTTAACAATGATTTTAAAAGAAGCTTTCTCTATATTTAGAGAGGAAATTCCTATATTTGATATGCTCCTCAAAAATTTTCAGCCTATGACCTAAAAATGTCGTCTTTATGAAAAATACACCATCAGAGAAGTGAAAATGTAAAATACATGTAAATTTTATATTGAAACTAAAATCCTTAAAGTATGAGTACTCAAATACATTCCGAAAAAATCACCTAAGCAATACAAACCTGGATCCAAGTACTAAAAAAATGAATGCATCATACGCGTGAAGCGTCTTGTTAGGTAAAAAATAATGGCACAGAGTGGACTCATCATTCAATCAACAAAAGCTGAATTACATCTATTTCTGTGAAAAATACCAAAGTAGGTTTTTTTTTTTTTTTTTTTTTTTTTTTTTCTTTTTTTCAAGCCTAAGAACAAATAAAGAAGGAAATTAAAACATACAAGCCTTGGGAGACAGCATCTAATGTTCCAGGAATACAACAGTATCAACAAAAATCCACTACAAGTATATAATGCAAATGACACCAAAAAAATCCTCAATAATGAAAAGTGTCATGTTGAAAATTTGAATATTTGCAAAGGAGACTTATGTTTGATTTTAAATCATATCCAGTAGAAATAATACACTGAAATTTCTAATGAGATTCAAATATTGGTTATGCAAGAAGCAAGAGGGATATCTGAGAAGTACAAGTGGCCAGTTTCTACTGACTGCATCACATACGATAAAATTCTGCACCGACAGACGTCAATATTGTGGTCAATTTAAATTTAATGAAAAAATTCAAAGTATTTTTTTCTTCTCTCTTCCCCCCCCCCCCTGTGTGTGTATTATTTTGTCATTTTATGCTTCAATAAAAAGGTAAGAGAAAAAGAAGTTGTGTACTACAAGATTTCATTTAATCACACTGCATAAAAAAATTCCTTAAAAAAAAAAAAAAAAAAAAAGATAAATTCTGCCTTAAATTGAAAAAAAAAAAAAGATATTTTTTAGTGCTAACTAATAAAAGTCTAGAATGTTACAAAATATAAGACAAAAATTATTTTTTTTGTTTACTGTCACATGTGGGACATCAGACATCACACATTTTTTTACAAATGTCATACACGTGACAGTCTATTGCAAACTTTAAAAAATGATTACAAAATTAATATTATTAGTAACATAATCAAACCTAATGCACATCACTTACAAATGCATACTTTTTGCAAAAAAAAATATATTAATGCAATAATTTATTTCAATTAACTGAAATTCTTCATTTATATCAAAAAGTAGATCTCTGTCATTTCAGTTCCGTCCCACACGGTACACTTGGTTAGACTTTAAATAGGGTATTTTGATACTTTTCAAAAACATATTAGTCTTAAAAAATACAGAGTTATATGCAATTCAGAAAAAACACATCAAATTTCTTTTAAAAAATATCTAGGTTTGCTAATATAGAATCTATCTGCAAAATGCCTGTGTAAATGTCCCACACGTGACCATGGAATGACCCTTAATCATATTCCAAACGCTCAAAAAATAAAACGATCTTTCACTTCCGCGATCCCCTATTGTAAAGGTGCCTCTGTAAAAATAAAAAATGAAGCCAAAAAACATAACATTAATATTCCGATTAAACCAAACAAAAATACAGTCGTTCCCACTTAATTGGGTAACGGATAATCGAATATCCCCGCTTATAAGAATATAAAGTGATAGAACAAATTTTTTCCCCATAGAAGTAATGTTAAATTTCCTCGTTTAAAGAAATATTTTTTACAATGCCACCTCGCTTAATCACATAAACACTCGAACGACGTTTCTTAAATAAAATTTCTCTATTTCTGAGCTAATTTTTCCTCTCTTTCTCAAAAAAAAAAAAAAAAAAAAAAAAAAAAAAAAGAGAGAGAAAAGAAAAATCCGTTTTTCTTTTAAAAAACCTTACATAACTAAGGCTCTTTAAACATGAGACAGTATTCCTGCCGAGGTGATAAAAATTGGTGATAAAACAAATTTATAAAATCAGCAACTGATGATGAAATTAGAAATTAAAATACATATGATCTCACACAAATCACAAATTTTGAAGTTTTCAGATGACTTTTTGAATTCATAGATGGTGGATAAAGATGGAGAAACAGAAAGAGATAAAAAGTTTAATCTTTCTATAAAATCTTTAAATTAAAGTGATAAAAAAAAACAAGCAGATCCCCCTCCAACAACAGATGAAGTTACGAAATCCTAAATATTATTCATCGTAATTTTGTATCTCATCGAAGTGGTTATAATCTATTAATGTGCTTTAGAAATAGAAATTGAAATAATAAGTCTATGTCAAAATAATCAATCATATATATATATATATATATATATATATAAATTTTTATTTTTTTTTATTTTTTTTTTTGGGGGGGGGGGGGTTAAAAATAAAAATTGTAAGTATACTTTATTTATTTTGTATTTATTCCAGCATTAATTGCATATATAAATTACTATAATATTTTAACTTAGTTAAATATTTAAATAAGAAAGAGGTATCGATCATTTATCTTTTCATGTAAGCATAAAATCACTCTAGTTAAACATGTATTTGCGTTTCTAGTCTTCCCCGAATAATCAAATACTCCGCTTAATCGAATTAATATAGATGGAACGGTAGCTATTCATTTAAGCGGGTCCGACTGTATATACCAACGCATATGAAATGAAAAAGATCCAATTCATTTTAAACACACCGCAGGAATTTATAAAATCAATTTTCAGTTTCATGATAAAAATAATGCCAACTACACATTGGAATGACAAAACGCAAAATTAAAAAACGTATCTCTGAACACCTCGCCGACTTCAAATATAATAAACACTCTACTGCATGTTCAAGGACTAACAATATTAAAAATATTAACACTAATTCCATTAATTATCAAAAAATAGCCCCTTATAATTCACACCATTTGCCCTAAAAAGAGAAACCCTTGAAATCTTAACATCTAACAATTCTGTTAATGACATTGAACATAGTATAATTCCACCAGAATGGCAGCACCTGTTTTAGCAAACGAAGCGAAGTGAAGAAAAGGATGAAGAAGAAGAGAAGAAAAGTAAACATACCGCCCAGCTGTAGTTTGTCATTTCGAGCTCTGAAGATGATCTTGTTAGGGACGCCGAAATATATCAGCTCAAACTTTTTAAGGATTTTAAATAAGGTATATTTAATACAATAATTTTTAAATACATATATATATATATATATATATATATATATATATATATATATATATATAAGCAAAATAAGAGTTGTTTATTAATACAAATAAAACTGTGGGATTCAGGGAATGTAAAATATAAATCAAAATCAAATTTTTAAAAAATTCTGAAAACTTTAACAGTGCAACACTGTTAGGTAATTTAGAGGAACCAGGGGTCGATCCCGGCAAAAATTGGGACCCTTTTGCTGCCCCTTGACAAAATTCAAATCTCTAAAATGGGCCCCTTCACAAAATTTATATCCTTAACCCTCGCTTTCCCAAGATCAACGTGTTACAGCAGAAAAAGTGCTTTCAGGCGCCGCTTGGCAGGTTTGGCGAAAATCACCAGCACTGCACCTTTCTGTATCGTTTAGAAATTGCAACATTCCACAGATTATGTTTGCTATCTTTGGCGAATTAGTGCACTTTTTGAATGAGGCGGGTTAACTAAATTTCAACTACAAAATGGGATCAAAATGACCGCATCTTGGGAAAGCGAGGGTTAAAATGGGTCCCTTCACAAAATTCAGATTTTTAAAAACAGCCCTTCACAAAATTTTGTTTTATAATAAAAATACTTTTGTAAAATTTTTCCATATTTACAGTATTATTTTTAATGAGCGTCTATACTTGTTTTATAAAATGCTATTAACTTGATGTTAAACATTAGATAGAGTAACTGTTAAAATGAAAGGTTTCAAGCAATAATTCTTTTTTTCACAAAAATGGACCCCAAAAATAAAAACCTGGACCAACCCTGGGAACAATAATTAAAAATATTTTATGAGAATCTAACGACTACAAAAAATTTAATAAAGCAACACTAAATAATTATTAAAATCCAATTTTTTGTTGTAAAGGGCAAATAAACAGAATTTTAGAATATTAAAAGAACAACCATTAATTATAAAAATACTTTAGAAATTTTAAAATTAAATTCAAAAAGACTTTAGAAATTTAAAAAATTAATTTTGTTTAATTTTAATGAATTATTAATATTTACTTTCATAAATTATCTTATTATGAATGATATACTTAAAGTAAAAAAAAAGAAGGAAGAAAATATTCCTGAAAACTCTGATAAAACCCAAAAAACCCTGATAAAACCCACTGGGCTGGGTTTTTTTCAACCCTGATTATGGAGGCTAAATATTTACATGTTTTTAGCAAAATAACCTTTATTTTAACAATTAGTTGCAATTACGTAAATTTACTGCAGTTACATAAATTTTTACAATTTTAAAATTCCACATTTCAGTAAATGGCCATAAATTATTGCATATACACAGTCGAACCTCGTTAACGTGAACACTGTTAGCGTGAATTACTCTTAACATGAACTGTTTCTACACTTCCTGTCAAGATGAAGATTAGTTTAGTTATATAAATATTAGTTACTGATAACATGAACTACTGAAAACATAAACAAATGTATCTCTCTTGAGATTCACATTAACAAGGTTCGACTGTATTGCAAATCATTGCAGAAAATTGCAATTGCAGAAAAAATAAAAATAAAAAACAAGAATTTCACCAATTAGCATCGAAATAAAGCCTACTATATCAGCAATTAATTCCAATTAAATCTAAATTTCATTAATTATCGGAGAAAGCATTACATATTTTCACTATCAGTTATAAAGACATCACAATTTACAAAAATCAGTTTTTAAAGTATTACAACCTTTATCAATTAGGCTAAATAATAACATATTAAACATAAAATTTTGACTTCAACTGTCAAAATAATGTAATTTTCATCGATTAGTAGCTAAATAACAGCAAATTATTTAGTCGATTATGGCCGATTGCAGAACGCATGGCAATCTGTATTTCAAGAATCAGTTTTGAAAAAACAAAGTGAAATTATTATCGATTAGCAAGAAAATAATAGTTTAGTTGTGAAAAAACATAAATGTTGGACAATTATTGGAGAAATAGCCTGGTACTTTTAATTTCATTTGCAAAAGTATTGCATAATTTCTGATGTGTGACTTTCGACAAAAGTGTGACAGTCATCAATTAGCAGCAAGATTTTCAATATTTTAGAATTCAGCTTTGCAAAAGGCATAGATTTTATCCATTAGCAAATTAGCATATAAATAAATTCAGGGTTGGGTTTTTGACATGACAAGGGTTTAAACCGTCAAAAACCTGTCAGAAACCTCAACTGTCAAAAGCCTATATCGTCAAGATTCAGAATCTATAAATGTGCTTGAATCTGGTTAGAAATATGAATTAATAATATCTGCCATATATTAGTTAACATCTAAGTATTATGCTGTTTATAAATTAACGAATCTTAAAACAATTTATTGATGATAATTAATAAAAATTTAAGTAAATATACTGGTTTCAGACATCAGAAATATATACAAAGCATGTGTAGACATATTTAATATTTTGTATGTTTATTTATATTAATATTTATGAAATTCTAAAATTCCAAAGTTACTTAGGAATTTTAACATAAACCAAGTTTTAAATACAGGAAAACTGGATTCTTTTTTTTTTTTTTTTTTTAAGTAGAACATGTTGTGATATTTAATCTCAGAACTTTCTTTTATTAACTTTCATTTTTCTTGTTCCGGACTTTCTCTTTTTGTTTTTTGCTTCCCGCCAACTGATTGTTTTTGTGCACCTGCCGTATCACGTGACGATATGTCGCGTCTCTCTACAAGTACATTGTAATATTTTTTTCAATCATGTAATTTTTGTTATTCGGAACTGACGTTCCATTTTAATCGTATTTTGTGCCTAAGAAATCTATAATAATAATATTAAATAAATTTTAAAAGGTGAAATTCTAGGCAGTCCTTTATCATGCAGTTAATATTTAAATTATTAAACAAATATTAATCCCCTTTAATTACATCAAAACAAGTTGTTATGGTTTTAAACCAGAAGTTATTCATACTGCATTTTTAAGAGTACAATCTGATGATTGCGTTACGAGATTTTCTTCAAGAAATGGCATACATGATTACCTGTGATAACCCAGGTAAGTCAAACTTCTTTTAATAAATTGACTGTACAATATTAGAAAAGAACATCTATTATTAAATATGTTATATAACTTACTGAGGAAAACAACGTATTCATGCCTTCACATATTAGTTTCTCCATTAGATTATGATTCTGATATTTTGAATTGAAAATTTAGATTTATTCTTGACAAAAATTCAAAAGTTTTTTTTTTTTCATTGCACATTGGAAGAAATTGCTATATTTAAAAAAAAAAAAAAAAAAAAAAAAAAATGAAAATGTAAGCGAAAATATTTGTTTTTGTTGTCTTCAAAACTGAAGTGACACTAAATCGAAAGTATTGAAAAGTGCTTATTTTCATGAAAACTATTTAATTTTATTTTCTTCTTCAAGTACTATTTATCCTAACTGTGTTGATTTAAAATATTAAATGAATATTTACGTAATGAACAAATATTAACAAAACTGTTACAAAAATTTTGTTTAAGTATGTCAGCAACAAAAGATATACAAATTGAACCGCTGAACTTCACAAATTATAATGTGTGGAAGTTTCGTATCGAGATGTACTTGCAAAAAGAGGATCTTTTTACAGTCATTACTGACGATCCTCCCAACCCAATAACCGATCAGTGGCGTTCAAAAAATAGAAAGGCCAGAGCCATTATAAATCTACTTATTGATAACGAACAGATTGTGTACGTTATGAATCTAGATACAGCACGAGAGTGCTGGAATGCTCTGCGCCAAGTCCACGAAAGATCATCCCTTACCAGCAAGCTTTTCTTACTTAGGAAACTTTATTCCATAAAATTAATGGAAGGTGGTGATGTAAACCAACATATAGCTGATATATATAAAACACGCGACAGACTCACTGCTATAGGTGAAGTCATAGACGAATCGCACCTAGCTGCATTAATGCTATGCTCACTCCCTCCTTCGTATGACGTTCTCATAACAAGTCTCGAATCGAAAGACGAAGCGCAATTGACACCTGAGTATATACGAAACAAATTAGCTGATGAATATGCCAAAAGGCTTGAAAACAAAACTTATCAAAATTCAGCGTTAAAAGTCCAATACCATAACAAATCGGAGAAATTCTGCAAATACTGTAAGAAAAGTAATCATAATATAGAAGAATGTTATAAGTTAAAAAACAAAAATAATTCTGCTGTTAAAAGTCACAGTAAAAATTTCAACAAAAAACCCAACTTCAGATCCAACATATGCTCTCAGAACAATGAGAAGCCAGATAGCGCTCAAATTGCAGAGGGGAGCAATAAACCAAAAGCTGAAAAATTGTATTCTTTTTATGTTGGAGATAAAACTGTAAATTGGGTGGTTGATTCAGGGTCGTCTTCACATATCTGCAATGATAAACTAAAATTTCGCGATCTTAAAAATAACGTTTCTAACGTCACTATCGCGAACGGCACGCAGCTAAAATCTTTGGGTTCCGGTACTGTGGATTTGTATACCGTAAATTCGGAAAACACACAGAACAAAATAACACTTAAAAATGTTCTTTATGTCCCTGAAATAGAAACTAATTTAATTTCTATAAAAAGAGCAACAGAGAATGGCTGTATCGCTGTATTTGATGATAAAACCTGTACAATTGTAAATCAGGGTAATACATGCATTGAGGGATATGTGAAAAATAACTTATATGAATGTCAATTAAATTATTCTGAAAACAAACACACAGCGAACATTGTAATACAAACTTGTGATAACGAAAATTGCATAAACAAGTGGCATGTGAAACTTGGCCACAGAAATACTAACCACATTAAAGATTTAGTTAACAAGGACATGGCTGTGGGTATAAAATTAAATGATTGCAAACATAATACTGAATGTAAAACATGCATAATGTCAAAATTAACTGATTCACCTTACCCCAAAGCTGCACAATTTAGAGCCTCCGTACCACTCGAACTGGTCCACACAGACTTATGTGGCCCTATGAAAACCCCCACTGTAGGTGGAAAATATTACTTTCTTACATTCATAGACGACTACAGTCGTTATACTATTATATATTTGCTAAGAAATAAGTTTGAGGTATTTTCTAAGTTAAAGGAATATGTGGCTATGACCGCAAACAAATTTGGCCGAAAAGTGCAAGCAATTCGCTCCGATAACGGGGGTGAATACACTAGCATGGAAGTAAATGAATTTTTGAATAAAGAAGGAATTGAGCATCAGTTTACCGTTCCTTACTCTAGTGCTCAGAACGGCGTGGCAGAACGTAAAAATCGTACGCTGACCGAAATGGCTCGCTGTCTGCTTAAAGACAGTAATTTACCGAATTCCTTTTGGGGGGAAGCCGTAAATACTGCAAATTACATACAAAATAGGCTCCCGACCTCCTCATGCGACTCAACTCCTTACGAAAAATGGACCGGCCGTAAACCCGATTTATCAAATATAAAAACATTCGGATGTCGCGCATACGCATATGTACATAAAATACATAGGGGAAAACTGGATAGCACCGCTCAAGAAGGAATTTTTGTGGGATATGATAATCGTAGCAAAGGCTACAGAATTTGCACAAATAATAAAAATGTAATAATTAGCAGAACTGTAAAATTTTTGGAAGATGAGAATAGAGAATCCCACAATAATGAAACATCACAAATCAAGAATGAAAATTCAAATGATGAAATTCCGGTGTCCAAATTACCAATATTAGATACTGATATAAATATAGATATAGTGGGCGATAACGATAGTCCTGATGACACGCAAACTCTGCCGCGACGATCACAACGATTAAATAAAGGTGTTCCGCCCGACAGATTTGCATTTGCAGTAAATGACAAAAGAATTGATGAGCCTAAGTGTTTTGATGATATACTAAAAATTCAAAACCCAGCTGAAAAAGAAAATTGGCTGAATGCCACACTCGACGAAATGAATTCACTCAGACAAAACAATACTTGGGAACTTGTTGACGCTCAACCAGGGACCAAAGTAGTAGGGTGTAAGTGGGCGTTCAAGGCCAAATACAATAGCCAAGGACAAGTCGAGAAATATAAAGCCAGGCTTGTTGCCAAGGGTTTTTCTCAAAAATACGGGGTGGACTATGACGAAACTTTTGCACCAGTTGCATCGCATACCACTCTAAGAAGTTTCTTGACCATGTCACTATATAAAAATTTGAATCTAAGGCATGTAGATATAAAAACTGCTTTCCTACATGGAAATTTGCAAGAAGATGTATACATGCATCAACCCGAGGGTTATGTTGTCCAGGGCGAAGAAAATAAAATATGTAAGTTAAAGAAAGCGATATATGGCTTGAAACAAGCCGCTAGAGCGTGGAATTTGAAAATTAATGAATCATTGTGTAAATTAGGATTTAAACAAAGTCAACACGACAAGTGTTTATATATACGTAACAAAGATAACACAGAAACTTACATTCTTGTGTATGTTGATGATCTACTTGTAGCTGGTAAAAATCACAATATTGACATACTAATTAACCAACTTAGGGAAGAATATCCATTAACCGACCTTGGGGAAGCCAAATATTACCTCGGCATAAATATAGAAAGACCTTGTAAAGGGGTAATTACGCTTGATCAAAATAATAAAATACGAGACATTGTAACCAAATTTGGGCTAGATAACGCACGGCCCTCTGACACACCAATGGAACCAGGGTATATAAAATTAACTGATAATGACAATCTCTTACCAAACAACACAATGTACAGACAGGCTATAGGCGCGTTACTTTATATTTCTACAGTATCGCGACCTGATATAAGTGTTGCCGTTGGCATCTTAAGCCGTAGAAACGAAAATCCTAGAGCGAAAGACTGGGAGGCAGTTAAAAGGGTTATTAGATATTTGAAAAATACCCAAGATATTAAATTAAAACTTTGTAACTCTGGTGAACCTGTTCTTAGAGCATATTCGGATTCGGATTGGGCCAATGATCCAAGTGATAGAAAGTCTATATCTGGAAATTTATTTAAGATAGGAAAAAATCCAATATTTTGGACTTCGAAGAAACAGTCCTGTGTGTCCATGTCTTCAGCAGAGGCTGAGTACGTCGCAGCTGCGAGTGCTGCACTTGAAATAAAGTGGCTCAACAAACTACTGGATGATTTAAATTTGCCGCAAGAATGTCCTATAGTGTTGTACCAGGACAACCAATCTACCATCAAGATTGCTGAAAATGAAAAATTCCAGTCCAAAACAAAACACTTACAGCTGAGATATCATCTTCTACGAAACTTAATACAAGAAGGCCTAATAAAGCTTCAATACAAACCTACCAAAGAAATGAGCGCCGATACCCTCACAAAAGCTCTACCAAAAACTGATTTTAATAGACATAGAAATGCATTAATGAACAATTGAAAAATTTCTGAGCTTAAGAGGGGGTGTTGTGATATTTAATCTCAGAACTTTCTTTTATTAACTTTCATTTTTCTTGTTCCGGACTTTCTCTTTTTGTTTTTTGCTTCCCGCCAACTGATTGTTTTTGTGCACCTGCCGTATCACGTGACGATATGTCGCGTCTCTCTACAAGTACATTGTAATATTTTTTTCAATCATGTAATTTTTGTTATTCGGAACTGACGTTCCATTTTAATCGTATTTTGTGCCTAATAAATCTATAATAATAATATTAAATAAATTTTAAAAGGTGAAATTCTAGGCAGTCCTTTATCATGCAGTTAATATTTAAATTATTAAACAAATATTAATCCCCTTTAATTACAGCAAAACAAGTTGTTATGGTTTTAAACCAGAAGTTATTCATACTGCATTTTTAAGAGTACAATCTGATGATTGCGTTACGAGATTTTCTTCAAGAAATGGCATACATGATTACCTGTGATAACCCAGGTAAGTCAAACTTCTTTTAATAAATTGACTGTACAATATTAGAAAAGAACATCTATTATTAAATATGTTATATAACTTACTGAGGAAAACAACGTATTCATGCCTTCACATATTAGTTTCTCCATTAGAACATAATATGTGTGGGCAGTAAGTTAATAGGAATTCGAAAATCATTATATTTATAATCTATATTTATTTCACTTATCATTTAAATAATAATTTATCTATTTATTATTATTTCTGGTTAGTAATGCACTTGCACACTACTTATAATTGAATATCTTACAGAAAGAAATTAGCTCTAGTGAGGTTTGTCGCAGAAAGCAGGAAAAAATTCTGCCACAGGGAGTAAAAAAAAATTTCAAACTTTAAAATTACATAAATTTTGTCAGTTAGCAGTGAAATTGTGCTAACTTTGTATTTAATTTTAATAAATAAACATACCTTTCTTTCTTTTGGAAAATATCCTTCTAATTTTCATTCTTCTCTTTCCTTCAGCACTTAAATCTAAAATATCTCCAGTTCTTTTTCTGTATCTAAACAATAACAACAAATATATAATATTCATAATTAAAATGAGCTATGCATAATACTACAAATCAAACATGCAAGAATTTTCAGTATGGTTTGATATGAAAACATTAGAAAAAAATTACACCAAATGAACAATTTAGGGGACCTGGATTGCTCAGGTTACTACTATTAGTAGTGAGCCTTGAATATCAACTACAATAACCCATACAGGATTACTCGAACTGTAAACTTGTAGTAACAGACAAACAAGTGGCACCTACAGAGCAACCTGTAGATATCGATTGGTATCTTCATAGGTGTCAACATTACTAATCTTTAAATCAGATGTATACATTGATATTTTAAAAAGGAATCTGTCACATATATTTTCGACGTATAAATACAATTAAAAGGGAAACATTTATAAAAACTTTCCAATGTGAAGTCTCCGTTGAAAATAACGAAGACTTGGCACGTCTATGTATCTTGGATTTGGATGCTATTTCTTGAGAATTTAAAAAGTTGTTGCTAATTACGAAAAACATTCACTAAATTACACAACAAGTTTTTATTCTTACATTAGCTTGGAACTTAATTTTCTAAAAATGAAAATTAATTATAATTTGTTATAGTTAATTATAATTAATTTGTAATTAATTATAGTTTGTGGGGCCTGACAAATTATAATCCTATGCAATGACACAATCTATGTTTGGAATGTTTATCGCTTCTTGCCGTGTGAGATTAAATTTACCCTACTACAAGAAAAATATTTTGAAATAGCATTTGTCAAATAGTGTATTTTAAATTGTTTTAAAATTTTTTGAATATTTTTCTCAGATGAATTAAACACTTGAATAAAGAAATTGAAACAATACGCTATAAGTTGCAAAAGTAATTGCTAAGAATTGGGCGAGTTTTCAAATTCAGATTACAGTACCTATACACCAGAGTTTAATTCAGATTTTTTTTTTAAATGATACCCCATTTGTAAATTTATAAAATAATTTGCGAAATATCAAGTAGAAAATTAATAATGCAGGGGTCAAAGCATTCAAATATGAAAATATAAGAATTTTCTTATACAAATATGCCGTTGCTATTCGGACCATCGGTGCGATTAGTGTGGGGGGGGGGGGGGCTATTCAGACCGCTTCCTTGTTACGCTGGTCATAATAATGATTTTGTTTGTTTGATCTTCAATTTTCTCTGTAATATACTAATGATTTTGCTTGTTTCAACTACAAATTCAAACTTTTAGCATTTTGAAAGTGTATAATGCGATTGATCTACAATTCATATATATTTCAACATTGCTGTTAGAAAACATTACAAAATAAGTACAAATGTCATTTTCAGAAAAATCATACATATATTTGTATAGAAAATTGGGTTTGGTTTGTATCGAATTATATTGGAATGGTTTAATTTTTTTTTTAAAGAAGGAAAAGAAATAAAAAACCAATTGCATCTACGTAGTTGAATATACAGATTTATTCATATGTTATACATTTATTCATATTTATGTATATTCATAACACATATTGCGAAGATTTTTTCAAAGATTAAAAATACTCATTTACTAAGATCTGTTTTCATGTTGCATTTTTTATTTTTATTATTCAATTTTTGAAATCTTCATTATTTTCATTTTTGCTTTATAAAAATTATTTTGAGTTATTGCTTTTTTATGAAGAATTTTAACATCATTTAGAGTACAAAATTACTGTGAAAATAATTAATCTCTACCACACTCCCACACTTAAAAAAAAGTAAAAAGATAATTTTTCCTGCATGGGGACGAGACACATTGTATTATGTCTAAATTTCACTCTTTTATCAGTGCTAACTTATTCTCCTTGGAAAAGATGGTCCGAATAGCCTGTACAAAATTGCAGAAACGGTCCGATTAGCCACTTCGTATACAAATATAGGAACATAATTTCAAGAAAAGGTTGAGAGATTCGGCACAGATGCTGTATCATCCACCAAGTCGCCAAGTTCGTTTTTACCGCCAAGCGAAGCGATTTTTCGCCAAATGTGGCGCGCTTTTATTTGTGGCAACCCTTGTGTTTCTGCCGATAGGGTTACCGTTCCGTCGTTAGCGTCGTGATTCATTTGGTGCTAGAGGATTTTGTACGTGTAGCAATGTTTTTTAAGCTGTTTTGTTTTACAGCACGTGCTGGCGGACAATTCTTTTTTATTTTAATTTGTATGTTTTATTTTTCATGTTATTGTTTATTATTTTGGTTTGATTATTATTTATGGCTTTATTCACAATGGATTAAGAATTTTCAAGATAAGTTTATTTGTTTGCCAGTCCTTTGTTTTGGAGCACGTGGTTGTAAGGTAGTATAATTTTTTTTATTTTATTTTATTAAGTATGTTTTCTTTTTGAGGTTATTTTTTATTATTTTGGTTTGATTATTATTTATTATGGTGTTATCCAAATGTATTAAGAATTTTTAAGATAACTTTATTTGTTTGCCTGGCTTCAAATTAACATCTCATAGGCCTAATTTTGATTGATACACGACATTTTTTTTCATTATTATATAAATTATATTTTAATGTTTTAGACAAGGGGGGGGGGGGGTTCAGGGGGGGGTCTCCCCCCCTGATAAACTAAAATATATTGCATAATTTTGTTATGTGTTTGATTGTAAATTTTGGTTAAATTTTGTATATTTTGTTTGGTAAATTTTGTCATAAAATAAGTTGCATAATTACTATTAAATTTTAATGTTTAAAACAAGGGGGGGGGGTTCAGGGGGGGTCTCCCCCCCTGATAAACTAAAATGTGTTTGATTGTAAATTTTGGTTAAATTTTGTATATTTTGTTTGGTAAATTTTGTATATTTTGTCATAAAATAAGTTGCATAATTACTATTAAATTTTAATGTTTAAAACAAGGGGGGAGGGGGGGTTCAGGGGGGGACCCCTGATAAACTAAAATGTGTTTGATTGTAAATTTTGGTTAAATTTTGTATATTTTGTCAAATTATTTTTCATAAAGACGCGATATTTTTTCTTTTTTTCCTTTCTTTATTATATTTTATTAAGATATGTTTCATACTTTTATTTATTTTTTTTTATTTGAGTTATTTTATCGCCTATTTTATAATTAAGTTGAACTTTTTTTTTATTAATAGCGTTTTTCAAAATCGATGTAGTTTTTTATCATCCGTGGTTTCCGGAGTTTTTTTTTTTTAAACCTCTTCATAAATTTGAAGAAAAAATAAGGGTTTAAAAAATGCAACTGTAATACAAAATACGCGATTTTACCCCTTTTTTTTCAGAATTTCATGATATTTATGCAAATATTAGTTTTAAATTTATATATTTCATGGGAAAAAAAAGAAAGAAAACCTGTAAGTTCGCGTATTTTGTATTACAATTGCATTTTTAAACCATTATTTTTGGTTGAAATTTATGTTGTGGTTAAAAAAAAATACTTCGGTAATCACGGGTGATAAAAAATGGCGTCGATTTTGGAAAACGGCATTTTGGCGTGATTCCGGCGCCATTTTGAAAAAATCGCACCAACCGGTGGATGATACAGCATCTGTTCCAGAGATTCAGTAAAAACAAACTATCTCTAACATTACTTTGTAATCTCGGAATGATTAAATGACTTGTAAATAAAACGCCCTAATTTAATCTTATGTAATTTAACAGATAAAACAAATGAAAAGATCGATTATTGTTTACTTCTCACATTATTTAGAAAAGAACATATTTTCAAATTTATGATCTTTTATTAGTCTACCTTTCACTTTCATACCAATTTATATTATTTAACATCAGTCCACATAATATTTTTTAAATAATGATTTTTTTTTTTTTTTAAACATGTTTAAAAAATTAAAAAGAAGAAGAAAAAAAAATCAGAACCCTTCAATTTAACTACCAATTGTATTCCCCCCCCCCCCCTCTTAAAAAAAAAAAAAAAAAAGTTAAAGAGTAAGGGGAAAATATTAAAATAGTAATGGAATTATCAATTCTTTTGATTGTATAATTTTTTTTTCTTTTTTCAAATGATATTTGCTAAGCATTAAGTAACAATATGTTTATATTAGGATATATTAGTTTTATTTTAAATTACCTTTTTATTTTATTCATTTGAAGACATCCAGGTGAAAATTCCTGTATTTTTTGTCATATTTTATGTTAAATTATCCTTTAAAATGTTTTATTATGCCTTCCATACCACAGTTAAGTTTTTGTTTTTTCTTTTTAATCGATAAATTGTTATAGCTATGAAGTACAGCAATGAATACCGTACACACAATAAATATCGTACAGCGAAAAGATGAATTTCATGAACTTTTATTATGAAATAAATAATTTTGACTTATTTTAAACATACACATTTGAACACATTTCGATGCTACTTAAATATAATCCGTTCAGACAAGCATTCAGAATAACGCTAAAGGACGATTTGGTAAACATACCAAAAATTTTAATTATAATTGTTTTCCTACAGCTATGTCCAAAATTAAATGTACTGGAGAATGACAAAAACGAAAACGTATTAAAATGTAACAAATGTTTTATTTATGAACTTACCTCGATAATTAAAATAGTAATCCTAATCAGAATATCCACGTTTTCCTCACATGGCAGCATGGCAGCATCCATCTTGCTTGATCCGTGTTGTAAACAAACAAGCGCTACGTTGCCATACCTGCTTTCTCATACCAAAAAAATTAACCAATATTAATAAAAAATCATATTTTTAATTTTAAAATGGAGCCTCTTATGACGTCGCAATTTCAATTTTTTTTAAAGATTTAATGTAATATTCTTTGGTATATTGCGCTTAAGCTCTATGATAAGGTGACCATATTTTCAAACACTGATTTAACAAATTACCGTTTGTCCCCAAATCAAAATAAATTTCAAGGACATTGAAAACTCTATTTCGGGACTTTTTCGGGGATATAAAAGACTAATAGCTATATGCTAGGCATAATTAATAAAAAGAACTCTGATTTATACATAACAAAATGCTTTGAAACACTTTTTTCTATGACAAATTGCTGAGCCTGCGATATGTTTATGCAAGTTAGGGAGGCATACTATTGTCCTTGTCGTATCATGTTCTTAGACAGACTAAGAACGAGATTCAACAAGGATTTATTTAACGAAGCAGTATTAAATGTGTATTTTTAAGACGGGAATTATTGCTAGTGCTCGGATACTTTTGCTGCGGAGTGTACGATCCGACTTGTGATCTACGATAGCTGCGATTGTTACAATAGTATGCCTCCCTTAAACTATCCCAGCTTTATTAAAATAATCAAGTCTATAGAACCCATTTACACTTTATTATGATGATAGGAGAGAACACAAAATAACAGCATTTCATTTTAATCTTCAGAATCCCCACTCCCAGAAATGCAGAAATTATTCCCGATTACATAACTACAAGAAAATCATTTCTTTTTCTCTCCTATCAATGTATCAATGCAATTTGTGGTAATCATATAACTGCCATTTTTGTGAAATTTCATAAAATAAATTTTATTTTTCACTTAACATAAATCGTTCAAGATAGAATTTATATACTAATTAGTAGTGCATGATTCTTTCTCTGCTCATGAAGTATGAGGGTCTTTATTTCAAAGTTTCGTTGATTTCCAAGATTATCGAATTATTTGTGCTTCAACGTATAGAATTAACAGTGTGGAAAGCGGGAAATAAAATTGTACTAAAAAAATTACTGTAATCGAAGTTAGTGTCACGAAATTAAAACCGAGACTCCCTATTGGTTAATTATGTTCTTAGATGACGTGATTGAGCAGACGAAACTAGGAAAATCCAATCAGCTCTTCGGTTTGAGCAAAAAAATCGATCGAAGCGCCATCTAGGAAGCTTAATTATTTTAGCAGCATTTTAAGCATTCGATTATAAGCGCTTGCCCCACTGTATATAAGACTACTATATAATATAGTAGTCTTAACTGTATATTCTAGACCACAGATTATCATACAGATAGGACAGTGAAGCTAAAACGCGAACCGGAAATATAGTAGCACCACTAGTGTCAACAGAGGGGAACTACAAGTGTTAAGTCTACATGAATAACATCTTTGATCGAAAATTGTTTTTCTATTTCGCGAGTAGTTAGTAGCAGGTTAGTATGGGAAGTTTTCTTTTTCTTCACTTTCTATTGTTTTTGAATTCACAAAATTATCCTCAAAACATTCACAGCTATTTTTCTAAGAAATAAAAATTAATTTTTATAATGTTTAAAAATATGTTTTGTCAAACATATCCATATTCAAGTACAAATTAAAATTACAAACTGTAATTCTGAAATAGCAGTATGAAATCATTAAATATTTAACGTTGCTTGTTTTAAATAATACAAAATGCTTTAAAATGAAAAAATGTTTTTATTTTATGTATATTCAAAGTTTATTTTCTTAATATTTAGCACTTGCTTCTTAAAATAAATTGCTTTTAACAATCAACTTTGTAAACAATAATAAAGTTGCCAAATGAAAACATATGTGCAGTTTTCTTTGCTTCGCTATTTCTACTACTTTTAAATTCACAAAATCATAACATTACAGCTATTTCTAAGAAATAAAACTAATTTTTATTATGTTTGAAAATAAATTTTGCCAAACACATTCGTGTTCAAGTATACAAATTAATATAACAAACTGTAATGCTGAAATAGCAGTATGGAATAAAATCTTAAATATTTAACATTGTTTGGTTTAAATAATACAAAATGCTTTAAAATGAAAAAAAATATTTCTGGTTTATATATATTTTCGAAATTTATTTGCTTAATATTTAGTACTTGCTTCTTAAAATAAATTGCTTTCGACAATCAATTTCGTAAACAATAACAAAGTTGCCAAATGTAAACATCGATACAATGGTTAGTTGGTTGGATGTTGGGTTTAACGTTGCACTAATATTACAATGAACATAGATACAATAAAAATAAGATGAGCGATTGCATAAACCGGAAATCTCGAGAAACTTACAGCCGTTGACAATAGGGTCGTTGCAGTCAAATTTTGGTTACCGAAGAATATACGGGAGTGTCCTACCTGTATAATAATCTGTGTTCTAGACACTGTACGTGTACTTGTGCATTAGACTGCAATTTTGATTGGATTGAAATGGATGGGTTTTCCGTCTCACTAGTGCTTAATGGGCATTAGGCAACGGTCTGGGATTCAACCCTAGAGGTGATCTGGAAACATGCCGTCACAATTTTGATCCTCCACGGAATGGACTACGATTTTGAAAGAAATACTTGCAAATATTTAAATTTGGGGACATTTAGTCTCCCCCAGTAATCAAAGAATTTTTGGTTGGTTGGGTTTTACGTCACACTAGTGCTGCGCAGATGGGCAATTGGCGACGGTCTGGGACAGACCCCTAGAGGTGGTCTGGAGACATGTCATCACAATTTACAAAGAATTTTTGGAGACAAAAAATAAAAAAAGTCAAAATTCGAGGGCAGTCCTCGATTTTCGAGGACGTATGGTCACCTCACACTATGGGGTAAATATTTTTCAGTCATTCATTGATAAGGTAACCAAATGTCTTCATTTTCCGAGGACTATCGCTATCCCCAATTTCGAAGGAAAATAATTTCAATATGTAATACTTTTACAATTTGTACTAGAATATACAGAAAACAGTTTTGTGATGACCATAACAAACTAATTTTACAATGTTTCAAAAAACTTCTTAAGTTTTTTTTTTTTTACTTTCTTCAAAAGAAGATTAGTAAAAATTTTCAACTCTTCGTTTTTGATGGATTCACATGTTTTGATAAGTCTCAAGCACGATTTAACTATTTATACTTTCTTCTGTATATCTAAGAAAAAAATGATGAATTCGTGAAAGTTTTTGAACTCTAGTTTTAAATGGATTTACATGTTTTGTGAGGTCCTTAATACCTGGGCCGCGGTAGCCCAGTCGGTAGAGTGCCGGCCTCGTAATTGGAAGATTGCGGGTTCTGTACTCGAGCCGGCCAGAGACCGTCGTGTACATCACCGGTTGCTGGTGCACGTAAAATCTGTCATGGCCGCAATGTCCTCCATGCTCCCATCAAAAATTATACCTCTGGGGTTACCGAAGCTGGAGAGCCATCCCTTCCATGGAGGATCAAAATTGTGATGGCATGCCTCCGAACCACCTCTAGGGGTGTGTCCCAGACCGTCGCCAATTACCCATCTGCGCAGCACTAGTGCGACGAAAAACCCAACCATCCATCCTTAATATGGTTTGACCATTTTTAGAAAACATGTGACTGTGTGCTAGGGTGTAGTACAGAACAAAATTTCGTATAAATATGTATGTAATGAGAATTACTTTTTATGAAGTGATTGTGAGATTAATAGGAATTACTGATAACTATAGTTGTAAACTATGAGGAAAAAGTATGTGCATTTTAGAACATCCCCTGAGAGGAAATAGCCCCCATTTGGTATAAATATTCAGTATGGATATATTTAAAAAAAACTCGTCAATACCTTTGAAACGAATGGTTGAACCATAGATCTATGTTAATTTAAAACAATGTTATAGATTTTTTTCGAGTAATACATTTGAGTTCAATATTTGTCGCGTCATGATCTTAGCCTTACGCTCTTTTTATGCTGTAAACTGATGATAAAAATTAGCAACCAAACTATACATATATATATGAGAAATCTAAGTTTGTGCTTCAATAATTTTTCTGCCAACTGTAAATTTTGAGTTACTAGCGTCATTTCCCCCTCCAATTGATGATAGGGAATACCGTCTGGAGGGGGGGGGGGATAAAAGAAATATGTTCTTTGGAGGAATACTTCAGAACCTCTAAAAAGATGTTTAGCATGACATTTTGTATGCACTGGAACGGGAGATACATATTTTTAAATATTTGAACCATTTTCTTTTTCTGGGACTTGGAAAAAATTAATCAATTTTGCAAACCTAATGCATATACCTCAAAACCAATTTTCTTTGAATGCTGAAATTTTTTAAATCAGTTTTTATATTAAAATGTCAATGAAAAAAATAGAATATTTTAAAATTTCGATCAAAACTTCGCAGATATAAATTTTGTAATACTGAACGTGATTCCCCCCCCCCCCAAGGGGGATCCCTGAGGGAGCATGAAAAATAATGTTTTTTAGAGGAATACGTCATTGCGTTTAAAACATGCTTTGAAACGGGAAATACAGATTTTTAAACATTTTAATTTTTTTTATCGAGATTTGGTAAAAAATGAGCAAAATTTGCAAATATCATTTTTTCTACAGATACTAATTGGGATCAATAGCCTACCGATCGAATTTCTACTGATGTCTGTAAAGATCTATTGATATCGATTGAGGATATATTTAATAGGTGGCAGATGTCAATAGCTTCTATTGATAAAGGTAGGGAAATCCATAGAAATCAATTCGTATCAATAAAACTCTATTTATATCGGCAGCCTACTGATCAAATTTCTAATAATGTCTGTAAAGGTCTACTGATATCAGTTGAGGATATAATCAATAGGTTACAGATGTCAATAGCTTCTATTGATAGCGGTAGGGACATCCATAGAAATAAACTCATACCAATAGAATTCTATTGATATCGATAAGTTTTTGTATTGATCTCTACGGATCATTTTTAGTATGGTTGGGCAATATATCTACGCTACAGGGGTTGTTCCAATCATACAAAACAAATTAATACATCTTCCTGCTTAACTTTGGTACATTGCATTTGATACTGACAAGCATTAACAAGCACAAAATTGTTCATTGTGGTACCTACCTTGCCATGATTGGAAGAAGCTTGTGTAGCAAATTAGCACATCTTACTGGCACACAGCACCACATCATCTTGTTTCTACATAAGCTGCTTACATAGCATATTATGCTAGCAAGCATTTACAAGCACACGATTGCTCACTGTGGTACCTTTTCCCCCATGATTGGAAGAAGCTTGTGCAGCAAATTAGCACTTCTTACTGGCATATAGCATGCCATACTATTTCTACTTAAGCTGCCTACGTAGCACATTATGCTGGCAAGCATAGAAAAGTATATAATAGCTCGTTAAGGTACATACCTTGCCATGATTGGAAGAAGCTTGTGCAGCAAGTTAGTATTTCTTACTGGAATACAGCATGCCATGCTATTTCTGCCTAAGCTGCCTACACAGCATATTATGCTAGCAAGCATATAATAGCTTATTAAGGTACATACCTTGCCATGATTGGAAGAAGCTTGTGCAGCAAGTTAGCACTTCTTACTGGGATATAGCATGCCATGCTATTTCTACCTAAGCTACCTACATAGCATGTTATGCTGGCAAGCATGAAAAAGCATATAATTGCTTATTAAGGTACATACCTTGCCATGATTGAAAGAAGCTTGTGCAGCAAGTTAGCACTTCTTACTGGGATATAGCATGTCATGCTATTTCTACCTAAGCTACCTACATAGCATGTTATGCTGGCAAGCATGAAAAAGCATATAATAGCTTATTAAGGTACATACCTTGCCATGATTGGAAGAAGCTTGTGCAGCAAGTTAGCTTTTCTTACTGGGAAATAGCATGTCATGCTATTTTTTCCTAAGCTACCTACATAGCATGTTATGCTGGCAAGCATGAACAAGCATATAATAGCTTATTAAGGTACATACCTTGCCATGATTAGAAGAAGCTTGTGCAGCAAGTTAGCACTTCTTACTGGGATATAGCATGTCATGCTATTTCTTCCTAAGCTATCTACATAGCATGTTATGCTGGCAAGCATGAAAAAGCATACAATAGCTTGTTAAGGTACATACCTCTCCATGCTTTGGAAGAAGCTTAAACAACAAATAAGCATACAATGATTGTACATAGCATGTCATGCTTTTGCCGTGTTAGCTAGCTAATATAGCATTCGATGCTGGCTAGCATTGTAAAGCATATAATAGCAAGAAAATCTAGCAGACATAGCAATACATAGCAATAACTAGCATATTTTTGTTGCTGGTACTAGCATGAATTTTAACTTGGGTTATAACGGCGCAAAAATTCCCTATAGAATAACATTGACTTCGGATTTCGGACACGATAAGTAGAGAGTATCCTTAGCACCTTTGACAGCCTCCCTGAAGTGTGTTTCATATAAAGGCTTTTATTTCAATTTAATATTTATAAATTAGACTACATTAAGTTTGTTCAAGAAAATATATATTCAGGCAACATTTCTTAAGGATTTGATGCATTTTTTAGAGATTTGAAAGATTTAAATTGCGCTTTCTTAGTCTGAATTTTTTCACGAATTCATATCTTCAAAATGCTTAAACTACAACAGATATTTAAGAAAGAACTTAATATTTTTTGGATGTTTAATAAAAACTACTTAAAAGAATTATGGATTTATTTTAAAGTTTATTCGTTAGGTTTTGGAAAAAGCTTGAAAGTGTATGTATATGTAAAAATTTGAAAAACAAAACATAAGTTTTGCTATACTTTTATTTTTAACATATATTTTTTAAACGATATTGCAAAATCCATTCCTAATTCGTTTAAGTAGGGGGGCCGTGGTAGTCCAGTCGGTAGAGCGCCGGTCTCGTAATTGGAAGAATGCGGGCTTGGTACTTGAGCCGGAAAAAGACCGTCGTGTTCATTAATGGTAGTTGTAAAAACAGGAGACTTAGAGTTAGAATATTAAAACCCGAATAAACTACTAAGTCAGAGACGCCAAAGAAAAATATTTGAGATGCATACAGCTGTTTCAGTAGCCTTAAGCGCACCGTCTTCAGTGCAAAAAGAAATCTGAATCTGGAGAAGTACTTGTATATATAGGAGAGGGACCGAATTTAGTTCAACCAATAGGATTACGGAAAAGGTGAGGAGTGTGGCCAAATTCCTATTGGGCACCATTCCTATTGGCTACCATTCCTAAACTCCTATTGGCCACACTCCCCACCTTTTCCGTAATCCTATTGGTTGAACTAAATTCGGTCCCGTTTACGGTACGCTTAAGGTTACCGAAACAGCTGTATGCATCTCAAATATTTTTCTTTGGCGTTTCTGAAGTAGTAGCTTTTTTGCGTTTTAATAATGGTAGGTGGTTTACGTAAAATCAGTCGTGGCCGCAATGTGCTCCATGTTCCCATCAAAATTATTCGTCTGGGGGTCACCGAAGCAGGAGAGTTCCGTGGAAGAGTCCCCTCCCCTGGAAGAACAAAATTGTGATGGCATGTCTCTGGACCACCTCTATGGATGAGTCCCAGACCGCCGCCAATTACCCATTGCGCAGCACTAGTGCGACGTAAAACCCAACCAACCAACCTTTTAAATAAGTTCTATTAAACATCCTGAAAAATATCAATATTTTCTTAAATATCTGTAGATGTTTTAGCATTTTGAAGATCATGAAATCATGAAAAACTGGGAAACTGAAAAAACACATATTAAAGATTTCAAATCTGTAAAACATTATATCAAAAATAATACAATTTGTTGCTTGTGTATACCTAAAATAGTTCAATTTATAAATATTAAATGTTAATATAAGCTTTTATGTGGAACCTTTAGTGCTGCCAAACCAAGTGTAAAGTCCACATAAATGAAAATTTAAAGTTACAAGAATATTAAAGCAATTCCGTATACGATTATATTAACATTATTTTACTGTATAAACATTTATTTTAAGGCTTTAAATATATTTTTAAATTATATAAAAAGATATTCTAATATTAAAGATATTTTTTCTCTTAGTAAGCTTTAATTGCGGAAATTCACGATAAACAAACCCATAATAATAAATTTATATAGACTATTAAATTTAGAATTGGTTTTTGTTCCATGTAAATTCTTTTCGGTAAAGTGGCACAAAACTTATTGTTAATCAATATAAGAAGCTTTCTCGTGTAGGGAATTATAAGCGAAAATATGGGATATTTACTTTCAGAAATAATCTTATCATCGTTACAAGTTTTCTATTTTATTTAGACATTATAATAAATTCGCTTCGTTTTATTATTATTATTATTATTACTATTACTATTATTATTATTATTATTATTATTATTTGTTTATTTTGAAATCAAGCTTAAAAAAAAAATTACCTTTATTAATTTGACTCCTTTTTCAATGAGATTAAATTATTCTAAAACATTATTTAAAGGTATTTGAAAGTTATTTTTACATTAAGTAAATTGAAGTGTAAATGTCGATATTTTTATATACCACCTATGTGAAAAATACATGAGACAGGAATCGAACCCGGGCTCTCCGATGATGCTCTTAGTTACGCGTTGAGCGGAGCACGCGGTCTTGCACGCGTTAAGCGGAGGGTCCGGGTTCGATTCTCTGCTCTGGTATTTTTCGCATAGTTGGTATATAAAAATATCAAACTTTACACTCCAATTTACTAATATGAATATTCGCGGTTGATGAATTCTTGAATAAAAAGTTATTTTTATATTGGTGCTTTTTATTTCACTGTTTATTGTATGAAAAATTTAGTGGCTTTTTTTTTTTTTTTTTTAATTAAATTTGGTTTTTCAATCTTTTTGTAAATTTACTGTGCAGTGAGTATTTTGTCCCCTATTAATTTCATTTTTCATTTTTATATTTTGAACATTTATGGGTTTATCATTTTTTATCGTTAAGATGCACTAATCAAAGCTGCTTTTTAATATTTTTACTGGATGCAACTCAATCATTTGACTGTTTTTACATTGCATTGAGAAACCCCCCTCAAGCAGAGCTCAACGTTTTTAAGGCTTGGTATAAATGACTATTTGTTTTGTTTTTTTGCCGGCTTTCCCTTATTTCAGTTTTTCATTAAACACAAATATTATTTATAATAATAATAATAATAATAAATTTGAGTGTAAAAAATTTAAATAATTAAGTAAAGGGAAAATATTGAGGAATGAAATGTAATTTTATATCAATAAGTAGTTTTCAGAGCACTTTTAAAGCTTTAGAAATTTCATAAACACGCTTCTAAGAAATTAAGTTGCTATATTGTGATCGCAGAATGCAATAAACATTGAAATTTGCATGAAAAATACTATACATTTAAATCTGCAATTGATAAATCTGTTGGTGCTGCACGGGAAACTAAGTGACAGTAATGTTATTTAAATTTTGTGTAAAAAGAACGCTGCACATAACTGATGAATTTATGTACTCTCTCTCTATAACTCTCTATAAATTTATGTTGTGGCCAGAATACTTAGCTCTCTTCTCTTCATTTAGCAAATAGTGGGTTTGAGCCCTGCGTAGACGTAATTCGTTTCCTGCATAAATGTAAGTACCCCAGCAGCACACGTTTCCTCAGTACACCCTCATAATTTGCCTCGACATTCTTGTGACATCCACAGGATAGCCAGAGGATGTCCTAGAAGAAGTATATGGGCTGTTAGCATATGGTTTGGAATCAGTTTTAAACTGTAGGTATAATGTCTATTTAGCCCTAATGTGCAAATGATAACTGTAGCCGTGACAAACATATATATATATATATATAATTTTTAAGAGTATACAACTTTATTTAGTATACCTCGTTAATGATTTATGTTTAAAATATTGCATGATTTAAAATTGCTTTTTATACTAAATTAAAACAATTTTTATGCAAAAGAAATGCCTAATATATATGTAAACGGATTTTTTTTTTTTTTTTTTTTTTTTTTTTTTTTTCTAATTCTAAAACAAAAAATAACAATGAAACATATTAACTAAAGAATCATTTCAGTAAGTAAATGTAGTAATTTAATTTTTTAATAAAGCAAGAATATAATCTATGCAAAAACAAAAATGTCTAAATAAAAATATATGTGCAATATTTGGAATAATTTGTTAAGTATTTTCTTTGAAATTTAGCATATACATTTACATTTACTTTTTAAAAAGTCTGTATTGCATTTTTTTAAATTTGTTTTGAAACTTTTAGCAGTAGGGTAACTCTAAGAAAAATATTTTTTTTAGTAATGTAGCGTTAAGGGCGTTAGACTATTACTATTGTGATAAAAGTATTTTCATTCAGAAATAAATCTATAAAATACCAGTAAGAACTGAACATTAAAGGATAAAAGTTCTTTCTTAATGTCTCTTTTCTCCACTAATGAACGTTATTATACTTATATAACGTTCAAAGAAAAAAAATGTTATTTTTCAGTAATTGGGAAAATATACTTGAATAGGGTATTTAAAAAAAGATGGCCATAATGCTAAAAGTGGATTTTATTTTTCATTTATGAATCTATTATAAATGTATATGCATTAAACTGCATAGTTTTAAAAATATAAGAGATTTGTGAATAACTTTTTTTCATAATAATTAAGGTATGGTAATTTATTCTTCCTTTGCTTAAAAAGTTCTTTTTTTTAAATAATGTTGTAAAAAAAAAAAAGTGAATAGTTTGCTTTAAAAAAAGAAAAATGTTTTTATTATTAAAACAAAATCATTCTTTAGTTTGTTTTTGATTCTTTTCTGTTTTTCAAAACACATAGGAACAATTTTAATGAGCTCTCTCTATAAAAAAAAATATACCATAATTTTATAAAATTTAAAGACATTTTTTTTTTTTTTAAATATACTAAAAACTTCAATTGAACAGATATTTATAGTATGTACATATGCAAATTTTGGGCTCAGTTTGATGATAGGAAGTGGTTTAATATTAGAAAAGAAAATTTGAACTGTAATTGAAGCCCACACTCTTCCCCCGCCAAACAAGTCTGTTACTACAATTCTGTATTATCGTCAAAACTATATGGGTATGCATAATTTCAACTCAATATGACTATAAGAAGTGTGTAAAAAATCGAAAGAAATTATGATCTTACTTTGTAGGACTAACGCCCCCAGAATCCCACCCTTAAATCTGTTACTATTTGAAAAATGTATTGTCGTCTGTGTTATGCAATACAAGTTTGCAAAATTTTAGCTCAGTCGGACGACAAAAAGTCGATTGAAATTCGAAGCGATTTGTGAACTTGAATTGCGGTTCCAGGACCCATCTCATAAGTCCATTATTACATGAGTATACAGGATGATCAATTTAAAAGATTATCCGTCGGTTTTTCTTATTACCCTTAAATATGACGGATGTGGCAACTATTCTAACACCGAACTATTATTGTCTGAACCATGTTTAAGTGTAGGAGACAATTTCCAACACTGTTGGACTGTTACAACTGTAAAACAGAAATGGAGATGCACAATATTTTTAATCCTGTAATAAATTTATTTATGAAAAAAAATTAAAAAAAAAAAAATTTACATGATCATTCCTACATTATACTTACATTACCATTATCATTTTTACATTATCATTTCATAGGGTTTTATAGAAAAATCCTGCAAACATCTCCTTATATTATTAAAATCTGTGCGCATCTGTCTGTCTGTCTGTCTGTCTTTCTGTCTGTCTGTCTGTCTGTCTGTCTGTGAGAAATGCCTTGTCATAGCTAAAGCTCCGGCGCTAATGGTCGCAGCGCTTCGAAACCGGTGTCGACAGACGCAGAATTTCTTCATCTCGACATCGCGATAATTCGCTAAGCGATGCGACCCTAATTAGCGGAGATATTAATTAAAACGTCGACCCATATCTACCGAAAAATGACCCAGAATTCATGATTAAATGCTTAAAAAGCGACATTTTTACGGAAAAAGTGGAAAATAAATTAGAAATATCAGTCGTATCGTTACAAGTAAGATATCAAATGAAAGGTCCGATTTTTCTGAATCCGACGGTTTAAAAAGCTTATCTATAGGGCAATTAGATTTTTTAAAATTAACTAAAGTATGAAAAAAAAGGTGGCAACAAATCACAACAGTTCTATTAATTTCGCAATAGACGTATTTCGGTTACCATGGCGCCGGGCGAAAGAATAAATAGATTTTACTTCCAGCTTTACTGATTTTGTACTGGAAATAAAAATTGCAAATTTCAAAATGCTTCAATTTTCTTCAAAATTAATTCAAACTTGCTACAAACTTTTAACATCACAAGACGAAGTTCCAGTTCAAATATCATCGGGTTTCGAGAATAAATAAAAAATGTACAATTTCATTGCAAATTAAATGTTATTATAATACGCGTATTACAAATTCTAACTATGATTAAATTATTTTTAGTACATCATTCGAAAGATATTTTAAAGTACTTTAATATTATCGAAAGCGGGATTCAAGATTTCGCTTCATTTACATGTTTTGAGGTCTCCTGAATCGGTTTTCTTTTGTATCTGAGCTACTAATTAAAATAATTCCATAAGTAATACATCATAAGATAGCTTTGTTGGTTTGAAATCGAACAGTAGATTACAGAAATTTCTACCGCCAGATGGCGCTGTAATATTTTAAAATTTCAATATTTCAATTTCTAATTATGATTAAATTCTTTTTAATACATCATTCGAAAGATATATTAAAGTTCTTTTATATTATCGAAAGTTTTAACCAGATTTGCACGTTTTGAGGTGTCCTGATTAGGTTTTATTTTGCATCTTAGCTAATTCAGTTAGACCGTTCAAAATTGGTATACGTAGGTTAATTAGGAAGGGCTGAAAGGGTGGGGAAGATATAGGCGTGCACCGCGCACACGGGACAGCGCTGCCGAAGGTAGTGGGGACCCGGTCCGACTTTTTAACCGATGAGAAATGATTTTTTTTTTTCATTTTCTTTTCTTAAGAATAAAAAATTGATTTGAGAAGGAATATGTGCGCGTAGCGCGCGTATACCTTCCCACGTGCGTACGCAGCGCGCATGGGTCTGCGCTCCTGAAGGCAGTGGGGACCCGGTGTGAGTTTTTACCCGATCAGATTTTTTTTTTTTTTTTGAGAAGGGGTGGGCACGGGGGGTCAGGGAAGGAATACGCGCATGCAGCGCGCACGGGGCAGCGCTGCCGAAGGCAGTGGGGACCCGGGCCGACTTTTTACCCAATCAGAAATGATTTTTTTTTTTTCTTTTCTTAACACTAAAAGTTACTGTTAGTGATTCATTTGAAAATAATGACCCGCTAGCGGGCGAAGCTCGCTAGTAGATGAATAATAACTGATCATAACTGAAGAAATCTCGTCAATAACGCCAACAATGCTGCGAAGTGCGTCAAAAACCTGGTTCGACGTGTTCATGTTTGCATTAAAAATGGTGGCGAACATTTTCAACATTTTTCGTGAAGAATGATACTGTAAAAATATTGAATTAAATTATGTTTTTCAAAAATAAATTTATTACAGGATTTTAAAAAAAAAATTGTGTGTCTCCATTTCTGTTTTACCTGACAAATAAAGTTGTAACAGTCTAACAGTATTAGAAATTTTCTCACAAACTTAAACAAGGTACAAACAATCATACTTCAATGTTAGAATAGTTGTCACATCCGCCAGATTTATGGTTTATAAGAAAAACCCACGGGTACTCTATTAAGCTGATCGCTCTGTATATTGCTATCGGAGTTATATAAGTTTTCCAATTTTAGCTCGGTCGAGTTATAAAATGTAGATTAAAATTCGAAACAACTATTGAACTGAATGTAGGGGCCCAAGGTCTCAAGATCCACTATCCTAATTATTTTAATACTTAAGGATGTATTGTCATTGGATTTATATATATATGCAAAATTTCAGTTCATTCAGATGGTAGGAAATGGGGTGGATCAATTCTTAGATTTGATCTAAAATAAATAAATAAATTACACATATCTACAAAAATATTTTTGGCAAAATTTCATTTGATAATTTTAGCTGATACAAATGTTTTTGGTGCGCTGAAACCGAAAATAAAGCTAGTTTTTTTCTCTATCATGTATAGATTTTTTGTCAATATAGGTTGTCTACCGATACAGTTTCTTCCGTGACTCTTCCACCAACATAATTATACGGTAACTTTTCTATGATTAATTACAATTAATTATGGAAACATACTATAAATGTTACCATATAATTATGTTGGTGGAAGAGCCACGGAAGAAATTGTATCGGTAGAAACCCTGTATTGAAAAAAATCTATACGTGATAGAAAAAAATTGGCTTTATTTTCGGTTTCAGCACACCAAAAAATATAAAGATCAGCTAAAACTACAAAATTAAAGTTTTAGATGCAACAATATACTAAACAACATACCAAATTAAATAAAATCATATAAAAATATTAAATTGAGCTAATAAGCTTAATTAAAATGAAATTTTGGTATTGTTTACTTCAACTTTTTCGTATTTTTTGTTCTTAATTATATTTTTTTCTCGTTATTGATATACTGTATTAATTCAAAGAAAATGTATCTGCGAAGGATGTACCGAAAATAAGTTTTACCCTGTATTTTTCGCACAAAATCTTTATTACAAGTAGAAACATACAATGGCATAACGAAATCAAAACATTTGTCAGTTTTCATCATAGTAGCCACTGACATGAACACATTTGTCGTAGTATAAAATCAATTTCATAAAAATAATTAAATAAATAAACCTTTTAAATATTTATGCCGAACGATTTAAGGACGTTCTTCTCATCCTCACAAACCTTATCAGTACTTCAAAATTGGCTGCTCAATAATGCTGAAATCAATATAGTAAAAACTTGAAAATATGTTGGACTAAGTTTGGGTCTGTGGATAGGGTTTTATCATATCTCTTCTCTCCTTCTCCCCTCCATGTGACGAACGACTTCTTTTGTGTCCCTTGCTGTGTAAGACCTTGCATTATCATCCAAGAACCAAACCCTTCAACTGGAAAGACCTAGTCTTTTGCTTAGAATGATGAACTTCAAAGATAAAAATATGGCAATAGCGTACCTCACTGATGATCCCTGAAGTGATGATATAAGGTAAAATGACACTATTTGCATCTCAGAACACTGACAACATAACTTTCTCTGTGGAGCAGAATTGTTCCATTACAAATAAGTTGGGATGCGTCCATGTCATTGATGTGAAATGAGGTAGCATTTGAAGCAATGAAAAGGACAACAGGATATGAAGTACTATCTTTAATGTCTCTTGCTGTGTAAGATCTCGTATTATCATCCAAGAACAAAAACGTTCAACTCAAAAAAACCTGGTCTCTTGCTTAGAATGATAAAGTTTATAGGTAAAATTATGCCAATAGCGTAACTCATTGATGATCTCTGAAGAGATGAAATAAATTAAAATGACATATTTGCTTCTCAGAACTTTCACAACCTAACATTTTCTGTAGACTGGAAAACTTTTTATTTTTTTCCTTACAAGTTAGTTGAGATACTAAGTATCTCAGCTAACTTGTAATGTATCCCCAGTGACGTGGGGATACGATACTTCCACGATATTTGGGTGAAATGAAGTGACATTTTAAGCAATGAAAAGGGGCAGCAAGATGTGAAGTGCCGTCATAAATCCTTAGAACTCAGTTTTCTTCTAGGATGGTTTCTTGAAATTGAATCTAGGTTATAACAAACATATCAATGTCGATAAAGTCAATGCGGGAAAATAGACAAAAATTCGTACCTTATTCTTCCATTGTATTTTTCTGTATGTAATACAACTTTATTGTACTAAGCATGACGAAACGTACTTTCGGAACATGAAAGTAATCCCTAATTTCTGAGGGATGCATGATTTTGCTTTCTTGCATTTTATGTGATATTCACTCGCGAAATCACTGTCTCCTCCCATCTTTTTTATCACTGTATTCCGTAAGATTAGCATATAACTCATAATTTCAGATTGAAACAAAATTTATTTATTTTTATTTATTTATTTTATTATTACTATTATTGTTATTTTACATTTACTTAGCCTATATGCTTAATACCGTAGTGTCCAAATCATATAAAGCACTACACTATAAACAAAAAATTTGTAATACTATATTGAAACTTCGTCTAACCCATAATAATGCATTTATATAAAAATATGAAAAATAATTCATCATTTCTGTCACTTTCATAAAACATATTTATTAGTGTATTTCCAATAAATGCAACTTAATCGCTCACGTCAAGATAAATAATGATTTGTAATGTTTTGACAAATCATAAATATCTGATGTCTTATAAGTAGTATGATAAAGTATGACATTAAGATAATATAGAATTTAGTGTATAAATAACTTAAATTTTCATTTATCGTTATATATTACATATTATTTGTGTGTGTTTTTTTAAATACACAGGCCTTACGATATATGTTTTGACTAAATGAAGTAAAGAATTTCTAATACAATTTACAAGAAATTTTTAAATTCTCTTTATTATTATTGTTATTATCATTGTTCCTTCCTATTTCTCTCTCTGTCTCTCTTTTTACGTATTTCTTATAAATTTTAATTTTGTGCACAAGTTTAAAAATATCAAAAGTTATTACTTTCCTTTATACAAATATTTTGCTTAAAATAAAGAAAAGTTATGTTGTAAAACACAGATGTACCAGTTATGTAAGGGTATTTATATGTAATTTGGACTATATTTAGCAGTACGAGGTTTCGAAATACAAAATCTATATTGTAATATAGCGATTTCAAACAGACAAAATCAGTTTTTCAATGTTCATATAGAAATTTTACGAAGGTCATTCATATGGGAAGGAAGTTTTGGTCTGAGAAGACACGCAGTTCTCCCATTAAACTAATGTCATGCTATGGACTTTCTCATTCCTTCGTTTCAGTCTAATGCTAACAGCAAACTGCAAAGGTTTGTTTATTGTTTAACTATAAGACTTTGAATTATGGGACAAAATCAAAGATCCCAAAAAGTGTGAGGTTCGTAATGTTCTCTTTTAGAACAAGAAAAATGTCAGCCCTTTCAAATTTCTAGAAAGTTTACCGAGGTTTATTGAAATGCAATGAATAAAGCTTCAGTTTGAAAATCGTGCATCATGATTAATGGCGGACAAATGAGTATTCATGATTGAGAATTACTTGATCCGATCTTCAGTTGTGACTTACGAACTCAAGTCAAGGATTCTGAAAAAAATCAACAAAGAAGATGTTTCACTACAGATAGATTATGTTTATTTCTTTCTGCACTGTAAAAAACAGGTTCTTAAAAATATGTATATATTGTCTCAAAATAGCCCCTAAACAACATATACTTAAATTTTAAAAACCATGTACTAATTTTTAAGTACATTGACATGTCAAACATGGGAATACTGGGATTCTTATTGGTCAACCCCATTTTTTAGCATGTCAATATACTCAAAAATGAGTACATGGGTTTTCAAATTTAAGTATATATTGTTTTGGGGCTATTTTGAGACAATATATACTTATTTTTAAAAACCTTTTTTTTACAGTGGGAAATTCCAAAATCATTTATTACTTGAATTATTAGTAATTATTTGAATTAAATATTTCACCGTAAATGAGCCTATGGTAAGACAAATATTTAAATTTTTATGGTGACTAAGTGGAAAAATAATGAAGTAATCATATATATTGTAAAAAAAATTTGTTTCAGTAAATAAAAAAAATATTTTGAGAAATAAACGTTCTTTCATTTTAGAATAACCTTAATATTTGTCCGTTTCGTGTAAATTGACCAAGTCTAACGATATTGTGGCTACGTTACAACACAGATAATACAGAAAAAAAAAAGGTAAATGGTTAAGCAGATTTATTGTTTCGAAGAAAATCTTACACCTTCTGATTTTACGCTTTCTGTAATAAAATGTCATGTAGTTCTAATTGTAAATGGTCATATTAAAAAAAAAAAAAAAAAAAAAACGAATAAGAACAAAAAGGTTAATTATATTAAGAGTTTAAAATATAATGTAATTATCATTGCAAACAATTATCATAAAAGATTTTTTTTACTTTCACAATAAAATAAAAATTTAAACTTTATTCTATAAAAACACCTGCAATTATTGATTGAAGAACAAATATTTTATATTATGCTTACTAAATGAATGAATACAAGAAAAAAAAAAGTTTCTTTTACAAAATGAAAATTCACATTAGCTCGTCTAAGTGAATGAAATAATTTAATTTAGACGTTGCCAAGAATAATGTTTTGAAAGAATATAAAAGTACAGTTGAAAACATTGGCTATTTTTCGCCATGCTATTTTGTCAAACACATCGTAAACCTCTGTTCAAGTATAGTATAACCACGTTTCCTACGCCTAGCAGTAAGAACGAGTCCAAAGACCTAGATGGGTGCTAGATTAGGATTTAGTAAATATTCAGTCATTCAATGTAACCTTATCCTTTATTTTCCATCAACGACAAGCGTTGTGCAGAAAATGTGGCTAAAGAATATTAAGCCGCTATATTGTATTTGTAAAAACGTTCCTATTCAAGTCATATTAAATGTAAATAATTTTGTAATATTATATCACATTGATGTATATGACTATTGTAAAATAAAAAAAATAAAAAAATCTTTTAAATGCTTAATATATTTTGCATTCATACCGATCATTACAACAAACAGAACAATGTAACGGTGCTCTATGACTAAATTTTCCAACGTGCCATTTAAGTCAGTTAAAGGAAATAAATTGAAATGTTTGCATAAGCTATCATAACGGGAAAATCGAATGTAGAATTTAAATATTATGCTGTTTAAGTGTACCAAGATTGGCGTTCAAAATTAAAATGAGAGAGCTTGTTTACAAAATACAACAATGTAAATATCTCACGTAAAGTAGAAGAAGAAGAATAGCCTAATTATCAAGGGACCTATTAATTTATAGGTCGAGCAGTCTCAATCCTATTACTGTGATAGCTACCCCATCGATTCTTCGATGTAAAAGGGTTACCAACTTCTACTGGTGAGCCGTTTGGGACGATGATAACGAGAAGGAATAACGAACTTCCACTCCTGCAATCACTAAAGTTTGGACACATATAAAACTGCTATAAAGGGGTAGAATGCGACCTTTTAAAAAAACTTTTTTAAACTTCGATTTCATCAAATTTTCATGCAGGCAATTTAAATATTTTACTGGGAATACACATAAGTGAAGCAGTGTCTTAAAGCGATTAAAATTAAAATGATTTTTATAACATAGTTAGAATTATGCCACTTTCTTCCAAATGAATTCTATCGTTTTTGGAAATAACGTCATTTCTCAGAAGTCATTTGATGGGAAACTGCTACGTTTTACAATGATTGATTGGCCATTTATTTACCAACGATAGAAGAAATAGTAAAAAGAAATAAACTTAGATTCAAGTTAATAACAAAATATCAGAAGGCATTTAGGTATTTGCATGTTACAGATAAATATTTTATTCATCTGCGCAACAAAAACAAGCACATATCTAAAGCAATATATATATATATATATATATATATATATATATATATATATATATATATATATATATATATTTGTGTGTGTGTGTGTGTTCCATTCTAAGATTATGATTTATTTGAGATTCTCATGAATTATTTCAGAAGTAATTAATTTGTAGAAAACGATAACTTTTCATATTTTCCATATGGGCCGCGGTAGCCCAGTCGATAGAGCGCCGGCCTCGTAATTGGAAGATTGCGGGTTCAGTACTTGAGCCGGCCAAAGACCGTTGTGTACACTAATGGTGGCTGGTGCACGTAAAATCAGTCGTGGCCGCAATGTCCTCCATGTTCCCATCAAAAATTATACCTCTAGGGGTTACCGAAGCGGGAGATCCATCCCTTCCGAGGAGGATCAAAATTGTGATGGCATGTGTCCGGACCACCTCTAGGAATGTGTCCCAGACCGTCGCCAATTGCCTATCTGCGCAGCACTAGTGCGACGTAAAACCCAACCATCCAACCAACCATATTTTTTATGCTTATTAATAAACATAGGAATTTAAAAAATGATAATTCTATATAAAGAAAAAATCATTAAAAGATAATGCCCAGTGAAATGTACAAATCTAGCTAGATATAGATAAATTTTCTGTTAAATTCAAACAATTTATGTAAACTTTTAATTTTATTAATTTAACTAGAGTGTCCGCTTCATTCGATACTATATTTAAATTATTTTCCAAAATAAAAAATAATTTATTAATATAAAAATATCTTTAAACAAAAAATAAATAAATAAATAAATAAAATATTAATTATATTTGGTGAAAAAACCCAGTCTTTTCCTACCCTCTCTCCACCAAAGGGTGGGAGGGCATTCACAAAATTCCTTTATAGTGTGTGTTGGATACACATAACTAACCCACACATCAGAAAATCCCCTTCCTGAGGTAATTTAGAGCAGAGTTACTGTTGTAAACGTGTATCATCTCCCCTCCACCGACCCCAAAGTACGGAAAAGGGATATTTCGTAAAAACAGTTGGTAATGTGTGTTAAGCACACAAAACACACCCAAATAACAAAAAATTGCTTTCCCGAGATAATTTTAAAAGGAATTACGCTTGAAAACGTACTTATCCCCCCCCCCTCCCTCAACAGGGGAATGGGGAAATTTTGCAAAATTCTTTTATAGAGTGCTTTACGTGCACATGAATAATAAACACACCGGAAACTCATCTTTCTCAGATAAATTAGAAAAAAGTTACAAATGGAAACGTTCCCTTTATCGCCCCCCCCCCCCGAACCCAAAGTGGGGAAGAAGATACACTTCTCTAAATCCCTTTATAGTGCGTGCCGAATTTCTAAAATTCCAGAAACTAGTTTTTAGGTTTTTGTGTTTGCTATATTTTAATGTTAAAAATTCCGTATATGTGTTATTTCTTTGAGATTTTTGTGAAAACACGTTTTCCTCCCCCCCCCCCTTCTTCCCTTGGGGAGGCGAATTTCATAAAAGCATTTCTTAGTGGGTGTCTACATCACAGAAGGAACCATTTTACCACCTTTCATGTTTGTAGGTGTAGGGTTTTGTGTTGGGCGATGATGAATTACTCACTCACTCACGCAGTCAGTGATTATATGTATATAGATTAACAGTTTAAGTAAACTACTCTGAATTTAAGTATTACGTAATATATATATTACATATCACTGTGTGTGTATTAAAAAACCAAGGTAAAGTAAATTTAAGAATATACTATTGGTTATATTATGATATTTTAAATATATTTCCGTTCCACAAATTTTTTCTTATCTGTTTACTTTTTAAAGGAATAATTTAGTATTATTAAGTGTATTCTCGTTATTCGACAAGAAAAGGAATATTTATCTATTGAATATTTAAATAATCTTTATGAACATGAAACAAATATGATGAAAATCCAAAATTCAGTATAGGTGATTTTAAAATAATTTTTAAAAACATTTACCATGAATAAAATTAATGCTTTAATGAATCTTGATTTGTGTTAACTAGTTAAATTTAAAATACCTAACATATGAAAAATTATTCCAATATTTTTTCTGACAGGCCTAAATTTATTCCATTAGTCAAATTAAATAGCGAGCGTTTTTTAATTGTACTGTGAATTTAAGTATTTGTTGCGCATACAATTTATAGGCAATATTCAGGACTTCTAAATATCACTTAAATAAGTTTCAAATATTAACAAAAGCTATAATTATCTGAAATTACTTAAAAAAAAAATGTATATATATATACATATGAGTATATTATTTAAGAATAATTTTATATAGTTTATGGATGAAGTTACGTTGTCCAAACGGGGTGTAGGTTTTGTGTGAGGAGATGGCAGAAGTGTTGCCAGATTGGGGACTTTTTTTATTGAATACCCACTAATAAATTTTAATTGTAACTGTTGCCTAATCACTTCGAAGATTATTCTCGAGTATATATATAAAACATCACTTTTAAAAATTACTGGTGACTGTTGATTAAAAAAAGTCCCCAATCTGGCAACACTGGATGGCAGTCGCAACACGCAGAAAAGTATGTAAAGTAAAACTGATTCTTAGTTCAATTATATTACAATATACATTATACCTTAAATTATAATGATAGTTCATTATGTAAGATAAAATAAAGTTGTATAAAAGACAAGTAAGATTATTTTTATGTGCAAAATAAATGCTACATCACTATGTATTTAGTTTTAAAACAAATAAATATATTTTTTTTCATATATTTATTTATTTGTTTATTTTTATTTTAAATTGGCTATTTAAACATGTTTTAAGAAATGAAATTATAAATTTCGAAATTAAAGAATATATATATATATATACATTTTTTTTTTAGTATTTGCAAACATAATTTCGATTCTAAATAAAATAATCTTTTATAAGACTTTTATAATTTAATATTCTTTATAAATCGCGCTGTTTTGCATTTGATAATGAATAAATCTTAGAAATATCGGTAAGAACATACAACTTCCCTGCCATAAAGAAAATATTTGCAATATTTACATATGCAATTGTTAATGTTTAAGTAAAATAAGTATTCTTTATAATATAATTACAATAATGTATTATGCCGCCATTTTATAGTGAAAAAAGCCTCTCGACACCAATCAATTTCATACTATTAATCAATACTACTAATCAATTTCCTACTATTTACTTACGTTTAAATTTGTGGTATGTAACAAAAAAGAAAGAAAAAATATCCTAGTTAATAAAATTTTGAACAATTAATTAAAAAAAGGACATGGGATATTTAATACTTTGAAAGCAGCTGTTAATGTATATCTAGGAAAATACATTTTATTATTTATCTTTTTTAATGCGGATAAATAAATTTACACATTTATTTTCTAGAGAAAAAGAAAAAAAAAATTATAAAATTTATCACATTAGTTTTATATGTAAAAGTTTACTTAAATGAAGCAATATTGGACTACGAGCCTGGTGAGCTTAATTAGTAACACGAAACTTACAAACTTAAAAACATTACTTTATAACAAACTTTCCAGCGAAAGAACATCCTGACCGATATACTTTTTTCTTTTCTGTTAGAAAAAGTACAAGAGAGAGATGTCAAAACTTTACTTAACTCATTAATTGGATGTCAACGAAGAAGAGTTTAATTTGATATCAAAGAATAGTAAAATATCTTACGGCTGTCTGTGATTTTGTGATATCTCTGATAAATATTATTTTATAAATTGTTAAATTAAACATGAAAGACATTAATGCATCGAAAAAATATTTGTGCAAAGGAATGATACAAAGCAGGACTTTGTCAATTCTACAAGTGCTATGCAAGCACTCCGAAAGTATTATGAAAATTAAAATTTCTTCTTAGTACATTATAATTATGAATTTTCGCGTCAGTATGGTGATATAGCGAAATTTTTTCCAATGTTTCACCAATTATCATCAGAATTACATAACAGATGATAAGTCTGTCGCCTAAAATATTGTATAAAACTATTTTTTTTCCGGTTTATGATTAATATAGTATATATATATATATATATATATATATATATATATATATATATATATACAAGCATGCTTTGCCCGCTTCACTAGTCATTATATTTAAATCAATTAAAAAAAGAAAAGAAAAAGAATCATCATTTTTATACCTATTTACAAATAGAAATCAAAAAGATAATGCATTGAAATAACTCAAAAACTTCGCTTCGGTTCTTCGCTGCCTCCGGCAGATACTTCCTCACGGCAACATCTCCGGTCATTGTCTTTGGTGCTTGCGACAGAGTCTTACCCGTGAACTTCAATTTTGGGACTTATTGGATAACAGTTTTTAAACGTAGAGTTTCGAAAAGTATCAAAATAGACTTTTATATTTAAATCGCAATTATATATAAACAACAATTTACGCACTATACACAGTATTTTTATGAATTTTTAAATAAATGCAGTTATTTTTATATAAATTCATTCAAAGAGGCTTAGTCAGGTTATATAATGATAATTTTCTGCACTTCTAGTTTGTTTTGCATCAAAATAGCTTATTTCCAGTTAAAACACGTTAAAAAGACTTATTAAGGCAGGTAATAGCATTGGCGTCAATTTGGCGAGTTTTTCGCTCCTTGGTGACTTTTTTGGCGACTTTCACGAGAAAATCCTTATTATCGACATACTAAATGTAGAAGCTTTAAACTGATTGGCTGCGAATTTTTTTGAAATTTCTCAATTTTCTAGGCGGATATTTAAGGAATTGCTTCGCGGCAAATCAGTCAGTCTCAGTTTAGCTTCGCCAAGGCATTCATTGCTCTATAAAGAGCTTTGAGTCACTTTGAATTACAGCCTTTGCTGTGTGTTAAAGCTATGCTACATTTTGTACTGTGAATTTGATGTTTTCAGCCGTTATTTAAGCTGTGTTTTCTGGTGAAAGTGAAGTTGATACTTTGCTTATAGACCTGTATTATTCTAGAATTTTCCGTTTATGAACTGTTGAGCTTCTGCAAATTTCGTTTATCATTCAGAGACAACTCACGAACCCCAAGTACGCAACAGTTCTGGTGTCAGGAATGGGAATGTCTGGTGAATGGTGATAACTAGAGGTATGAAGCAAGACATAACGAAATTTCTCGAAGGGTTAGCTGCCCAGATGAGGAAACGAAAGATAGTATGGAAACTGGACAGAAAGAAATGAAAGCAGTACAGAAAAAGATGAAAACCGGAATGAACGAAAGAATTAAAGAAGGTCAGAAAAAAATGAAAGCAGTACAGGAAAAGATGGAAACTGGATAGACCGGAAAAAGGAAACAAATGAAACACAATTTGCATGAAGAAATCAAGTCTATTCAAGAAAAAGTTGAATTAAATCAAGAGGAAATAAAGAAATAACTTTCTTCAGTAATATATGACATGGTAACCGTGAAAGAAGTGATAGAAAGTAAATTATCAGTTGTGGAAAGTAGAATGGATGGAACGGAAGCTAAAGATATGAAGATAGAAGAAAATGATTTGCAGGTAGTAGAGAGTGTTAGGAGGACAGAACAGAGTTTCGTGGAGAAAGTAAAAGAAAATTTTGAACAAGAACTGAAAGGAATGTTTCAGAGAAAGCAAATTAAAGAGAAGTGAGGAAAATCTTGAAAAAAAAAGCGAAGAAATGTTTGCATCCATGCCCCAGGAAGATGAAATTAGAGATAAAAAAGAATACAGAATCAAGATTCTATTCAGCTATCCACCTATGATGGCAAATCATCCTGGCAAGTATATAAGACACAGTTTTCCATTGTAGCTGAAGTTAACAGCTGGGACTCCATTTAGCAGCAGCATTACGGGGTGATGGAGCTGACACACTAGGAACTATTTCGAAGGAATAACGGCATGACTTCGAGGCCCTCACCAGAGCACTGGAGGAAAATGTTCCAAAGACTACAGTCGTCTCCAGTTAAAGTCCCGCTACCAAAGAGCGGGTGAAAGTTTACAAGAGCTGGCATCGGATATTCAGAGACTATCAAACCTAACCTTCTCCGATTGCCACGCTAAAACTCGAGACGATTTAGCCCTCCAATACTTCATCAATGCCGTTCGAGATCCAGAGACTCAAAAAGCACTTAAACTTGCTAATGTCAAGTCAGCTTTAGCATATGAATTAAAGATTGAGGCAGCCCAAAACGCATCCCGTAAAGACCGCACACCATCAGAGAATTCACTTTAAATGATTCTCAAGCTCACCTTTTGGTGATGAAGGTAATGAAGAAAAATCTGGCAGGCATCAGAAGGAGGTTACTCAGTCTTGAAAGTAAAAAAGAAGTAAAGAATCTGAAGATAAAGTGCTGGGACTGTGGAAGAGATCGCATGTGAAGAGAAACTGCCCCATACGGCAATCTATCGAAAATAACCCGGTTTTACGATCGCTGGAGGGAAACTAAGAGAAGGCCAGAGGTTTCCGTAAATTAAAGAGCTCCACTTTTCAGTATTTCATGTTTCTTCGGTGAATGGCGGCGAGAATGGGCTTCACGTTTATGGACGAGTTAATAACACCTCCTCTTGCATAAATCTCGATACTGGAGCCAACGTAATCATCGTTAGAACGGATGTAGCTCAAGAACTTGAGAAGATCAACTTGACGCCGCCCTGCGTTAAACTCCAGGCTGTGACCGGTGATGAAATCTAAATCTATGAGAAAATGCACATGACAATCACATTGAAAATGCCAATTATCATTATATGGCATTTGTGGCAGATATAAGAGACCTTGTAATACTTTGTCATGATTTTCTGAGAAAGCATAAGTTTAAATTTGAATTTAAGAATAGTGAACTGCATTCAAATTCAGAAGACATAGCTGTGTTCAGCATTCAAAATCCAGACATTCAGCCAATTTGTAAGATAACAGCCAAATCCGAAATTTCCATCCCTCCACACACAGAAAAAATAGTTTCCGGGATACCTCCTAAAGAACAGTACTTCCGCTATGGAACAACACTTCCGCTTCTTTAATCCAGATAAAATAACCTAAGAGGAGTTCTGGTGGGTTATTTCTGATTGACCTTTCAAAGAGCATTATTCCCGCGAAAGTTGCTAGTATAAATGTTAAAGTAAATATTGTGAAGAAGGCTGAGCTGTTAGCAACGTGTACTCCTGTTGCATGCATTATCCGGCACACTCAATCAACCGAGTCCAAGTCATCTGAGTTTTTAAGGACGGAATTACTCAAGAATACAGAGTTAGGAAATGAGAGGCGTGGTACGGAGAAGCTACTCTATGAATTTAGATACCTCTTTTTTCGAAAACCTGAAGAAGTAGGGAGAACGAACATCCCCCAGCACAGAATTGACACAGGAAATCATCCTCCAACCGAGCAACATCCAAGAAGACTTCCATTTGCTAAGCAGGAAGAGGTGGTTGAGCTCCTAAATGAGATGCAGAGTAATGACATCATCGAACCATCAACGAGTCCTTGGGCCTCTCCTATATATTTAGTGCAAAAGGAGGATGGTTCAACGAGATTTTGAATGCATTATCGTCGTTTGAATGGAATCACGAAGAAAGACAGTTACCCTCTTCCTAGAACTGATGACTCTTTGGACACACTTTCTGTCTATCAGTAGTTCTCGAATTTGGATCTGAAAAGCGGTTATTGGGAAGTAGAGTTACATTCTGTCGTCCGTGAGAAAACTGCTTTAACTACGGGACACAACATGTGGCAATTCAAAGTTATGCCATTTCGATTTTGTAATACTCCTTCAACCTTCGAACGCATGGTGGAGACAGTGTTAAAAGCACTTTCCCATGAAGCCTGCCTTGTGTACCTTGACAATATTATCTTTGTGGGGCGTACTTTTGAAGATCATTTAAGAAACATCCGTAAGGAGCTAGAAAATCTCAGAATGGCTAACCTCAGATTAAATCACATCAAGTGCAACTTGCTCCGTCGTGAAGTGAGTTATCTCGGTCATATCATCTCTGCTGTAGGTGTGAGAACTAATTCCGAGAAGACCTCTGCAGTTGAGAACTGGAGTCACCTTGAACACGTCCATTAACTGAGAGGTTTTGTAGGTTTATGCACATACTGCAGAAAGTTTGTAAAGGGCTTCTGGAGTAGTGCCAGATCACTCCACTAGCTGACGGAAACTAAGTTCCTTTGCACAGAAGAATATAAAAAAAACATCGCAGAGACTTAAAGAGGCTTTAACATCTTCACCCATTCTGACTTATCCACAACCCGACAAATAATTCATATTGGGCTCTGATTAAAGCCAAGAAAGTGTCGGTTCTGTTTGGTCGCAGGAAGTTGATGGCCATAAACAAGTCTTTGCCCATTAGAGTAAATGCCTATCTGAACCGGAGCGAAACTACTGTACCACCAGAAACGAACTTCTCGTCATCGTAAAAGCCATGCAACATTTCCATCGTTACCACTATGACAGAAGTTTCCTACTCCGAACTGACCATGCATCTTTAACGTTGTTAATTAATTGCGTTGTTGCTTAATTTCAAGAATCCAGCAGGCCAAATTGCCAGGTAGATACAACGCCTCCAGGAGTATGATTTCGAAATATGCTATCGTAAAAGAACTCTTAATGGGAATGCAGATGCCTTGTCACGGAAGCCCTGCTCGGAAAATTACAAGTACTATTCTAGAGCCGACGAGAAATACCAGCAGATAAATCCATTTGCTGCCCAAGCTACAATTTCATCACCATCGAATCAGGACCGTGTCGTTGGTCAGGAAGTCAGACAAGCATAGTTGGAAGATCCTGACATAAAGCCAATATTACAATTCAAGGAAACGACCAGCAACAGACTTAGCTTGCAGGACATTTCTACATTTAGCCCCAACACGTAAAATTATAGAAAATTTTTGGACTCTCTTCATACTAGAAACGGCACACTATAGAAAATTGGAATCTGACGAGGGAAGGAGGTTCAGATGGCAGATTTTCCTACCAAGATCGAAGATTTCAGGTGTTCTATAGCAGCTGCATAGTAGTCCTACCGGACACCATTTCGAGGTGATGAAGATTCTACAAAAAATTCAAGAAAGCTTCTATTGGTGCAAAACAAGTTTGACATGGAGAAATGGTGCAAGTCTTGTTATGCTTGTGCATCAAGGCCGAAGAAACGAAATCTAGGAAGACTATATCGGTGTATCGTGGGAGCACCATACGAGCGGATCGCACTCAACATCTTGGTTCCTTTGCCACGGCGTTTCCGATAAAATAAGTACATCCTTGCAGGGATGAACTACTTCAACAAGTTGCCTGAAGCGTATCCCATTTCCGATCAAGAGGCATGACCACCACAAGAATTTCTTCTATATTTTCCTATACAAATTAACTAAAGGCAAATAATTTATTAAAACTATTATTTATTAATATTATCTATCATGATGAATGCAAATGATTTTTATCTTAGAGAAAATTAACACTAAATATCTAAAGAAAGACAGTTTTATTGTCCATAAATAACATATTAAAAAATGCGTTTTTATAATAGTTATCTCCCATATCAATTTCGTACAATTATATGCCATACCAGTTCAGATATATCCTTCCCGTTATCGAGGAAATTTCCAGTATATCAGCGCCACATATTAGCCTATAAGCATTCAACTTGAATCAGCATAATGTCTCTATATAGTTTTTTCAAATATCAAGTTTTGTTTGATTATACGTAATAGAACCTGAGATATATCCTTAAATTTCGGATATCGCTGTGTGGCTGCGTCACCTGTTGAACAGTTGTCACTAAAAGTTTATGTAATTTATGTTAATGTGCATCTACATATAAGTTTATTTAAAATTCTGAGAAGTAATTCCTGAAATATAGCCTTCCTTTAAATTCCGGAAATTGCTGCGCCACCTGTTGGCCGATGAGCTTTCAATTCGAATCAGCGTAGTGTATCTTAATGACCTTCTTACACATCAAATTTTCTTTGATTATACGCAATAGAACCTGAAATATTTCTTCCCCATAAATTACGGAAATCGGTGTATAGCAGCGCAGATATTATACTATATGCTTCAGTTTGCGCTTCTTTTTTCAGTAATTATTCTCAAACTTAATTAAATATTGGAAAAATAATCACGCTTAAAATTTAAATCATATATCAATTTGCTGCTGAGCTTTTTCTGGGGGAAAACATTACCACATCTCTGTTTTATCACCGTTACAGGGGAATCTGAGAATAACACTTTTTTGCAACATAATTACAGAACGGCTATTAGCTTTTGTCTTAAGCATTGTGAAAGTCTCATGAGAAATTACCACATTTATTTGATTTTTAATTTAGGTATAAAACGTTTTTTAAAGTGACTTAAATGATGATATTATACTATATTTTCTTTAATCTAGATATCGGCGATTTTATTATATTAACTTAACGAATTTGTTACGAATAAAAACTCATATATAAATGAAACTAGTATGTTATAGCCACACACAAGACTTTCTTCTACATAATTTTACACAAATTCATGCAGTGCAAATTATTTATTAAATTGTTATTTATGAAAATTATTTTCCATGATAAATGCAGAAATTTTTTATCTGATATTACAACACTAGATGCCGAAATAAATTCAATTTTAGGCCAACATTTGAAAAAATGAGTTTTTTTTTTGTTTGTTTGTTTGGAGAGGATGTGCGTGTGTTAAAATAAAAATACAAATGAAAATTGATAACTATGTTTTAAATTATTACATATCTGTGATTCAACCATTCGTTTTAAAGGTATTCACGAGATCTTTCGAAAGGTACATATATTGAAAATTTATACCATTCATATTAATTTTACAATCACACATTAAAAAGAACTCTCATTATGTACATTTATACGAAATTTTGCCCTATACTGTAATGTTAAAAATTCAGAAAAAAATGGGATCACAGCGTCACCTGTTGAACGATTGGTCCCTAAATCTAATCAATACCGGTTTATATCAGTTTCAACTAAATACCAAATTTGGTTAAAATTGGTTCATTTGTTCATGAGATACAGCATCCATAAAATTTCTGATACACACACACAGGCACAGACAGACAGACAGTTTCTAAAAACAGTCAAGTAGTGTTCAGGACATCCTAAAACGTGTAAATCCATCGCAAACTGTATCGAAAATTTTCACGAATCCAATACTTTCTCTTTCTCTCTCTCTATATATATGTATATATATGGATTAGGTGTAAAGGAAAGTTCTGTCGTTTTTTAACACGTGCTCTTTTATGCGTTATCGATTATCGACTAAAACCGGTTTAAACAGTTAGGTAAGAATATTATTGATGATTTACACATATTTTTTTCGTATTTTAGTCGGTGTTTTCAAACTTGTATAACTGTCACCATGGGCAAAGAAAATCTAAAAAGGGAATAACGGGATGGAGGCAACAAAAAATTTGTGAGACGCGTTTGGAGAGGATGCAGTAACAGCTCTAACATGCCAAAGATAGTTTGCGAAATTTCGTTTGGGGATTTTTCTTTGAAAGATGAACCCAGAACAGGAAAGCCATCAGGTGTCAATGACGAAGTTCTACAGTATGATCAGGACAAATCCCACGTTAACTTCCACAGAAGTGGGCTTCAAGCTTGGAATTCATCAGACTACTGCTTTGGGTCACATTAAAAGGCTTGGTTTCGTGTTCAAACTTTCTGTTTCGGTTACACACAACGACAGAAATTTCCCTTAGACCTAATACGGGTATATAGAAGAAAGTAAAAAATAGTACATAAAGAGGTATATTAAAAGAGGTTTTACATGGCAAAGTATTATTATTATTATTTTATTTCTCAAACAAATTTTCTATGACATTTTATCACACATCTTTAAATTGTATTTATAACTGGACACTTGTTTTAAATGAAATAACCATATAAATTTAAACACACTGTTTCACACTTTAGCATCGTAAGTAAAAATGTGCAGAAAATTCTATGTGATTTCTATGCTTAGTTATAATCAGAGAAATACAACTAAATAAAAACAAGAAACTAAAGTAATAAGTATGCTAATTTTAGATGTTTAAAATGCTGTTGAGAAAATAAAAAACTACTGTAAGGTAACCTTTAAAATCCTGTAAAGGAAAAAAGAAAAGGTTGCTGTTTGAATAAATAATAATTATATGTTATGTACTAGACTGAGTTTGGGCATTCTACAACTATTTTCCAAAGATGTGATCAGAGGTTTCGATAATAAAAAACATGCAGAAACTCTATTTTTTTTTTTTTTTTTTTTTTTCTGAGAATAATCCTCAAGGCGTCTGACTCGGCGAACTCCGTTCAAACGGTAGATGTGATTTAAAGTAGGAAATAAGTTATTTTTATGTTTTTTCAAGTATATTCTCCAAAATTAGAGCTTCATCATGTCATAAGTCATTATTTAATGTCATGAGTCATTATTATAACCAATCAATTTTTTGTAAAGGAAAAGAGAGAAAATATTAGCGTTGTGTTGTCTTCAATTTTAATGTAAGAAAAGGAATGAAAGCAGTAATTAAAAAAGTGCACGATCATCAGTTTTAAATTATAAATTGCGACAATTTTTTTATTTAAAAAACTAGTTCATGTTTGAAAAAAAAAAGAAATCTATTAAAGTGGAAGGGGACTTTTCCCATAAAATGGGAACGTTTGTTCGCTTTATCTTAAAAGAAAGAATCAACATTAATAATTTATTTTCTTTGTCTCACTAATGTACCACCCAGAACAATATTCAGAGTTGTAGGTAAACCTAAATAATTTTCAAAGAGTAGTGTGGAAGAAAATTCGCTGAATAATTTGAAATGTTAACTATTATTATCATTATTATTTAATAACAATTTTAAATATTTTATGAATTTAACAACACAGTTCAAACGCACTGAGATGCTTCTACGTGAGAGGTGTGGTGGTAGTATCCTCACACAGATATTTAGGTCAAATAAATTTGTTTCAAACATCATTTTAATATATTTTTAAATATGCTAAATGTGTTCATATACAGGGTGATTATAATTAAAGTTACGATTTCAAAACGCTTTAATATTAAAACTACCCATCAGAGCGATTTGATATTTTACCATAATAATCGTAAGGCAATGAAATTTTGTTCAGCAAAAGAAAAAAAAAGTTCCAAAATGTGCCGTTAAGTATTCGTAAAGGGCGTATCAGATTCAGCAACTTTAGAAACAACCAATTTTTGAGCCGACTTTAGCGCCGATTTTTCCTCGTCGAATACACCGTAGAGGTTACAATAGTCGGGTGAAAAGTTGGATGAAAGAAGACTAACTTCTGACGCTTATCACTTTTCTTGGCGCGAATAAAATACGCAATGATTAGCGTTAAAATTCCCTTTCATTTGTGTAAAATATCGCATTATTATTTCTATTTTATTTTTTTTTTACAACTATTGTCATATCGCCATACGAAAATAAAAATGATTAATTGAAAATTCTTATCATTTAACGGTAAAATAAACGTGCTTAACGATAATATTTCTTCTTCAAATCTCCACTTGAAGCGATTCCCGTGTTCCGCCATCTTGGAAATATGACGTATCAAAATAGTGCATCCTGATTGGACGAATCCGAGGAGAAATTGACTATACGGACAATTCTATCAAGGCAGCTCTGAAAAAGGTTGGGCAACTTCGGTCTGCGCTATCACACTGGGAGTAGAGACAATTTTTTCCGAAAAATCGGCGCTGATCAATGGTTGGCTCTAAAATCGCCTGTAAAGTCGTCGAGTCTGATACGCCCTTAAAGTATTTGTTTCATGAAGCTTCTCTTTTTCTCTGTTCACTATGACTGTTCCCGCTGTAAACACGTATTCTTGTCTTTTTGCTAAAAATTTTTAGTAAACCCTTGAAGTCTATTGTTTCCTGCTATTCCATTGTGTTTCTAACAACATTCCTGTGTTTAATAAGTTCATTTAGGCATTTCCACTGACATTATCTGACAACTCCATCTATAGAAACATGTTGGAACTACTTTTTTTCCTCCCCAAAACAAAATTTCATTGCCTCTCGATTGCTCTGGTAAAATAACAAATCGCTCTGATGGGTAGTTTTAAAATTATAGCGTTTTGAAATCGTAACTTTAATTATAATCTCCCTGTAAAATACGTTATATCTTATATCCTACGTTATTATGATAGGTCAATGTTAATGTGTCATAAAAGACAGTTGTGTTAATACCATACTACATTATTAATATTATCATTATTATGTATAAATCAAATGCTACACGGCCCACCAGCGGCTGAGTGGTTCTGCGCTCAAAGCTGGTAGACGTGAGGTGCCGGGTTCGATCCCCGGTCGCGCTCGTCGGCCTAGCCGTTCGGAGTTTTCCGTGGTTTCCTCCGAAACTTGCGTAAATACGGGCTAGGACCCCTTAGAAAGACCTCCACGGAAGGCACTCCCCCTCAGGCCTAGGACCCCAGTGTTGTCAATCGGTCTTAATCCCTAACACCAACACACCAACACCAAATGCTACACGATGAATTTAGAATTTAAACAAATAAATGTTTTTTTTTTTTTTTTATTTTTTTTACATTTAATTAAGTACTTATTTATTTTTAAAAGGACAGAATATTTTTAAAAATCAGAAGATGAAAACATTTTCGATCAACTTTCAGAATTTTTTTAAAAGAAATAAATGCATATACAAACATTTTTTTTTTTTTTGTTGTTGTTGTTGTTAACTAATATGATATTACTCTATTGATTAAAAATATTACTTTGGTTTGCTTTAAATAGAAAATTATTTTATTGCAGATTTTTATTTACTTTTTATTCAAAATTACATTCTCACTGTATGCATGATATTTCAAAATGTATTTAACATATGAACTTAAAACTTTTCTCAGCCATACATTTTGACTGTTGAATAAAATGAACTAAAAATAAGAAAAATCTGTTCAAATTAAAATTTTAATAGTAACTTCATTTTTAAAACTTAATTATTAATTAAACTCTATCTTATTGAAATAATTAAAACCTTTTAGCTTAGATTCTCCATTTGAATGTTTTGTTTCATTTAATGAAAAAATTGAAAGGATAAAGGAAATTGTTATTGAGTCATCCTCTGCGCAGTGAGAAAGCACCCTTGGAAATAATCTGCAATAAAATAATATTTTTAAAATTTTCCATTTTAAAATAAACCAAAATAATAATTTTAATCAATAGAGTAATGTCATATAAGTTAACACATAAACATTTTGTTTGTATATGCATTCATTCTTTTATAAAAATTGATTATAATTGATCGATTTTTTTTTTTTTTTTTTTTTTTTTTTTCATTTTCTCATTTTTAAATGTAATTCGTCCCTTTAATTTAAGTTGATCAATTAATCATACCCTAAAAAATGATATTTTTAATTTGAAAAATAACATTTATTTGTAACAACATTTGTTTATAAAAATAATTTCTCTTCTAAATAAAATATTTGTTTTTAAAAGTTTTTAAAATTTATCATCCCTTATAAATTGTACTGTTCTTGCACCGAGTGAATAGTTGGAATATCGGTAGGAATATATAGTTTCGATATCGTAAAATATTTATTTACGATATAAACACATGCATTCTTTTGTGCTTAATAAAAATTTAATATTCTTTCTACAGCAACTATGTCACATTGCACATTTTTATGGTGAATAAATTATCTCTTTTGCTAACATTTAAATTTGTGTTACAAATTTAAATAATCTGGTGAGTCACTCACACGATTTTCTCTTACCCTGAAATTTAATAATATAAATACAGGTTGGAGATTAAGAGGTAAGATAACGAGTACTGTCATGTAAACCTATGTCAAACAATTCAAATTAGGCCTCGGAAGATTTTTATGTGATAATCAGTTCTGTGTGAGGGGGGGCTGCCGCCCCCTCAACCCACCGTTTCATTAATGCACCAATATTTATATATAATTTAATCCTGTTAATAAAATTAAAAGTTTACTTACAATTATGCAGAAAATTTTCACACGCAACATTCCTTGAAACTTATTAATCTTGATCAAACTTTTCCAGCAACAAACGTATATTAACATCAAAATACAACATTTGGATCTCCTAAAATTATTCGTTTTTAAGTCACTCTAAAAGACGCAGACAAAGATCAAACATTCAAGAACGTGACTACGGTAATCAGGAAGCCTCAAAACGTGTAAATATACAAAAAAAAAAAAAAAAACAAGCGATGAATATTTAGCTTAAAACATGCATTATTTGCCATAAATCTATGAGGAATTTAGTTCAATTGCCGAACAACTTTCCTAGAAATGGTAAAATATTATTAGTAAAGCACATCCACTAGCAACAAAAAAGAATGTTATCGCAGCCCTGTATATCTGCAGCTGTATATTTGCAGCCCTGTATGTTTTTCGAAGATTATATACAGACCGCATGGTGCATCTAAATATAATCCTATAGTAATAATACATGGCCCAGCCTGAAATATACTTCCATCAATTTGTAACAATTGTCACACTTTTATCTAGTTCTTTTGTGTAGCCCTGTAAACGAACAGTCAATAATTTTCCTACCCTATTCTACGCGAGGCATGTTTTATGCATATAAAAAAATATATATTTGTTTCATTTGGTTTAGTGCCGTCTATAGATTTTAAACTCTATTTACCTTCAATTTCCCCATAGACGTAATGTATTTGAATAATTTTGAGTGTCCCTTTACATGAACCGTCTGCTTCATATCAACGAAAAGCTTAGCATCCCTATATGATACACATTAAGAATGCCGAGTTTGGAATTGCTGCTACTATTTGTTCTTGGGATATGCTGATAACACACAGAGAGACAGAGACACAGATACACACACAGACCATTCGCTAAAAACATGATTTTCGTATTCAGGGTACCCCAGAACATGTAAATATAACAAAAACTCACTTTCGAAAATTTGACCCTAAAACAATTCTTTCTCAGCCTTATGGGTAAGAGAAAGTAAAAAAATAAAATATTATAAATAAAAATCCTATGTCATAAAATTTTTACCAATTAATTAAAAGAATAAAAGAGATATTAAATAGTTCGAAAGAAGATTTCAATGAATTACCTGGAAATGTATTTTAATTCTTCATTATTTATCCTTTCTTATACATAAAATAAATTTCCTCTGGCAAAACATTTCCTTGACAGAAAAGTAAAGGATATAAGACTTATCATATCGATTTTTCATGTTAAATTATACTTAAATGGAGCAGTATCGTACTACGAGGCTGATGAGATTTATTTGTAACACGAAACTAACAAACATAAAAGACATATTCTTTTAACAAACATCCAATGAAAGAGTATTCTGAGAGATGCACATATTCTTATTTCTGTTAAAGAAAAACACAATCGATAAATGTCGAAACTTTACTCATCTCAATTATTGAATGTCATAGAAGAAGAGTTAAGTTTGATATTACAGAATAATAAATAGGTTTTTTATGTTTTTGAGAAATCTGTGATAAATAATGTTTTAAAATTGCTACATTAAAGTGTTTCTCTGATAATGAATGTATATTAAAAACATGTATCAAAAAACTATTTGTGAAAAGGATGATTTACAGCCGAACTTTTTCTATTTTGCACACATATCGAAGCAATATAATTTTTTTTTCCAACGTATAGTAACCAGCAGGTGTCACGGCAGTATCACAATAATTGTCGCCAATGACATAAATAAATTGTAGGTAAAATTACAAGAATGGACGACGAATTTGGCGCCTAAAATATTATCTGAAGCTGATATTTTTTCTATACTTTGTTTATGATTTAAATATATATAATATTACTGAAATTTGATTCAACGTATATCCGTTTTACTCCTCACCCAACGTTGTACGCAGAAAGATGCCGACGGTATTAAAAGAAGCAAAGGTTTCTAAGAGGACGATTTTCATTAAATTACTTCAGTTCGTTAAAACGTATCATACAAAACCCCAATGCCAGTCTAAAAAGGGCAACATAAGCAGCGTCACGTGTGCTAATAAATGTGCGTCTAAAGCAGCGCCAAATGCATGAAGCAATTGGGTGACAAAACAGTAGCATGGGAATAGATTAAAGAAACCTTAAAGTGCTAAACTCTATATAAATAAATGCTCGAAACGAGGTTTAGAGGGATTTCATTGTCTTTCTTTCAAATTTGTTTTTGTAAAATGGTATAAAAATGAATTATTGATTTTTTTTTTTTTTTTTTTTTTTTTTTTTTTTTTTTACAAATTAATTTAAATGTAATGACTAGTGAAGCGGACAAAGCCGCCTTCTAGTATATATAAATATATATTGGTTATTACAAAGGCTGTGGAAAAAAGTTTCTAAATTTATTTTATTGATTAATTTATTGCTTGTTTGTTGCTTTATATTTTTAAAAACCTAATAGTTGATCTTAATGTTTAGTAATAAAGTTTCTATAGGCTGTTACAGCGCGATGTTATTATCATACTACTCTTATGCCTAACTTCCAGCTGGCTGAAAATGGGACGTGCTTAATTATTTATACCCATGTTTTTTCCAGTATTAGGAAAAAAGTCCCCAAAACGCGTCCTCTGGGAAAAATTTGCGAAATTTTCGAAATTTCTCACTTATAACTTGTAGCTCAAATTATTAACAAGTTTATTTAATAATCTAAATTATAAACTAAATTATAAAAAAAAGAAACATAACATGCTTTAAACATCAAAAAACTTTCTTCTCCATCATTTTATCTAATACCGGTTAACATGCACAAACATAGGCGCCAATTTTTCAAAGTTTCATTTTAGGTGTAATCGATTTTATTTTTTCTGAGAGCCAATGCTTTATTCCCCTCACTCCTCCTTTCCTAAACAGTCAAGTTTTTCTTGATTTAAATTTAATATTTCTTTTCTTTTCTTTTGTTTCTTTTGCATCATTTTTTAATAAAAATTTGTGTTAAGATTTATGTTAAAGAGTAAAATTTTCTGTTCCTGGTACTCTGCCGTGTTCTTTATGTCAAAGTTAATTGAAAGATTGTTACTATTTTTAAAAAAAATGACTTGATTGGAAAATATTTCAGAACAATAACTTAATTTTGTGTCCAAATATCTAAGACGAAAAATTAACAATGCAATGAAGAATACAAATTCCCAACATATTTAAATTTTATTTTCTAGATAAATTCATCTATTGAGTTATTCGAGTCATTTCTTTTTAAATACTTGTATGCTTAAATACTGAAAGTTAATGTAAATTTTTAGAAAAGAATTATTTTATTACCAGTAGTTTTAATAACTGTTCTAATTTTGTTATAATTTGAAAACTTAAAAATAGATTTGTTTTAATATTTGCTGTAAAAAAAAAAAAAGACTTTAAAGATTCCTTTTTTATTCTTTTGCATTCAATAACTCATTAAATTTTGCAGTATTATCACAATCAAGAAAGCATTTGTTTCATGTATATACGAGTATATATATAGACACACATATATATATTACGTATATAACTTAACTAATGATGATTAAAAAATATATGTTAAGTTGAAATTTCAAAGCAAATTTTTACAAAATAAACAATTTCTTAACAAGGAAGAATGTAACATTTCAGAAGTACGAATTTAAATAGCTACGTAAAACAAGAAATACATAAACAAATCTAAACTTATATATAGAAAACTTTATGTACGGATTCCGTCTGAATTTAAATTGAAGCTTTATTTTTTTATTTCCCTGTCGAAAGTACTCTTTCTCAAGAACAAATATAAAATATTCAAAAGATAAAGCTTTTTATAATGGATACGAAAAACGAACTACATTTTGATTCGGGGTATTCAGTTTTTACTTCAACGCGACCTTTCTATGTTTACTGAAGAAGGATAAGATTTTTATCTGAACTCAGATAGGTACTTTAAATTAAGTTTAAATTTCTTATGAAAGTTACGAAATACTTTAAATTAAATAATTCAAATTTGATAAAAACTTGTATTTCAACAGCTTATACATGTGAAATTAGTGACTAAATCAAGTTTTTTTTTTTTTTTTTTTCCTTTTTCCTTTCTCTTACCCATGTAATGGTAGGAAAATACAATTTTTTTTTCAACTTTTTTTTTTTTTTTTTTTTTTTTTAAGTTATTTATTTTTTATATTCTTTGATTCTGAAAATTAGATGTTTAGCTGTTGGTCTGTGTATCTGTATATATCTCTCTGTAAGTCTGTTATTACTATAATGTAATAAAATTATAAGCAGAAAATCTACACTAAGTATTCTATGTTTTTACCAATAGAAAGGCTACTTGAAAAAATTACTTCTAATAGCAAAAATATTTGGTGTACGTTACATTCAACAGTATTTAAATATATTGCATCTATATACACATTTTCTATTAGTTACAGTTTAACATTTTAAACTGCAATAAATAATATTAAATGTACGTATTTGATCTGCATAAAATTATGTTTCGTACAGGGTATGGTATGATAACCAATTATCATTCCTTAAGTGAGCCTCACATAAAAATTCGAATTTATAAGAGTTATTTGTTATTCGCTAAAAATGAAAGAAATATGTTATGTGTTGTACATGCTTTTCTAAATTCACATACGGTATGTGTTGTGTATCTAAATAATAGATAATATAGATGGATGGCAAAAACTAAGTGAATATATTCTCTTCTCTTAAATGTAATTGCTGAAAAAGTTTTACTAAGTTTTATCATTTCCATAAAATTGATCATAAATGGATTTTTTTTCCTCATACGCATAAGTAAGCAGACTATTGTTTGAACAACGCTAAATTTATACTGTAACTACTTTAAGATCCCTTGAACATGAAATTCAAATTTTTAACGGTTGTTCAGCATATATCTATTATGAACATATTTTAAAGACGTATAACTGCATAAAATTCAAATTTGGTATTTTGAAGATCATATGTTGTTGCCACTTGTTAGAAAGATGACCATGATTGTTAAGTTGCAAGAAATAATATAGTGAAAATTTCCTGAATAATTCAAAATGCAATTTTAAGTTTAATAATAGCCTTATTATTATTATGTTAATGAATGTAACTACTATATTCAACGAGGGGTTAAAAGGGCCTTTCCACTCATAAATATATATGTCAGATAAAACTTTTCCTAAGACTATATTAATCTGTTTTTAAAGTAAGTTCACATTTTATACATTAATCATACATTCATACATCATTTCATACATTTTCTATTTTATACATTAATCTGCAATTTATCTTTATGGTACCCAAACTTAGAGTAAGAAAAAGGTGTGTTATGTGACTTCTATGCCAGATTATTCTTTTGAATTTAGCTTAAATTTATTATATCCCATTTAATTTTAAGTTGAAAATTTAATTTTTACAGAAACAGAAAAGTAATTTATCATAACTTCCTGTATAATTTATCATAACTTTCATTTATCATGACTTTCATTTATCATAACTTTATGTATAAAATAATTATTATGAGAAAAAAGTAATGTAGGTACATATTAAAATAATTTCACTTGAACCATTTAAAAGAACTAATGTTAATTGTGCGTTATTTTTTAAATTTTAATTTTGCTTAACTCAAAAACTATAATTGATATAGGAATTCATCATACAATGTACATAAGTACCTATTCACACAAAGAATTGCACATGTATTAAAAAAATATATATATACAGTTTTTTTATTCTACATTTGTACTCAATGAAACTGAAAATAATAGTAAATTTATATGTACAGTGAAACTTGAATAATTCGAACTTGTTTAATTCGAAATTCTGGATAATTCGAACTTTTTACTTGGTCCCTTGAATTTTGTATTAAAATAATGTTAAAAAATCGTGGATAATTCGAATTTTATTTTGGATAATTCGAATTTTTCGTACGATTACCTTTAAAATATTACTGTAAAATGTGTTCCTGAGATTTTTCTCAGCTAATATATTTTAACAGTCTTTCAAAAGAAGCATAAGGAAATACAAGAGAAGCCCCTAACTAGTGTAACAGAAGATATAGTGCATATACATGTACTTTGAGGGTTTTTTTTTTTTTTTAATTGAAACTATTGAAAGTCATGTTTAATGAAGAAGATTCTATTTTTCTATCAAGTTATATGCTATGACACAAAGATTGTACTTAAAGAAGAAATAAAAAATATTTGACTATTTTTTAAAAAGTGTTGAATAATTAAGCTCGTAAAAAATATTGATTTAATGGGCGGGGGGAGGATGTAGCAGTATTCTTAGATATAAAGTTTATGTGTTAAATCTTTGATCGTAGAGTTTTAGTTTTTTAATTTATCTCTTGTTTTTTTTTTTTTTTTTTTTTTTTTTTGACAAAATAGTATATATGTAATTCGAATTTTTGGATATTTCAAATTTTTTTCTGGTCCCTTCAATTTCGAATTATCCAAGTTCTACTGTATATATATATATATCCATTAGGTGAAATTTATTTTACAAAACTCATATTTTTAGTTTCATTTTGTGTGATAATGTGAAATCTAATATCTTTTTGCTGTTGATAAAATCATGTTCAATAATTATTCCTTACTTTAGAAAAATATTTAAAAAATAAATCTAAGAGGATATTAAAATGAAAAATGGGATGGATAAGGGAGTGAGGATGGAAAGAGTGATTAACAAAAGCGTGTTCGGGAAGGATCAAAAGGAAAAAAGCCTTTACCAGAGTTGACACCTTGTGTAATTTATTCCGGAGCATTTTTAGTCCCGCCTTTTTCTCATACCACTTATTTTTAAAAGCAATATTTTTCTTATTTTATTGTAGCTATATATTGAAGAAAATTATTCTAAAAATAATGTGTTGCGGAAAAAAAAAAAGAAAAAAAAAAAAAAAAAGAAATGTGCAGCTAAAACTGCCCCAGAATAGATTTTAAAATATGGTAATTCTGGTTTTACGAGCGAAAAATGTGAACACAGAATGTTAAATATGTCAAAAAGAATTATTTTTTAATTATAAAACATATTATGTTTAGTTGTTTAATGCAATGAAATTAGTGGTTTTTTACTGTAAGCTCTTTTTTTTTTTTTTTTTTTTTTTTTTTTTTTGTACTTCAGAATCTTTAAAAACATCATGCTGCTGAAATATACAATATAAAAGTATTCAGACCTGAGTTATTGAAGATTTCAAAGAAATATTATAACTATTGGAAAAAGAAGAGTAGGCTGTATACTTAAGATTAAATTTCATTTCAAAAAATATTTTATCTTGTTTCTAAGATCTCAGTAGTTAAAATTAATGACCAATCTATAAATACTGACTATTCTAAGCTTACTCAACACTCACTTACTATCTCATACACGTCATTTCAAAATCGAGAAACCGTTATGCTGTACATTTATTATTTTGATAAATTTTGGGAATTATGTCTGTTCAATTAATTTTAATAACTGATTAATGATTTCTATAAACGAAATTATAGGGAAAACAACTTGAATATTCTTATAATTCTTCAATAGTTGTGAAAAGCATTTTTTAAAATAAATTTATCGATCAATTTTGAACTAAATTACTTTTTCAAACAATTTCCTTTCGTTTATTTTTATTTATTTATTTATTTTTTACCAAAAGTACACTTTACTGTTAGTAAAATAATAATAATAATAATAATAATGTGGTTACCTTAATTTAGCCTTTTCTCCTAGTAATTATTCACAAACTTAATTGAAGATCGGAAATGCAATCAGGCTTGAAATATAAAACATACATCAATCTGTTAATCTGCTGTTGAGATATTTTTAGGAAAAAGAAAATATTTTTTTCAAATATATCACAATTTCAATAGCATTACAACAAATTACGTAGTAACATTTTTTCGTAACTTAATAACAAACAGCCTATTAGCATTTGTCAAAGTGTAAATATTCTGTTAAAAAATTTTACTTCTTTAGATTTAAGTTTTTTAAAGTGACTTAGCTAATGATATTATTATCTTTATTAGGTACATTTTTTTTTTAATACATACATATATATATATATAATGATTGAATTTTTATACCACATCTATCAGTTTTATTCATATCAGGTTACTCGATTTTAATGAAATATACATATGAATTTAAACGCACTGTTTCAAGTTTTAGGAACGTAATTAAAGAAACAGATGAAATTTTTGCGAGTTTGCTATACATAGATATAAATAAATATTTACATAAACCCACAAGAAAGTTCCCTTCAAAAAGTATACAATATAATGCTTAATCTTAGACACGACCTTAAACAATTTATTCAAAACTTTCCTTCATTTAATTAAAAAGTTTAAAATGAAAGCATTTAAATTCAGATTGTCTACTTTTCATACTCGATTAACATTTACTCTAACTGCATTCCGAGATATTTAAAATAAGTAAAATATGCCATTCGAATTTATGAGTTAATATACGAATACGAAAAAAGTATACTTTTAAAATATTCATTTTGATATGTGTAAACTTAAATTTGCTAGCTCAGAAAATAATTAATATTTTATTTTATTTTATTTTATTTTATTGGTTCGTGTTATCAAAATTTATTAATATAATATAAAAATTTTATTTCTGTTCTGAAGTTAGAAATATTTTATATCGGAATTTAGCATATACTGTACATCGCTTTTTTCGACTTCTAAGGTCATTATGCCTAAATGCGATAACCCATAAATGCGACGAATACTTCTACTGAAAATCTAAATGCATAAATTGCATACTTATAAATCATAATGGAACATACATATTTCAAGAATAGTTCGCGAAACTTTTCATTTAATTTTAAAGTTTTTTTCTAGTAGAATTTTCTTTTGCTATAAACATTGTTCATTATGGCTTTCCGCGGTCTTTTCCTAATTGCGATGAAATATTTTCAAATTGTAACTGCGATTTTACCCTTTTATCTTTAAAGGTCAAATAGCCACTGTTACATCATGTGCTTGAATATGCATTACACCTGTCAGAAGCAAATTAAAGAAAATACTACACATTTTTAATTAGAGGGGTTTAAAATTTTTTATCGCATTTAACGGTCTGTTTATAAGATTTTCCTAAATGCGACAAATTTTATCCCTTAAATGCGGAAAGTTTTACAATTGATATATAAAGGTAAGTTTAACATTTTTTTCGTTTATAACACTTTCCAACAAGGTTGAAAAGTGTATGGTTATGGAATTTCTTGAAACTGATACATGTTATTCAAGTTCACTGAGTTCATATCTGAACTGGTTTCTATACAGGGACACCCGAAAGTATTTCAAAACATTGTGTTCTATGAGAACTATTTCTGTACGCCATATTTAATACCTTAACTGTGCACAAATCTTAATGAAATTGAAATATGTTATTCAAGTTCACTTTCGGATGTTTCATATGTACAATGGAATAAATACTACCACTGGTTTGTGCACAGGGACACTCGAAAGTATTCCAAAGCATTGCTTTCTATGAGAGGTATTTCTATAAACCAAATTTTAATAACTAACACAAAGAAATAACTAACACAATAATTTTAATAACTAACGCAAAGTTAGTAGTAACCACATCAGATTTTTTTTTCTTTATTTCATTCTAATACTTTTTACCTTTTATAATTACACAGTTAAAAATTTGGTGTTTGTTTGTACCACAACTTTGTGCTGAAATAGCTGCAACCACCCAATGGTTTAACCTTTTACCATGATTTGGTAATTTTATGTTGAACCAAAAATTTGTATTACGTCATTAATTAAAAAAAAAAAAAAAAAAAAATCAAAATTAAAAAGTAGACGGGGATCGAACTGAAGACCTTCTTTTCGCAAGACAAACATTCTGGCGTTGGACCACGTTTTCTTGTCCGCTGATTCTGTGCGTGTGTATTTCGTTGATTTTGATGAAAGGGCTAAATTTTTAGGGTCTTATCTTGGCTCATTGGTAAGTTGTAGCACAAAATTTGCATTTTACCCTATGTTTCCGATCACGCTCTTTAATTTAACTTGGTTTGGTTTAAATAGGAATTTTACTGATTCATAATTCCCTTGTGAGTGTATGTATGGTAGCTCCAAGTTTTATTGCACCTCGAATTCAATCGCAAGAAGTAGAAAACTTAAAAGTGAGGTTGAACCATATTATGGTATTGCTTATAAATTTACTTTATATAAAAGTTCAAGTTTAAACTGAAATTTTTAACAGTGTCCATGGTAAAGCTTTTTTTTTTTTTTTTACAAATGTTTTATTTATCTATTTTATGTGTCCTATTTGTTTGTAATAGAATTTTTCTTTTACTGAATGTCAGATTTAAATTATTAGAAAATACCTTTTAAGTTCCATTTCACATTTGTGTGACTACAACCTTTTTTATTGATCATTAATCATATGATCTAACTATTTGTCCATTTCAAAATAAAAATTAAGGACAAAGTGATTAATAAGAAATTCCTTTTAAGGCTTCATCTTTGCTCTCTAACTGTAAAGAAGAGATTCATTTCGAAAACCTTTTTTAAAAAGATTTAAATAATTAGATTTTTCTCTACGTTTTGACATTATAAAAGCAGTTAAGACTTTAATTAATTTAATGAAATCACTTCTTTGTTTATTCACGTCAAGTGAAATAAAAGAATATATTCAATAAAATAAAGTACTTTTGAGAATTCGTCTTTGATATTTTTGCAAACAACATTCGTTTTAGAGTTTTAGAAAATTATTTTACAAACTTTAAATTTAAATTTTAGATCTGCACAATTTTAATAAAGTTTTGAATTCAAAAAGAAATTTGAGATTTACAGCTAAAAAAAAAATCAACCACATTAAAATAAGCTGGTGTGGAACTTATGCAACTTTCTCTTACTCTACATTTGAATACTATAAAGGCAGACCAGAGATCAAGGTGTAAGATGAAAAGTACTGTATATGAATATTCTTCAATTTTCGAAACAGTTTTATTTGATATATATCTTTAAGTGAGGGCACTGTTTAAAAAATGATGCCAGAAATTATCTGTAATTACAGAAAATACGTTTTGTCAACGTGATTTTTCCGTAATTTAATATCTTTTTTTCTCAAATTACAGAGAATTCCTGGCAGCTCAGTGTACCACATCTCCTAAACTTTCCGCTGAAATTTAAAACATATAATCATAAATTATTTACGAATATTTTTAAATATAAAATTCTAAACTTATTCAGAAAGCATTCACAACGCCTTAAAACTTAAGAGTTAAGGTAAAATTTTCAATTATCACCCTCATATGATCTATAAAACATAGAAATTGAATTTCCTATAGCTATTTGTTTTTTTAATCTTGCTAATAACAGACACACACACTGATCAACCGCTTAGTTCACGGTTCTTGTAATCCGAGGACCTCGAAACTCGTAATTATAGCAAAAAATCAGCGTTGGAAATTGGATTTGAAACAACACTTTGTCTGTCATACAGGTATGAGAAAGTAAATATCTTGACAGAATTCGGTAGATTACTTCCATCAATTATTTTCTAGAAAAGAGTGCTTTCGCTTAATTTTAGGTAGTATTTCGTATTGCCTAAAAATTACACACATGCTACATAATTCCTTATATTTAGCACAGTAAAAATACGAATAAAACAATTTGGAATTCACATTTAATAATTTTCAGACATAGCTTTTGTATATCTTAACTCTTTTTGGTGGCTCTATAAACGAAGGTGAAAGGTTTCCGTACTTATGAATAAAAATATATACGTTTTCATTTCACTTTATTTAGTGTAGTCTAAAGCTAAATTGTACTAGCTAAAATATTAGTCCACATGCGTAATGCATTTGATTTTTCTTGGACGTCCCTATGCAGGATTTTGTATTCAATTTTCAAAAAAATTTTCAAGTACACTGTAAAAAATATGTCCTATTTTCTGCCAGAAATTTTCTGTAATTACCAAAAATACGTTTTGATAATGTAATTTTTTTTGTAAATTACGCATATTTTCTCAAATTACAGAGAATTTCTGGCAGCAAATAGGACATATTTTTTACAGTGTAGCATCCCCCAATGTTCCCATTCAAGTAACATTTCCAAAGCATTCCCTTGAAGTAGCATCCCCAAAACGTTCGTATTCAAGTAGCATCCCCATAACATTTCCATACAAATAGCATTCCCATAGCATCCCTATTCGATGATATATCGATAATAATAAATAGCATATGATGCAATTTTTATATACCGAGTTTTTGACGTAGTTATATCACTTAAATTTTATATATGAATAAACTCTAGCTGACGTTTTTCTGTTGTTTTTCACTTCATTTTTTGTATTTTTTGCCTCCGCAGTCATAATTTTTATTACGAGCACAGAAAGCTTTGCCACCATTTTCTAGTAGCCCACAAGAATCGGTGTAATCATGAATATTAACACTAGTCTCTGCTACAAGGATTTCGAGGTCAAAATTTAAGAACCTAGGCTTTCCTTTGGATTTCCATAGAGAAATAGATACACCCCATTATTTTTTGTGTTTATCTTTTTTATTTATTTATTTATTTATTTATTTTTTATTTATTTATTTATTTATTTTTTATTTTTTTTTACGAATAATTTTAGCTATATATAATTTTGTTAACGACAACCAATTTTTGTATCATATAATTTAGTATTGACTGTATCGAAGAAAAGTGTTTACTTATGTTAATTTCTTATTACTTTCCGAACACTATAGTGAGGAAAGTATTGTAATCATGTCAAAAATCCGAATATGAGATTTTGATATTTCAATACGTTTCGAGGTTCACTGAGTCCGTTTTCACTATTTTTGCGATGATATATGTATGTGTGTATATCTGTGAGTGAACACGCTAGCATCTAAACGTTTTGTTCGAATAAGCTGAATGTTGGTACGTATATTGCAAGTCACTATAGTACGAACCCTATTGATTTTGGTGAATCTAGCACTTATAGTTTTTTTTTTTTTTTTTTTACAGGGACACAAAGAAAAATTCTTTATCATTATGGCCTATGGGACCAAAATCTTAAAAGTGCGATAGCATCTAAACACCTTATTTAATTGAGCAAAATATTTATACTCATATTATAGATCACAGATACTCAATATGCATAGATTTTGGAGAATCTAGCACTTATAGTTTTTTTTTACAGGGACACAAAGAAAAATTCTTTATCATTATGGCCTATGGAGCAAAATTTTTAGAAGTATGATAGCCTTATTAATCTGAGCAAAAAATTTGTACATATGTTATAGGTCACAGTTGCACCAACTGTATAGATTTTTCTGAATCTAGCACTTACAGTTTTTTTACAGGGACGCAAAGTAAAATTCTTTATCACTATGGCCTATGGGACCAAATATTTAAAAGTGCGATAGCATCTAAACGCCTTATTCAATTGAGAAAAAAGTCGTAAATTACGGAAAACTTACGTTGACAAAACGTATTTTTCTGTAATTACAGAGAATTTCTGACCGCAAAGTTGCATTTCTTTAACAGTGTAATGCAACATAAAAAAAGGGCACACTTTTAAAAATTTCAGTTGAAAGTTAAATCAAATGTTTGTACTACATAATAGCTTCTATTTACTAGATTGAACCAAAACTCGGTGCTTCCGTAGCCGCAACTGTAATATGGTGAAATCTTCTACCCCCAATTTGGTGCTTCTTGTTCAAAAAAAAAAAAAAAAAAAAAAAAAAGCAACATATCATGATAAAAGGTTTCCCCCCCTTATAGATGTTGATATTGCAGTACCAAGCCTTGATTGAAATTAGCATCGTATAACTATAAAAGGTTTCGCTGTCGTATGTTTGCAGCTACAGTGTTATGTTTTGTCTCAATCTAAGGCAATACTTCTAACAGAGTAAACAACTGAGTGCAATCGTACTTGTAACAGCTATCAACTGCAAAAAGTTATATCAGCTGCGTAAATCTCGACTGTCAAACTCAAAAAATTAAATTATGTGCAATTTCTCCCTCGCTTAACTACACGCTAACCTATGTAACTACACGCTAGCCTACACTGTAAAAAATATGTCCTATTTGCTGCCAGAAATTCTCTGTAATTTGAGAAAATACGTTCTGTCGACGTAATTTTTTCGTAAATTACGCGTATTTTCTCAAATTACAGAGAATTTCAGGCAGCAAATTGGACATATTTTTTACAGTGTATGTAACTGGAGGATAATACTTTTAAGTCACATATTTACAGCAATTTTAAAGCCTTGCGTTTCTGCTAGTACAATCTTTTAAAATTTCACTAAAATAAAATTTTGTGAGTTAATTTTATGTGTAACTTGGTATTAAATTTATAAAGGACACTAATTAAGAATAAAGCATACGTGATGCAAAATTGTATTTTGGCAAATAAATAGTGTGGAATAAATTTATAGTTTTCCATATTTAAAATTTTTTTCATCTGTCTTTATTTGTGTCTGTCTCAAATATAAATATTTTTTTTCTCCTTGTGAACTTAAGACGACATTTTAAAACCATATCTATGTACACTGTAGGCCGAATTATTAGGGATTTTCTTTTTCTTTTGAAATTTTTTCTGATTCCTTAAAAATTACTCAACGAAATAACCCTGAACTTCAGACATTTAAAACATATTTACAAATTCAAATTTTCCAATATCAATTTAGTCACAAGTGAAATCAGGACCAACCAGAATTTGAAGGGAAAAACAAAAATATTTTATATTACCCTATATCATAAAATGCTACAAACGACGTTTAATTTTAGCACATGTCACATATGTGCAATATTTGTAGGCTTTTTTTTTTATGAGAATCGCACTACCATTTAAAAATTTTCTCATACATGAAAGATAGAAACATATTTATTACATAAGTTTAAAGCTAGATATATTAGGTAATTTATGTCAAATGTTCCTTTCAACAGAGTGAAAATTAACCAAATTATCGGTAAAAGAATGAGAAAGATTTGGTATATGTAGGGTTTTCAAAAACTAATGTATCAAGAGCTCTGACGGTGTACAAATTATCAGTATGAATAAAAAATCCCTCTGATGATAACGAAAACGATCACAGGAATCAAACGGTGCTGATAGATGGACCTGTTTGTCCAGTAACATGGCTAAATCTGAGTTTAAAAATGGCTGCACTTATCAAAACATGGTCCGTGATTGAAATAAGAAGTGTGACAATTTTTTTGCGTCTAACGAAACATTCTCCGGTTGAAATTTGTCAGCAATTGGTAGAAGTGTACGATACAAGTATTATATCACGGAAACAAGTGTGCTTTTGGTGCACGGAATTTGACAAAGGCAGAACAGATGTGCGAGATGAAGAAAGAGCAGGGCGACCAAGCACGTACACCGCAAATGACAATGTTTGCCGTATCGAAGCTTTGATTCACGATGATCGTCGCATTACTCTGAGTAAAATTGCACAAGAATTCAATATCCCCATTGGTAGTGCACACAATATTATGCATGAATAATTGCGCTATCAGAAGACATGTACTCACTGAGTATCGAGATAACTCACAGATGAGCAGAAACCACACTCCTTACAGTCCCGACCTTGCACCAAGTGATTTCCACCTTTTCGGGTCTTTAAAGAAACACTTGGAAAGTCAGCATTTCAGAACTGATGCTGAGGTTCAGCAGGCCGTCTTGACGTAACTGCACAACTCTGATGCTGATTTCTTTGATGCCAGTTTCGATGGTTTGGTGTACCTATGGAAGAAATGCTTCGACAACTATGGTGATTATGTAGAGGAGTAATATGTACCTGTGTCTTCCTATATTGTATATATATATATTTTTTTCCTGAATAAACGTTTACTTTGAATGGGCATGTTGCCTTACTTTTTGAAACCCCCTCGCATTTTTAGAAGTTGAAACTTCATAAGGGTTTTTTTCATATGCTACGTACTCTCTAAAATATTAAGAGTGAGATCTGACGCTAAAAGAGTGGCATATCACTCTTTGAACATGTCAAAATGGAGCCAACCTCTAAAGAGTGAGAAGTTTCTTTTCGAAAGAGTGAGATTTCTCTCTTTTTATTAAGAGTGAGATTATTCCGAGTATTTCAAAGAATATGACTGTTTATTTTTTCTAAAAAAATATGGATATGCTAGAAGGTGTTTTCTACCAGTTTCCTTTTCCTTTTTCTCTTTCTTTTTTTTTTTTTTTTTTTTTCCATATTTGCTTTGGATCCGCGGGGAATCGAACCGTAGCCGTCTTCGTGGCAGGCGCGTGTCTTACCACTGAACCACTGGGGACACACAGAACGTGCTTAATTTACAGTGGTAAATCATTCACATAAGAGATTAATCGCATTTATAAATTTTACTTCATTTATTAATAATATAAAATTACAGAATTCTAATGTACATTTTAAAATTAAAGTTAGAATTCCTTTAAATTACTGAAATTAGAATTATTTTTAAATTAATAAAATTAGAATTATTTCTTAAATCAAAATGTATACTTGAAAAGAAATTCCCTAAGACAAATAGTTATTTTAAATGTAGCCTAGGGGAAAAGAAAAATTCTTGAGCGTGCATGTTAAAAAAAAAAAAAAGTTAAATATGTACGACAAATCTACACAGTTTCTTGAAAAACTCGTCTGTTCAGGAGTATTAAATCTCGCTGATGATTTTAATTTTTAGTAAAATATTATTGCCAGCTTTTTTAATGTTTCACATGTGTTAAGCATCAATGACTATAATAAAAATATAAATTCCTATTACGCTTTTAAGATGTTATGCATTAAGTATTTGCATTGATATTTTCTTTTATACCTTATATATTTCCAAATAAAACTCCTTGCTTTCATTACGAATTTCCGTAACTTTCTTATGATTTTCGATTCTTTACTAATAACACTTCAATTTTATCAATCGTATAAAAAAATTATATTTTCCAAACAGCTTTTAACATAATTATTTTCTCTTTTTAAACTCAAATAAATTCAATAATTTCTGTTAAACAAATCACATGCATGAGATTGCCGAGAAATTGTCTTTCATATTTCGTTCGAAATATGGTAAGTAGATGGAGCCAGCAAATCTTCACTCTTCAGCAGGTTGATCTTGCAATTGATGATGACATCACTCTTTGTGACAGAGTGACTAGAAGTCTCTCTTTCGAGAAAAGTGAGAAATGTCACATTTTCAAGAGTGACAATAGTATTTTCTCACTTTAATTCGTGTCAAAATAATGGTCACTTTTTTAAGGAGTGAGATTCCCACTCCAGAAATTTTAGAGAGTATTTAATTTTGAGATCAAATTATTTTACCTACGTTTTAAAACGTCTTTTTTTGTGACAAAACTTGACGGACTTGTAACGCTAACTTAACTTTACTTATTTGTTAAGATTTGTCAGTCCATAATGTTTTTACACAAAAAAGAAGTTTTGAAACGTGGGTGCAATAATTGGATCTCCGAATTAAATACGTGATTTGTGAAAAAACCCTTATGAAGTTTTAACTTTGAAAAAGAAAAAAAAACTTGTTAATTTTTTTGCCTAAAAATTGGTTAATTTTTACTCTATTCAAATAAACTTTTGACATATTTTGCAATATATATCTAGATGTCAACTTTTGTGTAAAAAAAAAAAAAAAAAAAAAAAAAAAAAAAGTGTGTTTCTTTTGGGCATGCGCTTTAATTTTTTTTTTTTTTGCTAAACATACTCATATTTTAGTGAAAATTACACGTGAGAATTTTATGTTTCAGAATAATGTTTTTCTGATGTTTATTCAAGTTTTCTGAAAATTTTGTAAAAAGCTTGTCATAAGCAAAATAGTACAAAAAAAAAAAAAAAAAAAAACAAGATAATAATAATATAATAATTATATATATATGTCCAAATACTCGTGCGATTCCGACAAAAAAGCATACGAATATTGCACATAGTATATGAAATTATATGCTAAATGTACAAGTTATTTGTAGTATTTTATGATACACGGTAATCAAAAAATTTCTAGTTAGTCCCCTAATTGCACTCATGACTAAATCGGTAGTTGAAAATATCAGTTTGTAAATGTTCTTTGCATGTCTAAAGCTCAATGTCATTTCGTTCAGTATTTTTAGAAAACAAAACGTAAAAAAAAAAAAAAAAAAAAAAAAAAAAACTAAAAATTTGGCCAATTCTTTAATGTCTCTGTATAAAATTTAATAATCTGGTGTGGCACTCATGCGACTTTCTCTCACCCTCCATTTCAATACTATATAGACAGATTAGAGATTCAGTGGGCCGCGGTAGCCTGGTCGGTAAGAGCAGCGAGTTCGTGATCGAAAGATTGCGGGTTCGGTCCTCGAGCCGGCCGAAGACCGTCGTGTACGCTAATGGCGACTGGTGCACGTTAAATTCCGTCGTGGTCGCAAAGTCCTCCAAGTTCCCATGAAAAATTATACCTCTGGGGGTACCGGAACATGGGTTTAACTCGCTCTGATCCGGATCAAAATTCGAGTTCCTGTTGTCTGGCTGGTGCTGCCATCTATCACCAGCTTCTGGAGCTAAAGTCAAATTTCCTCCCTATGAAGCGCTCCTAATAACGGAAGACGCAACCCTCCTGCCTTAAAAATCCGGTTAGTTTCACTACCGGGGCTTGGAATTTCCCGACACCGAGTGGCACACGACAACAGAGATTCAGTGATAAGCTAAACGAGTATTGTTATATAAACCTACGTTAGAAACAATTAAAACTACCATTCGGTAGAGATTTATTTGACAAATAATTTTGTGTATGGGGGCTACCCACTCCTGAAAACTCCCGTTTGATCATTGTACCTGCATTTATATAGAATTCAAAGCTGTTATTATTATTAAAAGATCATTCAAAATTATTCAGAGAGCTTTCACCTGCATAATTCCTTGAAATTTATCAATCTTATCAAACTTTTCAAGTAACAACATTATCAACATCCAAAATACAACAATTGAATTGCCTAAAACTATTTGTTTTTAAGTTACTCTTATAACGGACATAAACAAAGATCGAAAGTTAAAAACTTTACTTCCACTTTTGCCCGTAGACATAAAAATATTTGAATTCTCTTGGATGTCTGTACACGCGAAACATTTGTTTGATCTCAACCGAAAGTTTAGTGTAGCATCTCTATTTGCTTAATATTTAGAATACCACGTTTGAATTTTCTGCTTCTATTTGTTCTTGAGATATGATGAAAAACATAATGCACATACACACACATTAACACACACACATACACTCGCACACGCACAGACAGACAGACAGACATTTTCTAAAAATGGTCAAATCGTATTCTAGACCTCTCGAAACGTGTAAATCCATCAAAAACCGGATGTCAAAAGTTTTTACGAAACCAATAATTTCTTCTATTAAATATAAAAGAAAAAAATAAATAAATAAAAGAAGAAAATAAAAAATATCTTAAAATATAAGACACAAAAAAACAGAGCTTAAATCATTATTGTTTATTTTATTTTATTTATTTATTTATTTATTTATTTTTGAGTAAGATTACAAAACTAGAAAAATGTTTCATTTTATAAATATAACTTTCTAATGTTTAGAAATTCTATGAGGTTTAGAAGACATATTTTAATTGAATATTTGCTTTTCCTTAATATCTGGAAGTCAAGAAATACTTATTGAGTATCTAGCATAAATTTCATAAAAAGCTTCAGTCTTTGATAGATTTATATAAGCGAGGGAAATCCTTCCTCGTCTGGGCTTGACAGATTCATGTTGGCGAGAGAAATCCGTCCTCGCCAGTGTTCAATTGATTCATATCGGCGAGGGAAATCCTTCCTCGCCAGTATTTCACAGATTCTTATCGATGAGGGAAATCCTTCCTCGATAGTGTTTGATAGTTTCTTATCGGCGAGGGAAATCCTTCCTTGCCAGTGTCTGGCAGTTTTGCCTTGCTGAGGGAAATCCTTCCTTGCCAGTGTCTGGCAGTTTTGCCTTGCTGGGGGAAATCCTTCCTCGCTAATGCTTGACAATTTTGTATCGGCAAGGGAAATCCATCCTCGCCAGGACGTGACAGATTCGTATCGACGAAGGAAATCCTTCCTCGTCGATACGAGTAACTCAAAGACTGACGAGGGAAATCCTTCCTCGTCAGTCTTTCACAAATTCACATCGTCGAGGGAAATCCTTCCTCGTTAACTTGTATTAAATATTCTTTAAGCTATGTCTTCTGACTTCTATTGTATTTCTTATTTCTTATTTCTTATTTCGATTATATAATTTATAAAATGTCTATTTTCGACGTGGCATTAAGTAATTAAAGATATTGTTTTGAACAGCAAAATAGTCTTGACAAAAAGTTTCTAACAGCCCTAAATTTTTTGGGTTTTTTTGAAGGAAATAGCACAAAAAATTCGTCTTCATTCACGATTAATATAAGTTTTCCATTATCAGTTTTCAAGTTTCTAAAAGATACAACAAACATATTATAAACAAAAGTATTCATTTTACATTGAAAGTATTATAATCATCTTTCAGTTATTGTCCCTTTTATTACATCATACAAAATGTTTAATAAAACTCGATAGCAGTTTTAATTCCTTAGTCACGACATTATTCGAGCCTACCCATATATTTTAGAATTAAATAAATTTTCACTTTTACACCATTGAAAAAAATTAATAACTTGGTCTCATTCCCCAACAAGCTATCTTATCCTCCTGCAGGTAATATCTCTAGTTACGATTCTGTGATTAGACAAATGTGATTAGTTGCAAAATGAATAAAGAAGCATGCTGCATTTTATAAAATTAATCAAAATAATTAGGGTTTCACTTTCATGAATTACAAAATTCAACATACGATATACAGGAAGAATTACTTCTCTTATTCTCTTCATCAAGACAAAATGGTTTCCTCTTAAAAAAAAAATGTTATTCAGAGTTTTAACTTTACCAACAATTTACAAGAAAATATTTTCTCCAGACGTTAATTGCTGTAACGTCAACGAGGGTTTCTTCTGTGATTCAAACATTTTAACGTTTGTACCCTACAGCACAATGATATCTATACGACGAGCATTAATAGCATCGCATGTACATCCCACTACTCCATATAACCTCCCAGAGATGTACACATGTGGAAATGTTTCCTGTTTGCAAAATGAAATGGGACATCGCACAGATATCGCAATGATACAAGAAAGAACTGTTGCATTAGTATCGTTGTCTCAGGGACGTACATTTCACAGCCCACATCAACCACATAACAGGAGTTGTAAAACTATCGCTAAAAGATATCGCACGGATGTATTTTTCAAAATACAAAGGAATGGTAGGTAAAATAGATGGCACGATGTACTTGAAAATAAGTGTATGCGTGGGTATGTATAGGGTGATTGCATATAACCGAGACCGTCTTCACATAAGAATTTATTCGTGGGTTTGTTCAATATAATCCTTAGGTTACCATTTAAAATATTACTGAGAGAGTAATCATTGATAATTCTCTTCTGTTTATTTAAAAACTTTAATGGACTTAGACGCATTTTGAGAGAACGGAACAAGCTTAACATTGATTCCAGTGTTAAACCTTGTTAAGCCTTGTTGAACCTCCTTAACACGTTAATCGCCACGTCAGTCATATGTGTCTGACGCATTTTTAACACGCATTTTTAATTAGGAAATAACCCTAAAAGGAATATGATATACGCCGAGTAATTATTAACAAGTTAATCGCCATGTCAGTCATATGTGCCTGACGCATTTTTAACACGCATTTTTAACTAAATTGTCTAATAAAGTTACCATGGCCCATGTGAAAATTTTTCTGATATTATCACGGCGATTAACGTGTTAAACAACAAAACAAATCTTTTTTGAATCATGTCATCACTGGAGATTAAATATGAGTTTGCCATAACACCAGAAAGAAACTAGTTGCCATAGGTAGACTCTGCTCAGTTCCCCATCATATTTATGTTCTCACAAATTTCTAGTGCAAGACATATTATAATCATGTTAAAAGAAATGAATTTGACCAAAGCTTGATAGACTGACAGAAGGAAATCCCCGCCTAATAGGCTATCCACCGTTCACTTCGATAGATTTATCTTATTCTAATCTACTAATTTAGTTTATCGGGGTCAATTCCGTTGTTTAGTTTTCATGCTACTATTTCTAATGCAATAATTTTCAAAATTCATATTTATATGAAAAATTTACAATTTCGCTATGTTGATAAAATCGTAAATTACGAATAATTTGCGAAATTTTCCTATTAGAATATTTGTATTCAATCATGTTCAAACAAATATTATAAATAAATTTTGAAGTTGTCTAATGTATTTATGATCCTCAAAATGGATGTTTATGCTCAATTTTGCCTTATTCTGACAGGTTAAGTAAATCGTAAATTCCAAATAACTTAAGAATTTTTAAATTGGAAAAATCATAGTCTATGATATTCATGCCAGTATCCAAAATAATATTTAAAAAGTGGTTTGACATCTTTACGATGAAAATATCCCTCAAGATTGAAGTTTATGTGAAATTTTGCTCTATTCTGCCATGTTAAGAAATTAATAATATTTCAATAACTTACGAATTTTTTATATTGGAAAATTCATAGTCATTAATATTCATGCCAGTGTCCTAAATAATATTTCAAAAATTGCCTGACATTTTACGATGAAAATATCTCTCGAAATTGACGTTTATGTGAAATTTTGCCCTATATTACCATGTTAAGAAATTCGTAAATTTCCAATACCTTGCGAAATTTTCACAGTAGCATATTTATAGTTACTTATGTTCAATCCGGCACAAAACCTGATATTTTAAAACGGGTCTGACATTTTTACAGTAAAAAGTTTCCATTTAATGCACGTTTAAGTGAATTTTTGTCCTATTCTCACATGTTAAGAAAATCGTAAATTTCTAATAACTTACGAAATTTTTTAATTCGAATGTTGCAAATGATAAAAGTTCTTGCCAATATCGAAAGTAATATTTTAAAACTGATCTGACATCTATATGATTATTTGTTCGTGAGATATCGTGTAAACAGACTAACAAACTAACTGACTAACACACTAACACACTATCGGACTAACACACTAACAGACACCCTACAGACAGACACCATACAAATTTTATCATTTTCTGATTCCTCACACTTGAAAACGTGTAAAAAAGTCAAAAAACCGAGGTCGAAAATTTTCACGATTACCTAAGTTCCCCATACCTATAGTATGATGGGAAACTAAAAATTTTTCACGATTACCTAAGTTCCCCATACTAATAGTATGATCGGGAACTAAAAAGAAATTAAAAGAGCAGAATTATTGGTAACTGTTCAATAAAAGAGTCCCCAAATTAGTAAAACTGTTTAGAATGTTTGGGCCAGTAAAGGATTATCAAAATAAATTACCCACGCTGGAAGAAAGGAAGGAAGGAAGGTGTGGGTTTAACGACGCATTGTAGTGGTTTGTTGGTGACGGTCTGAGATTTACTTTAGATTCCTGCATTGGGTCGAATGCTTGAAATTTTGACTTGCGTATAAAACCGTGGATCTCTCTGCTTTTTCTTCTTTTTTTTCGAATGAATATAATATTTTGAATACAGAAATTAGATAACTTTCTCATATGCCAAAATACTTTAAAAGCAACATGACTGGTAACAGAAGTTTTACTATAATTTAATTAATAATAATACTTAACTTTTAAAACCTTTTATGGGGAAATTATCTGCTGCCTAATGTACGTTTGCTTTTTTTTTTTTTTTTTTTTTTTTTTTTAATTCCCCATCATACTATAGGTATGGGGAACTTAGGTAATCGTGAAAATTTTCGAGCTCTTTTTTTTTTTACTTTTATACACGTTTTCAGGTGTGAGGAATCCGAAAATGACAAAATTTGTATGGTGTCTGTCTGTAGGGTGTCTGTTAGTGTGTTAGTCCGTTAGTTTGTTGGTCTGTTTACATGATATCTCACAAACAAATGATCGCAGAGAGGTCAGACCAGTTTTATAATATTACTTTCGATACTGGCAAGAAGTCTATTCATTTACAACATTCGAATTAAAAAACTTCGTAAGTTATTAGAAATTTGCGATTTTCTTAACATGGGAGAATAGAACAAAATTTCACTTAAACGTGCATTAAATGGAAGCTTTTTACTGTAAAAATGTCAGACCAGTTTTAAAGTATCAGTTTTGATGCCGGAATGAACATCAGTAACTATACATATGCTACTTTGAAAATTTCGCAAGTTATTGGAAATTTACGAATTTCTTAACGTGGCAGAATAGGGTAAAATTTCACATAAACGTCAATTTTGAGAGATATTTTCATCGTAAAAATGTCAGACTACTTTTGAAATATTATTTAGGATACTCGCATGAATATCACTGACTATGAATTTTCCAATATAAAAATTTCGTAAGTTATTAGAAATTTACGAATTTCTTAACATGGCAAAATAGGTCAAAATTTCACACAAGCGTCAATCTTGAGGGATATTTTCATCGTAAAGGTGTCAGACCACTTTTGAAATATTATTTAGAATACTGACATGAATACCATAGAGTATGCATTTTCTAATTTAGGAAATTCGTAAGTTATTTGGAATTTATGATCCTCTTAAAATGGCATAAAGAATTATGAAAATTTGCATTTTTACCTGTTTTTGCAGCCCTGTATGTAAAAAAATAAGGAGGTAGGACTTTTTAATTGGTATACATTTGTTGATTAATAGGACAAATAAATGAGCTCAATTTCATAAAAATCTGAGAGGGTAAGGTTAAAAATGCAGACTTATATATTTATATATATGTGTGTGTGTGTAATATAAATACCTCCTAATTAGGTCTTTTTATATTATATTGTAATTAATTAATATATTCTTTAATAATGATTCAAATCTGTTCTTTCTGAATCGAAACTTTTATTTCCACTTTCTGAAAAACAACCGTTAGGAGAATTAATCCCTTTTTTTTAATTATGATTTAATGTATTTCTATCAAATTGTCTTTTTCCCTTCAGACTAGAAATAACCTTTTTAAACTTTATCACTGCTCAGTCTGAGTGGAATGAATCAATTAAATAATTATAAGACATTAAACTATGTCCATCTGATCACGTGTAATGTCGTCACGTACGGGAAAAAATCCCCGGACTTTTCTCATTTTCCCCCCATATAAAAGTACTCACATCCCTACATTGTGGCTTTTCATCGTCCTATCCGTGATAGATAAAGCTATATTGGATCTCTTTAATTTTTCATTGCGATAAAGACTTTTATCATGCAGTCTATTGTACTGTTCCCTTTCTACATGGGAAAAACCCGAACCTTATGACTATTACAATAAAATGTTCTGTCGAAGGGAGTTTACTTATTATTGTGTCTCTTCTGATGAAGATGATGACTGCTAATATAACAAGAATGTTCCAGAATTTCCTTATATGTATATATATATATATATATATATATATATATATATGTGTGTGTGTGTGTATATATATATATACCATCTATCTTTTGTTTGCTGAGTGTTACAGAGGTATTAAATTATTCACATTCCATACGTATATATATATGCCGAGCAGATTTTCATCAAACATAGGTAAGATCGTTCTTGGTTAAATCAACATTCTAAGATAAGTAAATGTAAACACTAAAAATGTAAATGTAATAGTATAAAATATTACTTGCCTATAACCACTCTCCACTTGATGGAATTCGTCAACAACAGCTTCCTGAAGAATAAATAAGACTAAGAAACTTCTTTTTAATTACAGTAATTTTTTCTTTGTATATTATCAGTGATAATAATAAAGATATTTGTTTTAAATAAGTTATAGTAATAACGTTGACTATAATTTTTTTTTTTTTTTACTAGTTAAATAAGGGAGAAACTTAGATTGGTATGATAATTTCTTATCAATATTACAAAATTCTATTGCGGTTTTCATCCTCTCTTTCTCTCTCTTTTTAGTATTGTAAATTAAAAATATTATTCAAAATTTTGAACATATAAACGAATAACATTTAAAAAAATAAAAAAATAAAAACCTTTTTTTTTTTTTTTTTTTAAATTTTCTTTATAAAAATCAGTTAGTGGATCCTGGTTTCCGGAAAACCTTTAAAAAATCGGTAGAAACGATTTCTGAAAAACGTATGCACCGATCTCATTGCTGAAACGTAAGTGGAGGCCTCCTTGTTGAGATTCAAAATGATTTTAGGTTCCGGATGTGTGCCTGTTTGTCTGTCTGTTTGTTTATCTGTCGCGCGATAGAAGCTGTAAAAATCACGCTACGGACATTTGGTACACATTTCATGATCCCCACGGAATCAGCTGTATAGTTTTGGGTGTGTATTTCATTTGTAGTTCGTGTTCAGGGACACGTCAAAGTTTTTCCTATCATTACAGCCTATGGGAAGAATTTGTATGTACCGCGATAACGGCCGCAAAAATCACGATATAGTTTTTGATGTCTATTCCATTTCCAGTTTGTGTACAGGGAGACGCAAATTGTTTCTTTTCATTACGGCCTGCGGGCAGAATTTGTATGTACCACAATAGTGGCTGCAAACATCCTCCGATTCACTTGCAAATTAGCACACACGTTTAGGCTCTGTATAGAAATAGCTGTATAATTTTTCTATGTCTATATTAATTATAGATTGTGTGCAGGACATGCCAAAATTCTTATCACTGCGGCATATGGGGTGAAATTCGTTTAAACGCATTTTAATATCATTACTTTGCAATCAACAAAATGAAGTTAGCGTACATTACTGAGATGCTTAAACTTATGTTTTCTGCAGAAAATATGTGCTCTTAGTATTCCTAATTAATATACAGGTCCTAATAAATGTGTTCTTATAATGTCAAGTAATCAACCAAATTATGTGAAATTTCCAACAATTATTCATGAAAAACGTAGAAAAAGTTTAATCGTTTTTACTGATGTATACAATGTTTGTGGTTCGTTTACAGAGACACATAAAATAATTTCATAACATTATTGCCTATTGACAAATTTTTATTTAAGCGCATTTTAATGCGTTTATGCTGCATTGAACATAATGGAATCATCATACAGTATATGTGATGAAAAAAGATGCATGTTTACTCATAAAAAAAAAAATAATAATAATAATATTGGATAACATTCTGTAATCATCCAAATGATGTCAAATTAGGTGGAAATATTAATGGGTTATAATTAATTAAATAGATGTGGTCTTTTCTAGTGTATATAAATATTCTGGCACCTTTTTCGGGATTCATAAGTGAATTTCGAACTATTACGGTCTGTAGTCGGTATTTCTTAAAAATGTATTTTAACATGTTTACAGCCCATTAAATATAATGAAATTTTATTAGATTTTTAAAAGCACGTGTTTCTGTGGAAATGTGTGGACACAGAATTAGTATTTAATTTACAGGATTACACAAAATAATTCCAATATCTTATGTAATCGTTTTGCATGAAATTTAGTACAAGTATTTATGAATTACAGGGAATTAACATAAGACTATCATTTATTATAAATACATATATATACAGATATGCAGATAGTTATACAAACAGAGGTAAAGCGGGGGGTTAAGGGGCCTACCGGCCCCTCAGAAACGTGTCTGTTTATGTAGGAAGTCAACCGAATCAATATATATATATATATATATATATATATATATATATTATATAATAAGGAAATCCCCTCCCATGCAAACCACTTGCTTTGATGCAAATGCCGTCGCAAAACATCAGCTCAGCGGCGGACCTCGGAAGAAATGGTGCCTTCCGTAGCTTAATCTTGACCGTGAAATCACCACTACCATCTGCAGATTACGGACGGGGCACATGAGAGGTATGAAGATCATGCCCGACGGCTCTAGAACTTATGCAGAATGCAGGCACTGCCCAGGAACTCAGCTGGATCCGAAGCATCTCTTCAATTGCATCTCTGTTGCCTCGACCCTCTTCAACATCGACCTCAACTGCTGCCATGACACACTTTATACCGAAAAAGTCGGAGATGTGGCCAAGGCTGTGTTCTATGCCTTTGGTCCCATTTGACTTGTCTATACACTTTTTTTTCTGCACTTGTCACTTGACAACAACAACAACATATAATAAAGAATAAATAAAAATGATCTATTGAGTAATGTGTGATGCGAATAATACGTTGAGGCTCCTGATCTGCAGATCCACTAGTTTAAACTTTGCATTCTTCTTTAAAGTAGAACTGACTAGTGCTTGAACGAAAGATTTTTCTTTTTTGTGATTACGATTAATTTTGCAAGGTTATAAATGGAATAAAATGTACCGTAATCGTACAATATTTTCATACTATCCTGCCAAAAATACAAATTTTAATATTTTTAATTTCTCGTTTGAAGCACAAGTCATTTTTAGTTTCAAGAAGTGCGTAAAGTTTTAATATGATCGGTGCATTAGTTTTTTAAGAAATTTTGCTCACCGTTTTTCTGAAGGCCTTTAAAACTTAGCACAGGCTGATTTTTTTACATTTTTTTTAGTAAACAATTTATAAAATATTGTTTAAATGCTGCCCTTTTATGCTTTCAAAAATTTGAATGAAAATTTTCATTTATAATATATATATATAGAGAGAGATACAGATACATTTAAAAGCATATATATATGCTTTTTTCAGCTGTCGAAACTCATAATGCCTTAAATAAATGAGTATGTGAACATAAAATTTGGATGTCATGCTCGTTATCAAATTGCATTGTTGGTCAAATCAAAAGAGATATTTATTTTCATATTTTTTCTATTTTCTAAACAAATACCGAAATAAATGACCTTGAAGCTGAGACACGCAAAAAACGTTTATAAACTCATATTTTCCACGATCGATTTTGTCATGAGTGAAATTAATAAACAATTATAAATTAAACTAAAAACAATAAATAAATAAATAAAATAAAAAAATACTTTGAATTACACCTGTTTCATAAAATGCTACAAATAACTATTAACTTTGACCCACAATTTCACATATTTTATGCATTTTTTTTTTTCCTTGGAATCGCATGATTATTTAGACCATATATATATATATATAGAGAGAGAGAGAGAGAGAACAGATATAATTTTTTAGATAGGTATATTTATATTTGTTTTGTTAAGTTCTTTATTTTAACAAGAATGGATTTCAACAAACTTTCTGAAAACTTGATAAATCAATACAGAATCATTATTCGGAAACATAAAATGCACACGTGAAATTGAGTAAAAAATCACGCAAATTATCGGGAAAGGGATGAGAAAGGCTTCAGATATTTTTGAAAATTGAAATTTCCCAATGGATTTTCTCAAGACACGTATTTAGTTTAGAGATCTAATTATTTAACCTACGTTGGAAAAGTCCTTATTTGTGAAAAATTCCTTTTTGAACTCACAAATCTTAGTAAATAAATGAAATTATGTTACAGTTTCAAGTTCAAAAGACGTTTTTTACAAAAAAAAGTTTTGAAATGTGATTTTAAAAACTTCATCACAATCACTAAAAACCCCTTATGAAATTCCAGTTCTGGAAAATATCTAAAATCTAGTTTATTCTTTTGAAGATAATTTGCTTAATTTTTACCCTATTCAAATGAACTTTTGACGAAAGTTGTCCAATATATCAAGCGTTCAATTAATGTAATAAAAAAAAATTCTGCCTTTTCCACATGCGCAGTTCAACAAAAAAAAAAAAAAAAAAAAAAAAAAAAATGTGATTTTAGAATAAAAAATTATATCTATCTAAATAATCTGGCAATTCCCACAAAAAAGCATACAAATATTGAACCATGTATTAAAGTTTCAAGTTCTTTGTAGTGTTTCATGATACAGGGTAATCCAAAGTATTTCTGTTTTTTCTTTTCGATTTGAGGGTTGGGCCCCTAATTTCAATTGGGACTAAATCGATAGAGAAAAATATAAGTTTGTAAATGTCTTTTCATGACAGAAGTTCAATGTCATTTTTTCAGCTTTTTTTTTTTTTTTTTTTTTTTTTTAGAAAATAGGAAGAACGTAAATAAATGTATATATATCGGCGAACATAGTATTAATAGAAACATTCTCGGTAATATCTTGTAAGGCGATATTAAATTTTTACCTCTATTTTTCATTCCTCATCATTCTACAGGTGTGAAAAACTTTAGGTATTCATGAAAGTTTTTCCTGTTTTTTTTTTTTTTTACATTTTTACATGTTTTGTGGTTTGAGGAATCTGAAAATCACAAAATTGATGTGTTATTCGTAGGTTAGTCAGTTTAACAGTATATTAATTTGTTAGTGTATGTGTTTGTTAGTCTAAAATATCATTTATGACACTGACAAAAAATCTATTTGTTTTCAAATTTTGAAACTTTATGACTTATTGGAAATTTGCGATCTTCTTACGAAGGCAGCATAGAGCAAAATTTTACATAAACGTGTATTATGAGGATTATGTTCCTCCTGAATATACTCACCTGCTTGAAAATATCATTTGTGATACTGGCACGAGCATGGTCGACTATGAACATTATACTTTGAGAACTTCCCAAAATATTCGAAATTTTCAAATTTTTTAATATGCCAGAACAAGGCACATTTGACATAAACTTACATTACGTGGACTATTGCATAGAAAATACTATGGAATTGCATGAAAATTGAAATATTAAATGTAACCTTAGTAAAATTAAGCAACAATTTAGGATTATTAGAATGTATCAAACCAAAATAGAGTAGCCTCATGAGTGGGACATTTAATTCTGTGAGCATGTTGAGGGATCGGTAAACTTCCTGTATGAACTAAAGTAGAAATTTATTAGAATTAATGTATCATGGAGGATGTAGGACATTACACCTATGTCGACTACTTTTATTATGCAATCAATATACTGAATAATAATTCGATATTTGCGTTCCTAAGATATGTCTAGAGAAAGCTCAGTGATAGGATGTTAAGAACCCGGAAATGGTCATTTGATGCTAATCAACTTGAATTTTTCTATAAAATTTTATAGCTAAAATGTCAGTGAGACATAGTACCGAGAACTTAAATATATACATATATATACATACACACACATAAAAAAAAAAATCATATGTATACAGAACTCTTTTAATACAGATTAATATATAGATTAACTCTATACAGATTAATATACAGATATATATATATATATATATATGTATATGTAATGTTCTGTATGCCGCTTCGTGTATTAAATGGGCATTCCCCATTTATTAAAAATCCTTTTTCTTATATTAAATTACTATAAAACCCGTGCGAAATTTTCGCATTTTATTTCTTTTCTTATTTACCTTTAAAATTTGAAAAGCATAAATATTATATGAATTTCACTATTTAATTAAAAATTTAATTCATCATTCGCAAAATTATTATTAGAACCAAATTAATATTGTGCAATAGTGAAACTAAAATGATACAAAGAAAGTTTCGAAATAAAATTCCTAATTGCTACCCAGATTTTATACTAATGTCAGGCAGTACGGTTTTACTATAGAACCCCCATAAACGACATTAAATTTTTGTCGCCATATTGGCAATGACATTTTATTTATTTATTTTGGCATAATTAAAAAAATAAAATCCTATTTTAATTATACTTTTTTTTTAATGATCTATTTTTTAGTCAATTTATGATAATAGATCCTGATGTTCTGTACGTATATTTAAAGTATTGCTAGGTTTAAAATGACGCTTGTAAATATTCTTAAGATTTTTAAAAATGCGTGTTTCCATAAAACACTTTTTATCAGACAAATGCCATTATTTTTTATTATTAGATCATTGAGCGGATTCCGCGTGCGTAAATATTGTCCGTTTATAAATATTATTTTTTATCCTCGAGTTTTTTATTAATTACATCACTATCGTATCGTTTCGATAAAATATAACCGTAACTGGACTACGTTAGATAAATATTATATAGATTATTCATTAGCACATAGTATATGTACTGATATTATATTTATTTGCTCGTTAATTCCTGCATTCATCGAATTAGCTATTAATTAGCTATTTCTACCTTTAATGCAATGTATACTCTAAATTCAGCTATGCAGTTGCGCTTTCTCAATGTATTCTATTTTTTATAGAGTGTTTCTCAAAATAGTCTTTTGGATGTTACATTAGTTTACATCAGTATAAAGTTTTGTGGAAAAACAAAAAATTATACTAATGTAACAGTGTTTTGCATGGATATAGTTGTTAATATTACTATTTTTGTATCTATCATACATTGTTATATATAAATTTACATTTGATTAATTTTCGTTTTATATGCAATTTGTGATTTTTATGTCTGATTTTTGTAACCTTGTTACTCATAACTTTCAGTTCTTATATTCTATCTATATATTATTTCATCATGACAATACGAAGGAACTACAGGAAATAGATAAAGATAAAAACTATTAAGAATTTAAAATATAATCAATACACACACACACACACACACACACACACACATATAGAATATTGAACAAAAAGTAGTATAAGATCCTCTTGGTGAAATTTTAAATTTGGCACCAAAATGGCTGGGATATTTATCGCCAAGCTTTTTATGTAAGAAATAGCGATAGTTACTTTCATTTATCGCTAAAATGGCGAAAAAAAAAACTTGTCAAGGGGATACTATACTATAATCTTTATAGAAATTAATCGAGAATGTTCTAATTAATGTATGAGAGAGTTCACGATAATATCCAACAGAATTAAGCCTCTAGACATCAAATATATGAACCAATGGAAATATTAGCTTAAAATTGATATTAGTAAACTTTATTTGTATTACCTCGTTGGGAAACATTTCACTTGCACGAGAAAGTTCGTTCTGATAGATTTTAGCAATAAATAGATAATTAAATCTTTGTCGCTAAAAGTAACTCACATTCAAAGACTGAAATCGGTGAAAGATTCACAGAATTCTTTCACATAAGAATAAATTTAATATTATAGTAGTTATTGTTGTATATCCACATTGTTGGAAACATTGTTTAAAATCGTTGTTAGAGAAAACAGAAAAATAGTGATTATAACCATTGCGAAATTAATTAAAGCATTTTTTCCCATTGTTGCCACTTACTTTTTCTTTATTTAAACATTAGTTGGCTTTGCCTAGTCACTATACACTTTACGTAATTCGCAAAATTTCATGTCATTATAAATAAAAAAAAAAAAAAAAAAAACTCTGAAATTAGTCAAAAATTAAATTAAGTCACTACATCATTCGTAAATGGTTTTCCTGCCCATAACATTTCCACTGCCATCGGCAGCGGCTTACTCACTTTTTACTCCTTCTTTCTCGGAGAGAGATAGTGTCCAAAATATCTTTATAGTGAGTGTTGGGTACGGTTTACTAACCCACACACAAAAAAAATAATCTTACTGAGATAATTTAGGACAATATTACGCTTAAAAACGTGCTCCCCCCCCTCCCCAAGGAGAAAGGAGGAATTTTATAAAATAATTTTACAGTATGTGTCCGATATATATAAACAATCTCCGCACCAAAATCCTTGACTGCAGCTCCCACAGATTACGCATCTCAAATTTAACGCTGAAAGGGGGGGGGGGGGTCTTGAATTCGCCCCGTTATAGTGCCCCCTAACCCAAAATTTGAAATCACAAAAAAGGGGGTAGGGATAAATATATCCCAAAAAATATGCATATGGCTATTTTCAACACCTCTGTACTAGTTTTGGTTTAGTTCTACTTTAGTTCTGCGAAAAAATGTTTCCGAAAACGGTTATCAATCTTCCTTAAAATTAAAAGTTCCAAAATCCCAGATTTTGGTTTTTTCCTCAAGTCTAGTGTTCCTATATGCAATTTCTTCCATCTGAGTAATTTGGAGCCGCCCCCTGAGTAAAATGGAAGGGGGATAATTTCGCAAATTTGAAAGACATAATTTTAAGTTGAGTACAGACATAAATTCCTGCCAAGAATCTTTGAATTCCGTTTAGCCGTTTTTAAGTGATACACAAACATGGCGCTACAGACATAAAAACAGAACGACACACAAACACACCGATAATCAGATATTATCAACATACCGATATTATCGTAAGACGATAATCTGTCCGATAAATATTGACCCAGAAAACGTTGTTTCTGCTGAATACGTAGTTCCAGCGCCATTTATCGTGTAGTTAGTACCTATATTGAAATATCACGTAAAGTACATATGTTGAGCAATGGGAATCCAAAACAGATATGGCGTAGGCTTTTATTTTATTTTATTTTATTTTAAGTTTTTATTTATAAAGGTATTTAAAATGTAGCGATTAGAGTTTTCGCGAAAACAAACATTTTTCTTAAAGTCTTCATTTTTTTTTTTTTTTTTTTTTTTTTTTTTTTTTCAAAAAATATCTGTTTTGATGATAGACTTTGATTACCTGTCGGTGAAAGTCTAATAGAATTAAAGTTATTTGAAGCTCGTGCTTAAGAACTTATAAACGTCAATTGTATAAAATTTAGGAAGGTTTAGAGCAGGTCATGGTAACTATGGTCCGCGAGCCATTGAACGACCCACTTAACCACTTCAAACAGTCCACCTTAAACCCGGAAATGTGTCATTCAGTTATCTGTGGGTCCTAGGTTGCTCAGGCTTGCTCTAGACAATTGGTAATCTTATTTACATTAGCGAAATTTCCCCTCTGAATCTTAATTGATTTTCTAAAATTAAACTTGATGAAGAAAAAAAGAAAAATGTGGCACAAAAATCCTAAAAAAAAAAAAAAAAAAAAAAAAAGGCGGCTCTAGACGAAATAGTTTTTTTCCTCCTTATAAATTCTGATAACCTATAATGGGGTGTTCTAGAATCTGATGTTAAAGTTCTAAAACATTTCTCTGCATTATCGTGCTCGAAATTATTAGAAATCTCTGTAAATAAATGTGAACACAAGAGGTACCTTTTAGTAACTACATATAATTCTAATTTATACTCAATACAAGATAAAATAGTTTTGTATCAACCATATAAATTCTTATACCCTATGATAGAAAGTTCTAGAATCTCTTATTGAAAGAGAGTGTTTTTCTATAGGACACATACAGAACACAAGAGACGAGTTTTAGTAACTATAGTTACTAAAATATAAATTTAGTTACTTATAATTCTAGTTCATAAGTCAATTCATTCTTGAAATTAACCGGAAATTTCTCGCATGTCAAAGGATTCATAATAGGTACCATAACTTCAAAATCTATACATTTAGTTTAGGGATTCAAAAAATGCCAATGTATTTGCTCTAGATGGTGACGATACACACACACACACACACACACACAGTCTCGTATTAGGTGGAAAGCGAGGACTGTATGTATTGCCTACCAAACCGAGGACTTCTCAAAAAATATTAATACAAATAAAAAATTAGTGTCGAATGTATTCAATCTGTTAGCATAATAATATTTTGAAATAAAATTTCAAAATATCCTATTACTTTTTAATGCACCTGCAAACGAGGACTTGTTATACACACTGTGTGTAATCCGAATGTCATTACATACAATCAACCGAGGACTTTGTATACGGACAGTCAATCGAGGACTTAGTAAAACGACAATCAACCGAGGACTTTGAAAGCATACAGTCAACCGTGGACTTGAACACACACACAGTCAACCGAGGACTTAGTAAAAGGACAATCAACCGAGGACTTTGCAAACATACAGTCAACCGAGGACTTGAACACACACAAAATTTCAACCGAGGACTTTACATGCTGCCCCCCCCCCCCGAGGTGGAGGAATCGTTTGCAGATACTTTCGAAAAAATAAAATTATTTAGGGGGGGGGCAGAGGGCCAAATAAAAAAATAGAGATAAAACTTTGAAAATTGGCAATAATATATGTATATACATATATAATTTTTTTTTTTTTTTTTTTTTTTTTTTGGGGGGGGGGGAGGGCGTGAAGATTAGTTTGCCAATACTTTCGAAAGTCTAAAGTTATTAGGTTTAGGGGGAGATAAGGGGAGGATTTTTTAAGATTAGGTTACAGTCTTTATTTATTTATTTATTTATTTTTTATTTTTTTTTTAAAGGGTAAAAGTGTTTTAAAGGGTAAAGATTTTATTGTGGTTACTTTGAAAAGTGTAAAATTATTAGGGGACAGATAAGGGGGAGGGAATTTTTTTAGAGAGATGCAGCTTTAAAAAATTGTATTTGTAAGTTTTCAGAGGTTAGGAGTCGATTGCGAATAATTTCGAAAGTACAAAATTATTAGGGGAGCAGAAGAGGTGGAGTAAATTTTTAAAAATAGAGATACAGGCTTTGAAATTTCGTATCATCGAGTTTTGTGTATAACAAATAGATTGTGAATCTTTGGAAAGTGTAAATTTAGAAGGGGGGCAGATGGGGTTGAGGGATCAAAAATTTTAAAGTAGAGATAAAATCTTGAAAATTTATATTATTATGTTTTTGTGGGTAACAGATAGATTGCGGATACTTTGGAAAGTGTAAAATTATTGGGAAGGCAGATGGAGAGCAAATTTTTTTTTATGGGGATGCAGCTTTAAAAATTTGTATTTTTGGGTTTTGAGAAGTTAGGAGTCGTTTGTAGATAATTTCGAAAGTGCAAAATTATTAGGGGGGCAGATGAAGAAGGGACAGGTGGAGGAGACCAATTTTTTAAAATTAGGGATACAACTTTGAAACTTTGTATCATCGAGTTTTTGGAATGTTTCAGAAAATATCAATACAAATAAAAAATCAGTATCGAATGTATTCAATCTATTAGTAAATGTTTTTAATACACCTGCAAACGAGGACTTGTTATACACACTGTGTAATCCGAATGTCGTTACATACAATCAACCGAGGACTTTGTATACGGACAGTCAACCGAGGACTTAGTAAAAGGACAATCAACCAAGGACTTTGCAAACATACAGTCAACAGTCAACCGAGGACTTGAACACACACACAGTCAACCGAGGACTTTGCAAACATACAGTCAACCGAGGACTTGAACACACACACAGTCAACCGAGGACTTTGCAAACATACAGTCAACCGAGGACTTGAACACACACACAGTCAACCGAGGACTTTGCAAACATACAGTCAACCGAGGACTTGAGCACACACACAGTCAACCGAGGACTTTAAATGCACGGGATGGGGGGAAGGGGAGTTGGAATCATTTGCAGATACTTTCGAAAAAGTAAAATTATTTAGGGGAGGGGCAGAGGGCAAAATAAGAAATAGAGATAAAGGTTTCAAAATTGGCATTAAGATGTTTTTGGGGATGAGTAATAGTTTGCCGATACTTTCGAAAGTGTAAAGTTATTAGGCTTAGGGGGAGGTAAGGGGGGGATTTTTTAAGACTAGCTTACAGTCTTTATTTATTTATTTTATTTTATTTTTTTTTATTTATTTTATTTTATTTTTTTTTTTTTTTAGGTTTTAAAGGGTAAAGATTTTATTGTGGATACTTTGGAAAGTGTAAAATTATTAGGGTAAATTGTATTTATAAGTTTTGGGGTCTTAGGAGTCGATTGCGGATGACTTCCGCGCAAATTTAAAAAAATAGAGATACTCACTTGGTATCATCGAGTGTTTGGGGATAACAAATATATTGCGAGTACTTTGGAAAGTGTAAAGTTATAAGAGGGCAGATGAGGGGGAGGAGTTTTAACATAGAGATAGAGCCATGAAAGTTGTTATTAGGATTTTAGGGTAACAAATACATTGCGGATACTTTGGAAAGTTTAAAATTATTAGGGGGCAAATGGTGGGGGGGGGGAGACTTTTTTAAATAGAGTTGAAGCTTTAAAAATTGGTAATTATAGTTTTTGGGAGTTTAGGAGTCGATTGCGGATAATTTCGAAAGAGCAAAATTATTACAGGGAGAGATTAGATGGAGGAGACAAATTTTTAAAAAGAGAGATACAGTCTTGAAACATGATATCGTCAGGTTTTTCAGGGTAATAAATAAATTGTGAATACTTTGGAAAGTGTAAAATTATAAGGGGACAGATTGGGGGAGGGGGGGGGCAAAAATTTTACATAGAGAAAAAAGTCTTGAAAATTGTTATTATTAGGTTTTGGGGGATAAGAGAAAGATTGCGAATAGTACTTTCTAAAGTGTAAAGTAATTAGGAGGAGGGGGAGCAGATGGAGGGCAAAATGTTTTAATGGAAATTCAGATTTTTAAATTAGCACTTTTAGGTTCTGGGATGGTAGGAGTCGATTGTCGAAAGCTCAAAATTATTAGGGGACAAGTATTTTTTTTTTTTTTATTGTATATATATATATATATATAATAAAGGTCATTACTTTTTTTCTTTATTCTAACAGATAGCGCTCATTCCTCTAAAACTTGTTCTTTTGAATCCATGAAACACTTCTTTTTTTTACATGATACTTTTTAATTGCGAATTTACATAACTCAAATTAATCTCTGTAATAAAATAAAGTTTAATTTTAGTTTTAAATTTAACTTTTAACTTTCAGGTTTATTAGTTAAAAATTAGAAGAAACTATATAAGCTAAAATTTAAACTAAAGAAAAGTTTAAAAAAAGAAAAAAAAAAAGCATAAAGCATTTTAACAAATTTTTTATTTTTATTTAGATTGCAATGGGAGGCGGAAAAAATCGCACCGGAAAAAATCGCACGGAAGAAATCGCACCGGAAAAAATCGCACTTGGAAAAAATCGCACTAGGAAAATATCGCACTAGGAAAATATCGCACTTGGAAAATATCGCACCGGAAAAAATCACACAGGAAAAAATCGCACTCGGAAACAATCGCACTCGGAAAAAATTGCACTGGAAAAAATCGCACAGAAAATAAAACTATATCACAGAACTTATTTCTAAATAGCTGTGTAACGTATATATACATATAAAGCAGTGTTGGGCATAATTGATTAAAAAGTAATTGAATTACAATTCAATTACAATTAAATTATAATTATTTTACTGTCAATCGATTATTAAGTAACTGATTACAAATAAATTGGATAAGTAAGTCAAGTTATTGAATAAGTAATTCAATTTATTTGTAATCAAGTGCTTTTTAATTGAATGACAGTAAAATAATTGTAATTTAATTGTAATTCAATTGTAATTCAATTACTTTTTAATCAATTATGCCCAACACTGATATAAAGAGAGAGGGTATTTTATGAAGCAGTTATTTTGTTTCTTTTATTTGAGGTCTGCAATCTTGCAAATTCTCATTTTGTCTGTGCGCAGTAAAAATGGCTGCAGTTAGAATAGTAATCGGGAGGAGGGGGGGGGGGGGGGAGAAATGATACCAGAAAGAATGGCTACGGTAAAAATAGAATTTAGTTAAAATGTAAACGGTAAAAATGGCAACCGGAAAGTATGGCAACAAGAAAAAATGGCAACGATAAATATATAAAAAAAAGGGTAACAAAATAAAGTAAAACGAAAAAGGATAATTTGAGAATTCTTACTAGCGAATTTTATGCTAAAATATCTCAAGAGTAAAATATATTTCACCTTTGGTACTGATAACATTTTTCGCCGTCAGATATAAATGTGTATATATATATATTTTTTTTTTCCCAAGGGGCTTTGAATATTAGAATCATTCATTTTCCAACATTTTTCAGTCTTAAAGAAGGAATTTTAGCCTTTATTAATATATTTATTCACGTGTTCAATATTTGTGTGATTTTATATCAATGTTAGTTATTTAAAAAAAAAAAAAAAAAAAAAAGAATAAATTAAAATAAGTAAATAAAAATTAAAAAATTAATGGTTAAATAAAAAAATAAATAAATAAAGAGTTGAGGATGGGAGGAGATTGGATGCTAATTTTATTTTTTGAGCATGGATAAACAGAAATCCTTCTTTGTGTAGACAATGAGGGAATTAGGAAGGAAATGTTTTTCCTAGAAGCGTTCTCCAGTTTTTTCTTTCATCAGGTAATGTCATTGAGTTACCCTCTCCTATTCCAACCCAGGACTATAGAATACAAGGGCTAGGTCATCCCTTTGAAGATGTGCTTGCCGCCTTGTGACTGACTTTTTCCCCAACCGGATATCTTGTGACGTCACTAGAAACACGCTTCCCGAAAGCGAAATGTTTTGGACACTGGGCAGTTGTTTTGTTCTTTGTCTCATTGTGGAAAAACCATGAAGACAGAGAGAAAACACACACTTATTGAATTTATCATGCTTCGATTCTCAACTGTTTTATTTTACAATTTATGTTTTTAAATGCCTAATGTTTTTAAATGCTACCTTGTGCAGTTGCTACGTTTAGTAATACGCATCGTAACACAAAAGAGAAAACGTATGATACTTCATATATTTCCACAAAAGAATGAAAATTTATGTAAAGAATGGATGCGAATATGCCAGAGGAAGGATTCAGTAAATATTAAAAAAAAAAAAAAAAAAAATGCAAGTGTCTGTAATGACCATTTTTCACAAAAGGATTATATTGACCTGGGAGCATTTTGAACGGATCCCGGAAAAAAGGGCACCGGAAAAAAGGGCACGGAAAAAAGGGCACCGGAAAAAAGGGCACCCGGAAAAAAGGGCACTGGAAAAAAGGGCACCGGAAAAAAGGGCACCCGGAAAAAAGGGCACCGGAAAAAAGGGCACTTTTTCAATTCGCAAATCGCAAAATAATAAATATCAAATAATGATATATAAAAATGACTTTCAAATTACACATTTAGAAATTTCAATTGATTTGGTACAACATTAATATAGTACATACCTCGGGGAAGATGGGGGGAGGGGGGAGGGGGCGCAGGAGCAGATCGAAAAAAAAACAATTGTTTTTACATAAACTCTTACCGATTTTAATGAAACTTTGTATAATCACGTACAATTTGTGAAAAAATTATTGTAAGTGTCAGGCAAGCTTTAGGGGAGGGGGGTTAAAGAGGGAGGTGCAGAGGAAAATAAAATTAGGGGCCGTCCATAAATGATGTCACGCTTGGAGGTGGGGGGAGGGGGTTCGAGAAATTGTGACAGTTTGTGACAAGGGAGGGGAGGGGGTAACAAAAAGTGTGATATCACATATTTCAGTTAAAATACAAACATTTATATTCAGCAGATGAAATTTTAAAGTTATTTTAAAATTATCAAAGATTAAAGATATTTTTTTAGTTCGGGTAAAAGTAACTTTACCCTGTGATTCCCCCTCCCCTCATACATTATTTTCTTTCAGAAAAAAACATTCAGAGTAGGTTTTTAGTATATGATAGCAATAGAAAATCTTTACTTAGAAGAAAACCTTCCCTTCTCACACTCTTGAAATGTCCAACAAAAGATATAAGTCCTTATGGTTATATTTACAGATGTCATTAAGATCCATAGTCAACATTTAAAAATAAAATTTCAAATATGATCTCTAGTCTAATATTTTGTTTCTGAACTTCAAGTAATTATTGATGTATGTCATGTTCCGAGACATGTGAGAAGGGGGGGGGGATATATTGAAACGTGACACTTTGTGACAAAGGGGGGGGGGGGAGGGGGTCCAAAATTCTGAAAAAAAAGCGTGACGTCATTTATGGACAGCCCCTTATCTTTTATATCACAGTTTTACCTACATTAATGATAGGTTCTATAACTATCACTAACATTTTATGAAGATCACAGTGAGTGTATTATATACCTGGGGGGGAGCAAGGGGGGCAGATAAAAATAAAATATATTCTTCTTTAAATTACTTTATTATTGATTAAATTTTGTTTTGTACAATCACGTATAATTTATTAAAAATTTACAGTAAGTATCAGACATACTTAGTGTGTGTGTGTGGGGGGGGGGTAAACAAGGGGGGGGAGAGGAAAATAACGTGATTCTTTATATCATCATTTTAGCAATTTTAATGATATATTCTATAACTACCACTTAATTTTCATGAAGATTACAATGAGTGCATTATATACCTGGGGGGGGGGGCAATGGGGAACCGATGGAAATGAAATATATTCTTCTTTAAACTACACTATTATCGATTTAAACAAAAACTTTGTATAGCAGAATACAATTTGTGAAAAAAAATCACAGTAAGGTCAGACATACTTGGGGGGGAGGGTTAAAGAGAGGGGGGGACAGAGGAAAATAAAATATTTTTTTATATCACCATTTTACCGATTTTAATGACATATTCTATAACTATCACTTGCTGGTATCACTAAAATGGTAATATAAAAATTCAATTTATTTTCCTCTGCCCCCTCCTAACCGCCCCCCCCTCCAAGTATGTTTGACACTTATTGTAATTTTTTCATAAAATATGCGTAATTATACAATTTTTTTTTTTATCGATAATAGGATAGTTTAAAGAAGAATATATTTTATTTTCATCTGCTCCCCCTTGCCCCCCCCCCCCCTCCCAGATATATAATACACTCACTATTATCTTCATAAAAGTTAAGTGATAGTTATAAAATGTATCATTAATTCGGTAAAATGGTGATATAAAAAAATCATTTTGTTTTCCCCTTCCCCCCCCCAAAAAAAAAAAAATGTCTGACACTTACTGTAATTTTTTCACAAATTATACGTGATTATACGGTTTTTTGAATCGGTAAAAGGGTAGTTTAAAGAAGAATGAAATCTATTTCCATATCCCCCCTTGCCCTCCCCCCCCCCCAGTATATAATGCACTCATTGTGATCTTCATAAAAAGTAAGTGATAATTATAGAATATATCATTAAATCGGTAAAACGGTGCTATAAAAGATAATTTTATTTTCCTCTGCCCCCCCCCTCTTTAACCCCCCCCCCCAAGTTTGCCTGCCACTTACTGTCATTTTTTTCACAAATTGTACGAGATTATATAAAGTTTCATTAAAGTCTGTAAGAGTTTTTGTAAAAACAATTATTTTTTTTCGATCTGCTCCTGCCCCCCTCCCCCCTCTTCCCCGAGATATATACTAAATGAATGTTGTACCAAATCAATTGAAATTTCTAAAAATGTAGTTTGAAAGTCATTTTTTAAATTCATTATTTGATATTTATTATTTTGCGATTTGCGAATTGGAAAAGTGCCCTTTTTTCCGGGTGCCCTTTTTTCCGGGTGCCCTTTTTTCCGGTGCCCTTTTTTCCGGGTGCCCTTTTTTCCGGTGCCCTTTCTTCCGTGCCCTTTTTTCCGGGATCCTTTTGAACACACAGGCATTAACACATACACACAATAGGAAACCTTAAACTTAATTTCGGCCAATTTTTTATAAATTTTATTTACATTATTTATTGTAAGTAAATAATTTTACTTAAAATTTCAATTTCTCGTACTTTATGTCATAGTAAGAATTTACGATATTTGTTACGAAAATATTTAAATTCCTCTGCTTCCTCCAATCGTACAGTAGGTAACAAAAGTGTACGAACGCTAGCAAAAATTCACATTTAAAAAAAGTCCACTTCATACGGTTTTGTTAAATAAATCCTTGTCGAATCCTCTTCTTAGTCAGTCTAAGAACATGATTCGATAAGGATTTATTTAACAGAACCGTATGAGGTGTACTTTTTGATACATAGGAATTTTTGCTAGCGTTCGGACACTTTTGTTACCGACTGTACATTTGATAAAATTTCATATTAATTTTACGTAAATTAAAATATCCTTTTTCATTCAATTAAACAAACATTTAATGAAAATAAAATAAAAATTATAGTAGAAGGCACCTGTGACTGTCCATATAATTTTTAAAAAATATATATCATAGCCACGGAAGTAATTAAAGTAAAAAAAGGTTTAAAATTAACGTAGTAACTGTTGCTAAGAAACACAACTTCATATTTTGATGATGAGAATCAGTTTCTTTTAAACATTTTTGCATAAAAGAAAATTTTATATTTTTGCATAAATTTTGCATTAAAGGAAAAAAAAATACACTATCGGGTGTTGATGTTTATGTTAAGGCCTATTGTCTGCACTAGGGGCCTGAGCCCAAGGAAGGAGATGCCCTAGATGGAAGCCTTACAAAGGGGTTCTAGCACGTAATTTTTCGAGTTTCGGAGAAAACCACGAAAAACTCTGAATGGCTAAGTCGACGAGTGCAATCTGGGATTGAACACAGTACTTCCCGTCTTGCAGCTTCGAGGGCAGAATTTCTCAGCCACTAGTGGGAGGCTATAATTTTAGAAACAACAGGACAATTTTTTTCAGACAGACAAAAAGGTGGATTTTTTTTTTTTTTTTTTTTTTTTTTTTTTTAAAGACCTCCTTGAATAAAGCTGAATGTCGGGCAAGGCAATATCTGGTATTAAACAAGATAAAATAATATAAATAAAGCTTTCTTGTCTAAAACTAAATTGTATTTAGCACAGACTCTTTTTCTTTTTTCGTTTCTTTTCTTTTTTTAATGGAAAAAAAAATGATAAATAATAACAAAAAATAAATAAATAAAATCGTTGGGAAAGTTATTATTTGTAGCAACTACTGTTGCAATCTAAAAAGTCAGTTGTTATACTTAATTTACAAAATAAATAAAATTAAAAATAAATAAAAAAGTTACTTCTGTTTTTTTTTTTTTTTTTTTTTAACTTAAAATCCTTTATTAATTGTTATGTATGTATGTACTTTTTTTATGTTTATACAATAGGTCTAAAAAATGTGTTTTCCCATGGCATATCTATACATTTTCCCGAAATTTGATCGGACTGGTCCATTTATTTATATGAATGCCGTAAAATTATGCCACTTTTACCGAAATTTTGATTTAATGAATGATGATTGTAAATTTATTAAACCATAAATGATTACACCAGATTTCACATTTTCAAAAATCTTATGTTAATTATGCTGGTGTTAAAACTTTACTTAAAAAAAAAATTATAATTATAGAAAGTAATCTAACGCATAATTGCTTCATTTGAATTTCAGTAGCATTCATCTCCATGAATTTTCTATTTAAAATAACCAAATAAGCCTGGGCAAAAAAAAAAAAAAAATCAAAATCAAAATTATTTTAAAATAATACCTGCATTTTCATTATATATTTGAAATTCATGTTTTATTTAAAAAAATTTTTTTGCTTTTTGATGCATATGGTATTTTTTAATCTTGAAATGCATAAAAAAGCCAACATTTCATACAAATCTAATTTCAACTTCTGTCTATAAAACATTTAAAATATGCTTGCTTTTCAGTACCGCATCGTTTTAGCAAAATTTTATTAAAATTTGTTCCCGTTAGTGAAATTTTGATAATCAAAAAATATTTTTTCTTTTGCATTTAATGATTTCAATATTAACTATGAAAAACCATGGCTTGCTAATATTTTTAACAGCGCTCCCTATTCCAACCAATTTGATTCAATCAATAAAATAAAAAATATATTTAAAAGGAATTAAATACATGAAAACAAATAAATTTTAATCGGATTAGTCCTTTCTACTATATACTACCATTCCCCCCCCCCCCGATAAATAATGTAAATTAAAAAGGGGGGGGGGAGGGAGGAAGGAAAAGATTTTTCTTTTAAAGAGATTAAAAAAGAAAATATTTATATATATATATATATATATATATACGAAAAATAAAAAGTTGTTATACTATAAAAATTATAGATAAACATAACTGTTATAAGTTTTTTAATTTAATATACTTAACTTTTTCTGCTACATTATCATTTTATTTTCAATAAATATAATAAATTAAAAAGATAAAAAAAAATTTCGCTTTCAAATGAATGTATTAATTAAAAAATAAATAGCGTAATAGCAATTGCTAAGGTACTCAGACGATTACAATGGTAAAATAAATTTATGAAAAATGAAACGTTGAAGCCAATATTTAAAATTGAAAATTAATAATAATAATAATAATTAAAAAATTCAAATTCGAAAAAAGGTGGATGAGGTGCACACTTACAGGTTCCCAAGTATCGATATGCAAGTTTTGTAGCTGTGCAGTTGGCAGTGTGAGCAGTAGAGAGCAGACAGTCACGCACACACATACACTTCTCTTTATTTATATAAATAATTTTTTATATGTTTTTTTTTTTTTTTTTTTTTTTTTTTTAACTTATAAATATTATACCAATTTCACCACCTAACTAAAATTTTAATTTACCAGCAGCCAAATTATTATTATAACCGAATAAATATTGTACAATAATGAAACCAGAATCATTCAAAGAAAATTTTCAAAATAAAATTCATGGTAGACGACACAGTTTTCATACATCCACAGGTAGTACAGTTTTAGTAAAGGACCCCCATGACGCCTTTTAACTTTTTATCGCCAGGAGTGCAATGCCATTTTATTTACTTTGGCGTAATTTTGTGTTAAAAAAAAAAAAAAAAAAAAAAAAAAAATCCTAATTTGATTATACGTTTTATGATTGCGTCAATTTATGATGATGATTTATATTCTGTATATATCTTTAAAATAAGAAACAATGCAAAGATTCTGAAGAAATAACTTTTAAAAATACATTTTACATAAAATAATGTCATCATACAAATGTCGTCATGTTTTCTTATTAGAACATTGAGCTGAATCCGCGTGCTTAAATATTGTTAATTTTTAAATATTTTTTATCCTCGCGTATTTATTAATTTCACCGCTATCGTATCGTTTCGACAAAAATTAATTGAAATTGGTCCACGTTAGAGAAATATTATATAGATTATTATTATTATGTGCTGCTTTGTGTAATTATTGTGCACTGCTATTTTTCTCCTTATCTAAAATAAACACTAATTTTATGCATTATTAAAATTAATTTCTTTTGAAGCTTCATAACTTTATAATTTTTACATGTATAGGTGAAAAATTAATCAGTGGAAAAGAAGTAAATCGCATACATATATTTTTTTTAACTTTATAAATTTTAATTTGAAAGAGGAAAAAAAAAAAAAAAAAGAAGAAGAAGAAAAGGAACAAGATTTATTTATTGACATTTTATAATGAATAAATTCGTCTGTTTTTATATGAATCATATGTGTTGTTATTTTCATTTTAACATTTTAATTATTTCATAATTAATAACTGAGTAGTTGGCATTATTTTTTTAACAGAAAAAAGAGAAATCTAAAAGCTTCCTGACTTTGAATTCAAATCTTCTTCACATATGGTGTTAGAAAGGTTTGCAAAGTTACAGAGAAAGACCGAAAAAACTCCCCTAAGGCCCTAAGTAATAAATTGTGCTTGTTGACAGTTGTTAAGCTGAAACGGATGCCTCGATAATTAGAGCTAATGGTTTTCTAGCACATATGAAAGAAGAGGAGCGCCATTTTCTCTCGGAATCCCGAACAAGAAATATCTTTTTACAGATCTTTAACAGATGTCCAGCCTATACTTATTTGCCTGCGTCTTTGCAGAGATAAGAATTCTAAAATTTGTCCCAGTACCTTTTTCGATTATATAAAATCCATCTACATTCTTTACATTACAGGTGGTAAGAAGCTGAGTACTTACTTCTTCATTCAACTCGTCACATGAATGTTCGAATGCATATCAAAAGTCGGAATTTAAAAAATGAAGAGAAATAAAGTATAAGAATAGCACGAATAATTTCTTTAGTATGATAAGGTATGCCTTTTTCAAAAGATAGTCATGGACGATATTTGAATGAGAAGAGGAATAAGCAAAATTTAATAAACAATGTTGATTCTTACAAGAGCAGAATTATACAAATGAAATTTCATGTAAATATATACATATATATATACATGCACTCTTAATTATTATTTATTTCATAAAATAAAAATTAAGAATACGCATAATATTATTAATCAAAACATTACATAGATTGAATAATTTTATTTTTTAAATAGTAGTATTTAATGAATTATTACGCATTTATTGAAAATAACAAATAAATTTTATAATAAAACATCGACAGAAAAATTAGAATAATCACAATTTGGCTGCATATCTTTAGTATCATTTACCTTTGCTTAACTTAGATAGGAATACAAATATAATCCTTACTGATTCTATAACATACACAGGAGTTAGGGATTAATTACAAAATATATTTAATAATCATATCAAGTTCAATTTGTCTGTGAGCATTAAATGTAGCATAATGAATTAAATTAAGTTTATATATGTAAATACATATAATTAGGATGAAAATAAAAAGAAAAATATTTTTTTAATGAAATTTAAAATAATTAAAAATTGAACAACAAATAAATAAGGACTGAAGTAAAAAGTTCGTTAATTTTAGAAAACTGCAAAATAATTTATAACAAATTTTTACATCGTATATCCATGCATCTTTATATTAAATTGAATAGAAAAAAATTTCGACTATACTTGTACAAAATGGATATAAAAACTTAAAAGAGAATAAATGAACGGCTTAAAACAATTATTTACTGTGTGTTCATGTAAATATACAACTATATAATGCCCCATGCCGATACTTCTCTTTATATCAAGCTTGTTGTTTTCTGATATTTACTGTTTTAAATTAATTTATAAATAAAAATAATTTCTCTCTCTCGCTGAAGGAAAAAAAAAAGTGCATTGTCGTTACCACAAAACTTTCTTCTATATTTTCCCATAAAAATTGGCCCAGAGCAAATTATTTATTAAAATTCCATGATGAATGGGGTCGATTTTCATCTCAGAGAAGTATAACATGAAATGTTCAGTAGGAATCAACTATGTGCAGATATCATAATTTTTTTTTTTTTTTTTTTTTTTTTTTTTTTTTTTACTGAACAAAATCAATAAAGGATCATATATATATTATTCCAGTATTTGTTCGTTCCTAAGGGCCCAAAGATTCACAATTTTGCATTTTTGGCCAAAATTACCCCATTTTCAGAGACTTGACCTACTTTTTTTTTATGTGAGCGCAAAGGAGCAATGCTTTCTTATCGAAATATATTATGAAGTATACTATGATGTAAATTATATATAAAGATAAAAGTGTTGCTCCAATTCGTTCATGTAAAAAAAAAAAAAAAAAAAAAAAAAAAAAAAGATAAAATTTGAAAGAAAAACACAACACTAATTACAGCATATACATTGCGTAAGCTACCACTTCACAGTGGTTTAAAAGAGATGAAACTGATGAAATCAAATTTATTAAATCAAATTCCGTTTAAAACTCACTTTCTTAAACATTTTTTTTTTTTTAAATATTTAAGTGTTTTATCAGTTGATAGTGTGATTTTAATAAATTGTACTTCTTCCTCCCATTGTTTAATGGTGTTTTCCAATGCCTGCGGCTTATTCTGTCGAGGTATCTACATGATAGATCAGATATTTCTGCCTAAAGGTTGTCTGAGTGAGTAATGGCCAATGATTATCGGCCGAGATAGCTCAGTTGGTAAAGCGTTGACCTTATAAATCAAAGATCCGTGGTTCGACTCCCGGTCCAGGCATTATTTTCACTCAGTTGGAAAAATGAATTAAAAAAATATGATTTTCTTCCCAATCAGTTGATTGTGTGATTTTAATAAATTGTATTTATTCCTCTCATTGTTTAATGGTGTTTTCCATTACCTGCAGCTTATTCTGTCGAGCTATCCATATGATAGACCAGCTGTTTCTGCCTAAAGGTTGTCTGAGTGAGTAGTGCCCATCGGTTGTCGGCTGGATAGCTCAGTTGGTAGATCGTTGACCTTGTAAGTCAAAAATCCGTGGTTCGACTACCGGTCCAGGCATTATTTTCACTCAGTTGGAAAAATGAATTAAAAAAATATGATTTTCTTCCCAATCAGTTGATTGTGTGATTTTAATAAATTGTATTTATTCCTCTCATTGTTTAATGGTGTTTTCCATTACCTGCAGCTTATTCTGTCGAGCTATTCATATGATAGACCAGCTGTTTCTGCCTAAAGGTTGTCTGAGTGAGTAGTGCCCATCGGTTGTCGGCTGGATAGCTCAGTTGGTAGAGCGTTGACCTTGTAAGTCAAAGATCCGTGGTTCGACTACCGGTCCAGGCATTATTTTCACTCAGTTGGAAAAATGAATTAAAAAAATATAATTTTCTTCCCAATCAGTTGATTGTGTGATTTTAATAAATTGTATTTATTCCTCTCATTGTTTAATGGTGTTTTCCATTACCTGCAGCTTATTCTGTCGAGCTATCCATATGATAGACCAGCTGTTTCTGCCTAAAGGTTGTCTGAGTGAGTAGTGCCCATCGGTTGTCGGCTGGATAGCTCAGTTGGTAGGGCGTTGACCTTGTAAGTCAAAGATCCGTGGTTCGACTACCGGTCCAGGCATTATTTTCACTCAGTTGGAAAAATGAATTAAAAAAATATGATTTTCTTCCCAATCAGTTGATTGTGTGATTTTAATAAATTGTATTTATTCCTCTCATTGTTTAATGGTGTTTTCCATTACCTGCAGCTTATTCTGACAAGCTATTCATATGATAGACCAGCTGTTTCTGCCTAAAGGTTGTCTGAGTGAGTAGTGCCCATCGGTTGTCGGCTGAATAGCTCAGTTGGTAGAGCGTTGACCTTGTAAGTCAAAGATCCGAGGTTCGACTACCGGTCCAGGCATTATTTTCACCCAGTTGGAAAAATGAATTAAAAAAATATGATTTTCTTCCCAATCAGTTAATTGTGTGATTTTAATAAATTGAGACAGTATTAATCGTAGCACAACTCCACAGACCACGAAATTTCAATTTAGAAATTTTTTGTTCAAAAATCCATCAACCGTGAATATTTATTTAAAATTGGTTGGAGTGTAAAGGTTGTTTAAATTTTTCGTAAACCATTTTTGTGAAAAATGCGAGAGCCGGGAATCGAACCCGGGCCCTTCCGCTTAACGCGCGAATTCTCTTCCACGGAGCCACTGTTAACCAACCTAGCATTTCTCACATAACAACCGTTGGCAAGATCACCGTCTCTGCAAAAGCAGGTGTAATAGGTAAGACAATTAGTCGTTGTACAACTCCATAGACCACGAAATTTCAATTCAGAAATTTTTTGTTCACGAATTTATCAACCGTGAACATTAATTTAAAATAGCTTGTTGTGTAAACGTTGCTTAAATTTTCATAAATCAACTATGTGAAAAAATGCCTAGTCAGTCAGTGTGTCTCAGTGAAAGAGCATCCGCGCGTTAAGCAGAAGGGCCCGGGTTCGATTCCCGGCGCTGGCATTTTTCTCATAGTTGGTTTATGAAAAATTTAATCAACCTTTACACTCCAACCTATTTTAAAACTCCAACCACTTTTCACAATAGCTGCTTGTAAAAGATATGTTTTCAAAATTATTTAAGGGGTTCTAAGGGGGAGAGAAAAGAAGAATGATGTTATGATATGAAAAACATTATTTCGTTTTTCTCTGCACCTTTATCGCTAAATATTTTCGAAGCATACGTGTATTTTGCAAGTAGCAATTGTAAAAAATGCGAAAAAAAGGCACTTTTCTTAATTTCTACTTGTAAAACACATGTCATGCTAAACATCAACAACAGCGTTAGTTTTTTATTTCTACATGGGCGAAGGAAGGAGGCAAAATGGACATATTAAAGAAGAATTTCTTTTTTGAATCACTTTCATACAGATTTACATTGAATTTTTGGGTACAAACTTAGGAAAAGAAAGAGACTGATACTTTTTATAAAACATTACAGTAAGAATTACGTAAGCAATATTTCTGCAAAGTTTCATTAGATCGACAACAGGGTAGTAAAAATATATATTCTTTCTATGTGTCCCCTAGCCCTCACCAGATAGTGTAACCCTCTCTGCAATTTTTGATAAACAATAAGAGATATTTATATACAATTTAATATAAATATAAAGCATAGTGATATTAAAACAATCATTTTCCCTCATCATCTTCCCCCTTCTAGGTATATGTAATACTCTTTGAAATTTTTCATTAAAAGTAGGTGATAGTTGCTGAAATTTTAGTTAAAATTGGCAACATTGAGATATTTTTGCAATCATTCCCCCTTCCCCCCCCCCCCAGCCCTTCAAGATATATATGACAATCAATGTAAATTTTCCTAAACATTCAACGATATTTATAAAAAAAAATTATTAAAACGCAAAATAAAGGGATATTAACCCATTTTCGGCCAAGCACAGAAATTTTGTAAAATGTGGTATTATTTTCATTGAAATATGTTTAAATCACATTCATTAAGACACAAAAAATATTTCATGCATGAAAAAAAATATTTTATTTAAGAAATAAAATGGTGCATATTAAATGAAATAAATTTAAATAAAAAATAAATTTAAACAAAATTTTAAGTTTTTTCCATGGCATTTGTTTTATTTTTATTTTATTTACAGAACTTACAAATTTAATTCATTATAAAAACATACATGATTAATCTTAAATCGAATAATTATAGATTTTCAAAATGCTGAATTTGTCAATAATCGTTTAAAGTTAGAAAACTAGCGTATATTGAAAATTTCTCAACAGAAAGTGTTTAATCCAATTCAATTACTAATATTTTGTAGATGTTTTCAGAACCTTTAAAAATAACAATAAAATAAAATTTATACGTGACAGTGATAACAGAAAAATATTTATTGAAGTGGTGCGTTTACGCATCTATGGCAGAAATTGGATTAAACATTCATTTTCTCTCCTTCAGTACTCCTGCCCCCCTCCCCAAGAAATATTTAACCCCATTATAAATTTTCATGAACCGTAAGTGATATTTGCTGAAAATGACCATGAAAAATTGGTTATAAGTGTTGTTTAAAAGGATTCTTTCCTTTTTTATCCCCCCCCCCACACACACACACATTTTCCCCCTTTTTCTAGAATATATAACTTTCACTATTATTTTAGTAAAAAGTATGTGATAAGCCTTGCAAAATTTCGTATAAATAGGTAGCATGATGATATAAAAAACACATTTTTTAACTTCCCCATTACCAACTACCCCACTCCCAAAATATATGTAACACTCACTGTTTTTTTTTTTTTTTTTTTTTTTTTTTTTTAAATCGATATTAAGGTAGTTTAAAGAAGAATATATTTTATTTCCATCTGAACCCCCCTTACCTCCCACAAATGTATAATACATTCACTGTGATCTTCATTAAAAGTAAGTGATAGTTATAGAATCTCCTTATATTATTAAGATTTGTGCGCATCTGTTTATGTGTGTCTCTGTGAAAAACGCGTTGTAATGGGTTTGTCTCCGGCTCTAATGATCGCAGCGTCATGATACTGGTGCCATTAGACGCAGAAATTCTTCATCTCGACGTATTCACTAATTGTTAATTGATGCGACCCCCTGATGCGAGTTTTTATCGGATCAGAAATGATTTTTTTTTTCTTTTCTTAAGACTAAAAGTTACTGTTAGTGATTCATTAATTATAGTAATTCATTTAAAAATACTGACCCGCTAGCGGGCGAAGCTCGCTAGTATATCATTAAAATCTGTAAAATAGTGATATAAAAAAATAATTTTTATTTTACTCTGCCTCCCACTCCCCCAAAAGTACGTCTGACACTTGCTGTAATTTTTTCACAAATTGTATGTGATTATACAAAGTTTCATAAAAATCGGTAAGAAGGTGATATAAAAACAATTATTTTCTTTCGATCTTGTTCTAGCTCCCCACCCCTTTCCCCAGGTATATACTAAATTAAATGTTGTACCAAATCAATTTAAATCCCTAAAAATGTTATTTGAAAGTCCTTCTGTAAATGCATTATTTGATATTTATTGTTTTACAATATGCGGATTGTAAAAGTGCCCTTTTTCCAGTGCCCTTTCTTTCGGTGTCCTTTTTCCGGGATACAGGGAAAAGAGCGTCTGTGTTAACTTGTAACAAAAGAATATAAAATGGTAAATTGTTGCATTTTCGGCTAAAAAATACTTTATTCTTGATAAATCAAATGGCTTTAACAGTTATTGGTACGATATGAGAAAAATGAAAAACAGAGCTGAGGTCTTTTAAAAGCAGATATGGATCAGACATTTTAAAGGCAAATATACGATGATCTGGAGAGAGTAGTTTTAAGTAAAAGGTAGGATTAATTTAGTACGTTTTGCAGATTACTATAAACACCAAGAGAATACCCACAAATTTGGAATTTGGAATTCTAATGACTTTTGTTAGATTTTAGAGAGAGAAGGGGTAATATTGTTTCAACATGACCGAAACTTTTGTTCTACATCTAAACCAGTAAAAAATGGTTTCAAGAAATAAGTTTCCGCATTTTTACCTTTACCTTGACCTGAAAATATGACGAACTTATATATATATATATAAGAAGAAAAAGAACAGAAGTCCCCTTATAACTGTGAACTGAAAATAATAATAAAAATAATACTATTAATAATAAAGGAAAAATAAATAAAGACCTTATTTTCGATTTTTTTCAGATCAAAAAATAAAATAAAAATTAAATTAAATAAATAAATAAAAATAAAATAAATAAATAAAATTATAAAATTATAAAATTAAATAAATAAATAAAACTTTATGAATGTCTTCTAATAATGTAATTGAAATTAATACAAAATGTAATAAAGAAGCACCACAAAACTGGCGTTGTAAAAATTATTACTTACAAACTTTGAATAAACACCATAAAATGCAATAAACTCGCAACAATTGTTTCGGGTCGAAAAAACACACGACCCTTCATCAGGCGAATAAAGTAAGCACGAGTGCTGCAGTCAAAGCTATTGCATTTTATGGTGTTTATTCAAAGTTTGTAAGTAATAATACAAAATGTATTTAACTCAATAATAGTTATTATCAGTATCCAGTTAAAGTAGAAAAACTGATGGTCTGAAAATTATGAGAACCAATGGAGTAATGCGTTACTTCAAGTATGCAAAAATATGCTTCAGGTTTAGTGCAGTGTTGTGCCCGAATGCGTTCTTTTGAACGCGTTCATGAGTTTAGCTCAAAATTTTTGAGTTTTGAGTTGAACTTCGCTCGTTTTTTAAATTATAAACTTGAGTTGAGCAAAGTTCGTTTTTTCTTTTTTTTTTTTTTTTTCGCGAATTTGAGCGAAAAAAATATTTCAAGCTCAAACTCATAATAACTCATTTTTTTGTGAAATTTTTTTTTTCGATCTTAGTAATTACATAACGTGGCCGGAATAGGAGACGTTTGCCCTTCCTCCCCCTCCAAGCATTTTAAACATTAAATTTATAAAAAAATTCTATTGAATATAGATATTTTTGTTTCCAGTTCTGATTTCCTTATCATTTACGATTCTTTTTTTTTTTTTTTTTTTTTTTTTTTTTCGTTAAATAAATAGTATGTGTGCTTCCTACAAAATAAGGAATTAGTATTTTAATTTGCTAATTCCAATTTGTGCAACCTGTTTAAAGTATTTACGTAACATAACGTGTTTAATGTTTACATTTTACAGTAAAATAAATAAATTTTCGTTAGAAAGCCCATGCTTAAATCTTGTAGCCTTTCAAAATATAAAACTTTCCGAAAAAGTTTCCCTGAGATCCTGCTCTCAAATCTGTTAGACGCGAAGTGCGGGGTTCGATTCCAAATTGTGCCTATCCTCTTAGCCATTAGGAACTTTTCTCCTAAACTTGCTTAAATACAGGCTAAGCTCCTTTGAAAGGCTTCCCCGGAAGCTATTGCACTCCACCGAGGCCTTCATTGTCAATCGTCCTCCAACTTAAGGCACACAATGGAGCACGCACACACTGAAAAATATAACTTAAATATGTATTTTGTTTTACGAGTCTCTCCCCTTAGTAACGGATTTAGACGAAAGCGCACTTTCAATATAATTTTATTTAACATTAAATGCTGACTTATATATATGTAACGAAAATTCAGAGTTTAAATAATGGCATGGCTATTATTCGTAACTAATTAGAGCTTTAAATATATATATATATTTACATAGTATTTATCTACATCTATACTTATTTAAATGGAAAACTTTTGTCTTAAATGAACAAACAATAAATTTGTAGTGATTGTGGTGTGTGTGTGCCCCAACCAAAATTAGTTGTTGGCTCTCTTCTGTTTTTCCTTTTTATTACTAATCATGAAAAATTAGTCTTGTATTATCCTTTGGTTTTTATTTTATTTTCTTCTTTATTTATTTATTTATTTATTTATTTTTTAATGTAATTTTTATGATGTTTCTTTCTTTCTTTTTTTTTTTTTTTAAGTTGTAAACTTCTTGTAGTATTGCATCTTTAAATGTACCTAAAAGTTAATTTCAAGTACACTGAAGAATGTAAATAAGATGAAGATAACTTTAAAAATTATGGTTAAAATTATCCCCCGCAAAACGGCGGATAAATTTAACATATATTACTGATTCATAGCTGTTGGAAATAATTGATTAGATATTACTGTTAGTAACAAAAATAAAAAACGAATTGTCTTCTACCCGAAATTTCATTCAAGATTTATTTTCATATATTTTCTTTTTATGAACACAGAATGATAGATATCAGAACTGTGTAAATTTGTTTTTTTTTGCTCTCGTGTAACTTTTAATGATTCTACATCTAGAAATGAGATTTTCCAAGAAAATTACTCTGTATGTTTCCTGGACATTAGACAAGCTCTTTTGCCCAGCTATATTTCCCGGGGGCCACACAACACAACACAATATCAGTTCTATTTGTTCTCTCGCGCGGCCCTGATATTCTCCATTTTTCTTTCAAAAAAGGCGGGAATTCGGTCATTCTCTATGGTCCTACCTGCAGCATGGGAGGTAGTGAGTGACTTGTTATGTTGTTATTCTAAACCTTGACTCCAGCAGTGACAGTAACAAAGACATACAATCATTTAGTTTACTATTAATTGTTTTTAAAACTGAAAGCTACGAGAGAGAGAAATGTTAAAGCAGAAACAGTTTTATTTTACTTTTTAGAAGAGCATTTAAAATTTTAAGTTTACAATTTATAAGTGCAGTTAATGATAATATGACAAATTAATAAAATTTAAAATTAATTGAACATTACAATATTTTTACAGATTATTACAATTTATTTTAATGAATAATTATTATATATGAATTCATATATTTTTTAATTACAGTATTTATCTAAATGTAATTAACTATACGATATAAATGAACATGAAAGGTAATTTTTATACAAAATCTTACCTAACCCTGCACTTTTCAATGTGCAATCTTTTAATTACAATTTATACTTCTTTTAAAGTGCAATAATTACCTCACCATTTCAAAAATATTGCTTTCATTTGAATTTTTCAAGTGACCATATATACTATTCAAGTCTAAATATTTTTAATTTTGAGACGCAACTTTTAATTTCTAATATTTTAAAAGCAGATTTGCTACATTTGAGAGACTAAAATAATATGTTAAAGTTTTTTGCTGACAGATTAATTAAAATTTTATCCCTGTACTTCTAAACGATGTGATATTGAAGACAAAGTTTCAATTAAATGGTGTTGTTAAAGATGTATGTAAAGGTAAAATTTTAGAAAAATTTCTTTTCCACTTTTTCCTATATTACAAGAAAAAACGAATTGAATTAGAAAAAAGTTTCAGCAACCATATTTTTATTAAATTTAGACATATTTGGAACATGCAAAACACAATTTTACTTTTTCTAAGAAAGCTTCGTCTTTCTGTGTATGGTATAAATAAAATGGTCTCTTTAATTAGAAATAATTTACTAATTTCACGGAAGTTCTTGTAGAGCTGAAACATAAATATTAAATGATATTGATTAGATTTTGATGTATATCACTTGATAGACAACGCTTATGTGCCATGTTTTTTTTTTTTTTTTACCTATTATTTTTGCGGTTTTCTTTTGGTACTTAAAAAATAAAAGCACACGAAATTTGATATACACAGAATGTTATAATAAAGAAATGAATATTAATATTTTTGAAGTAGATCTTCTCATAGGTGAGCTGCCGAAGCGTTTTACTAATGGATTTCTTTGACTACTTTATATTAAATTTTAAGAGATGGAATTGTAAAAACTTCAGATGAGATTTAATGGTGTTGCTATTATATATATATATATATATATATATATATATATATATATGACAAAAGAAGTAATGCAGTTTTGTAAATAAAATATGAATTTATAACATCGATTTGTTGACTTAACGTTGCACTGTATCTGAGCATTTGGATATGCATAGCTAGCTACTCAAGGTCAAGAAAAGGGTTGCATATTTTGAATCGCCCCAGTCGCTTCGCTTCAAACATATGCTATGCCACTGGCTCTTGATAACGGAATTTGTCTCCTGGTCAATTCTTTTCAATCAGTTTTTGAAGAGTAAAAACTAGAAAACAAATAAGAAGTTTGACATTGTAAAACTATTCTCAAAATTGAGGTGTCCTCTATTCGGAGGTGTCCACTATATAAAGTTTTGCTGTAATTTTCTTAATTTATCAAATTAAATTAACAAAAATCTTTCTGTTAATTAAGAAACATTTGACAAAAATATAAGTTATTTAAGAAAGTGTTCGTAGAGAGGGGGAAAATCTTTAGAAAAAATATATAAAAATTGACATAAAAATGATTCTTTAAAGAATTTCGTTGTTTTTGAAAAGGAATTTTAATCGAGCAGATTTTTTTTTTTTTTTTTTTTTTTTTCTTTTTTCAAATATGAATTTAAGCTCAAACTTAAACTAACTCCTTCTTTAGACATTGAACTTCACTTTAAATTAGTTCTTTTTTTTTTTTCCGTGAGTTTACACAACACTGCACTGGTTATCTCACGTATCAAGCTTTGTACAGTTTTATGCCCCAGAAATTGAGATATAGCCTTCCATTTTTCTGGAAAGTTTGCTGTATAATAGGTTACTTTTTGGTTGATATGAATCCAAACTAAATCCGCATAATGTCTCATAATAGCCGTCTCATATATCAGCATCTGTTTAATTATACGTAATGTAACCTTAGATATAACCGTCCCTTAACTTACAGAAATCACTCGATAGCAGCGACATCAGTTACACGGATGAGACCGAAAGTTTATAAGCATTAATTTAAGTTGAAGTTCATTTACATATAAATTTATATGCAATTCTCTGCAGTAGTTCCTGATATATAGCCATCTCAAAAAATGCATAAATTGCTATAAAACAGCGAAACCTATTAAACTATTGGAACAAAATATTGATAAAAACTAATGTCAAGATGCAATTACATATTATATGCAATTCTGACCAGCAGTTAACGAAAAATGGCTTTTCCTCAAATTGTAAAAATCGCTCTAAAGCAGTGCCACCTATTGAGCGATGGACACCAAAAGTCGCTAGGCACTAATTTAGATCGAAGTGCATATACTAATAAATTTATATTCAATTTTGTTCAGTTAGTTCTTGAGATACAGTTACCACGATTTTTTTTTTTTTATCTCAGGAGGTCATTTTACATAAGAATATGCTGAAATGGTGTCAGAGGCAATTTTCATGCCGAGCAGTGTAATTTCTGATGTTTTCAAAGTAGCGTGTTTATAGTTAATGGTGTTTATCCCCGCATCAAAACTGATATTTAAAAGCTGTACTTAATCTTTTCTATAAAAATACTTGTTTTCATGCATGTTTAAGTGAAATTTAGCCCTATTTTCCCATGTTAAGAAAATCGTAAATTTCGAATAAATTCAGAAGTTTTTTAATTAGGATGTTGCAAAGGAATAGGGTTCTGACCATTGTCATAAATAATATTTTAAAACTGGTCTGCACACAGAAAAATAAATTGGTCACAGTGACCTGGCAAAATGCTCAACTGACAATACAGAATTGACTAACCAAAATTGCTGACTAGCCAAAAAGTGTACTTGCTGAACTAGTCTCCAAAACTGAAAAGTGTACTTGCTGAACTAGTCTTCAAAACTAAAAAGTGTACTTGCTGAACTAGTCACCAAAACTGAAAAGTGTACTTGCTGAACTAGTCTCCAAAACTAAAAAGTGTACTTGCTGAACTAGTCACCAAAACACTATTCCAGACTAGGAAGGTTAATATTATTAGACAAAGAAGGCTAGTCGACAATCATAATTATCTGACCAAGAAGGTTAGTCAACAACCACAGTTTCAAAGACAAGGCATGTTAGTCAGAATCTACACTTGATTAAGAAAGTTAGTCAACAGATCTCAGGTATCTGACTAAGAAAGCTAGTCAATTTTCAAAGAATATTTGAAGAGGCAGGATAGTCAAGATTATTTGCCTGACTAACATGTCTGGTAATATCTGAAGAGGAAAACGAGTCTCTATTTGATTAAGCGGCCTCATAAAATTTGTGGAGGAAGATTAGTTAGGGGAAAAAAAAATGACTAGCCTGTCTCATAATATTTGAGATAGATTCATACTTGCCAACATATCAGTTTTAAAAATCAGTAGATTTTATCGGGAAAAAAAAAAAAAAAAAAAAAAAAAAAAGTAGAGATTTTGTAAATTGACATTTTTAACAATAGAGACTGAATTTATATAAATATATAGTAGACAAAAAGAAAAATATATGAATATTTACAAAATATTTTCCATAAATAAAAATTTTCTTTAAATAAAAATCACTCATCTTTCAAACGAAAACAAATAAAATATTGAGATTATGTGCATTAAAGAATTAATTTCAAATCCTAAAAATTAGGGAAAAAAAATATTGCCAATGATATTTACTTAAACACACATTTTTACATTTATAGCAGATTTTGCTTCATTAAGAAAATAACAATTAAATTGTTATTCATAGAATTTTTAAACTAAATTTTCACTGCATTTAGAAATTAAAATGTTCTCCAGATTTTTATAAGATAATGAGGATCAAAATTCAGTTTTTAATTATCTTATCTGAATGAAAATACACTCACAATGGCAAATATACTATTTAATTACAAAGCATTATTTACAAATCTGGTGTGAAAAACCACACGACTTCCATTACCCACTATTTCACGAATTATATGCATTTTTACTTTCATTACCCGACTACCGTAGGTAATGGAAGTATTGTATTCGGTCCAAAAATTCAATGTCGAGTTTTCGCTTGATTTACACGTTTTAAGGTCTCCTGAGTCCAAATCAGTAGTTTTTGGCAATAGTGTGTATGTATGTATGTACGAACGAAATCTTCTGGTTATGATATCTCCTAAACTAATAGAGATAAAACTACGAAACTTCAGCATTGAGGCAGGTCTGGTGTACAGATGAATTTCTGGTGTACAGGCGCCCTGTATAAATAGCTTAATTTCAGGTCTCGCAAGTGCGTACCTTTAAAAACGGCTGTACGGATTATTTTCAAACTCGCTATAGTAACTCACTTTTAAATATGCTTTTGTATGTAATTATTGTTTTCCGTTCAATAATTGAGTACGCCAAGTTTTGGTAAAAGTTGGTATCTCAAAAACGGCTCTAACGATTTACTTGAAAATTGTTACATAAATCCATTTTAGATATCCTTTCTCATGTATTAAGTGGTTGTTACAGGAAAAATAACAGTCATCCTGATTAGGTAGGTCAGTTTTAGATCTCGGAAATTGGTGTTTGAAAAAATAACTCATCCCTCCCCCCTTATTTTTTAACTCGCTATATAAATTCTGTTTTACATGTTTACACACACACACACACATATATATATATATATATATATATATATATATATATATATATATATATATATATACATACATGCATGTACACACACATATACACACATATATATATTAGCTTTCTCTTTTAGGAAATTTCTTTGGTGTCTACTTCGTTAGGTCAATTTTACGTGTTCGCTGACCACATTATTTCTAAAAAATGCATATAATATGTGTAATAGTGGGCAATCGAAGCCGTGTGGTTGTTTCACACCAGACTTTTTTTTTTTTTTTTTTGAGAAAATGTGATCAGAAGATATAAAAGTGACTTAAAGAACTAGAAACCTAAAATTTTTCCCAGTAAGAGAAATTTTATGCACATGTAACGACATATAAAACGAAGCTTACATTAGCGAGATAAAAAATAAGAAAAAAAAATAGTAGAGTTATTTTTTGAAACACCAATTTCCGAGATCTAAAACTGGCCAACCTAAGCAGGATGACTTAATTTTCCTCTAATAATCGCGTAATACATGAGAAAGGAATGGGTTTATATAACGATTTTCAAGAAAATCGTTAGAGCCGCTTTTGAGATAACAACTTTTACCAAAACGCAATTTTTGACCGGAAAACAATAGTTACATACAAAACTATACTTAAAAGTGGGTTAATATGGCGAGTTTGAAAAAAATTCGTACAGATGTTTTTAAAGGAACGAGCTTGCAAGACCTGAAATTGAGTTATTTATACAGGACGCCTATCAATTTTCCTGAACTAACCAACTATATCATTCGAAAGGATTCTAATAGAATGTTTATATAGCAAATTTGAAGAAAATCGTTGGAGCCGGTTTTGAGATACGGACTTACGGTCCCATTTCTGGTTTCTGATGTCCCACTTCCGGTTTTTCAATTTTTATCAACATTTGGAAAATGCATGTGTACACCAGACCTGTCTTAATTCTGAAGTTTTGTAGTTCTATCTTTATTAGTTTCGGAGATATGATAGCCAGGAGATTCCACACACACACACGTACTTACCAATTGCCAAAACCACTTTTTTGGACTCAGAGGACCTTAAAACGTGTAAATCAGGTGAAATCTCGATATCGAATTTTTGGACCGAATACAATACTTCCAGAGCTGCCAACCTAATCCGGCAAATTGTTAGTACCGCCCCTTTTTCTACACCACTTAATTTTTAAAGCAATTTTCTTCAAATATATTTACGATGAATTAAGAAGAAAAAAACTCTAAGAAATGACTGGTGTAGAAAAAGGGGCGGTACTAACAATTTGCCGGATTAGGTTGTCAGCTCTGTACTTCCATTACTTACGGTAGTAGGGTGATGGAAGTAAAAAATCCAAAAATTTAAGTTTGTTTTGAGTTAATTAAAATCAATATTGTAATTTTTACACATACATTTAATAAGCCTCATTTCATTATTATATGTATTCTCTGTATATTTTCCTATATATATTTTCCAGTAAAATTGCTCAATTTTACAATTTTTCTTGTAAGTTCCTAAAAACAGCAGACCAGTAGAAATAGCTAAAAAAAACGGTAGTCTACTGGTAAAAACAGTGGAGTTGGCAAGTAAGCAGATTAATCAAAATTTTAATTGGTTAAAATCCTTCATATTTTATGAAGAATAAGAGATTCGTGCTTGTTTGCAGGGTTTTTGTAAAAGCATTGTTATTAGTCTTAACCTCTTTACTTTTGTAATTGTTTAATCTTTTCTCTCCTTTAAGGTGTTCAACCTTGAAAATACATTTAAAGAACTTTTCTGGAAAATATTACTTGTCTATCAATTAGAAAAAAAAAATACTCATAGCTGCCAACTTCTTCAAATTATTCCGCAATGTTGTTAACATTCGCCCTTTTCTTCATACCATATTCTTTCTAGAATAATCTTCTTTAGCATGTAATTACAATTAAATATGAAGAAAATTACTTCTCAAAGAATATGATTTGAAAAAAGGGCATTACTAACAACATTCCGGAATCAATTAAAAAAGTTAGCAGCTATGAATACTGGAAATTTAACAAACCACTGAAACAAAGAATTCGCTAGTTTAAACATTCTTCCCTACATTTATTTATTATTAACGCAAGCATTTATCCAACACCTTCTTATCAAGACCTTCCAAATGGATTGTGGCGCCACATGATTTAGTCCATTTTTTATGCACATCCTCATATATGGATTTAGAATTATTTTTAGAATTTATTATATTTAGATTTTTTTTTTTTTTTTTTTTCGTGGTTACAAAAATAAATATAAACCTTTTTTTTAAGTTCCTTTTTTTAATATTACCCATTTCATTCCCAATTTTTTCCCTCCATAAAACAATAAATCTTATATTTAGTCATAAATTTATTTCAAAGGTAATATATATATATATATATATATATATATATATATATATATATTAAATAGGAGTAATAGCAGAGTACGAATTAACATAGCTAACAAAGCAACTGAGAGGTGTTTATTTATGTTTAATATTACCACTGATGCCATTAATAATCACAACTTTTCAATAAATAAAAATATGAAAATTTTGGGAAACATACATGTTGTAATTAGTTAAAATACAAATTATAAACATTAAAAAATAAAATAAAAAATGTTTCAAACACTTAATTTACTTATCCCTTTACATACCAAATCACCTTTTTTTGGAAAAATAGTTTGAAACTTTTTTATTATATTTCTTTGCTGCAAGAGAAACATCTCATATTAAATTTAGCTTAAACTTTTGCTTAACAATAGAGAAAGTTTAAACTATAGGGACTTTGAAGTTCCAATGAAAGCCTGTAGTAAATTTAGGCTATATTGAGGAATTTTTTTGGTAGGACTTTAAAGTCCCCGTGGGATACAAAGGGTTAAGCCACCTGAATATATGCATATATTTTTTAAATAATGGATTTTTTCACCAGATTAAAATTATAAACAGGTACGACGATACAATGTATTGATATAGACAATATTAACGATATATAAGGTATAGAAGTTACAATGTACTAAATTATAAATAACATCAAACTCCAAATTTCCGGTTATTTAAAGTTTTAAAATCATAAATATTAATGATACACCTTTTTTTTTTTTTTTTTTTTTTTTTTTTTTAAGGTGAGGGTGGACATAAAATTTGCATTAAAAACACCTTTTACTGTATATAATAAGAATTTTTTTTCCTTTAATCATCTCTGTAAATTTTATGCACAGATAAATTTTAATATATAACAATAATTTACAAGTATTTGATCATCCAAAATAACTCTCACTTACTTGATAACATACTTTCAACATTCTTTAGACCAACATTTTAAATAAGATTTTAAATCTCAAGATTTTAAATAGATTTATTTGCTTATTTAAATAAGAAATTAAGTAATTAAAATAAGACATAAAAGACAAAAATCAAGAAAAAAAAAATAATTTTATTGAAAATTATAAATATGTTTCATATACATAAAAGAAGATTTTTCTATCATTTGCATAAAAATTAATCATAATAATAATATAAAAGCACAAATATCATTAGGTAATAAAACGTAATTTTTTTGCTTTGGCTTTTGCAATACTTCTCAAAATTTTTTAGTGATTATTTGGTAACTTTGTCCAACTTAATTATTTACAAATCTAAATAGCTCTTAAACAAAAACGAAATATTTCCACAGGACTTTGTCTTCATGTACTTGGCTTTGATAGATATGATGGCAAATCACTGAAAATCGTAGGAATAGCACCATCTTTAACAATTGGTTTATTTCTTGGGACTTGATGTAACTTTTCTTCTTTTTCATTAAAATATGTTATTGTTTGTACAATTTCACCAGTTTTAAATGGAGCTCGCAAACCTTAAAATGAAAAAAGAAAAAAAAAAAAAAAAAAAAAAAAAAAAAGTCATTAGGATGTCGCTAAGAAGTACGTTATATGAGGTGTAAATTTCACCTCATTGCATAGGTTGCATTTAGTTAGGAAGTTGCATATATCAAAACCTTTCTTAATCTATGCATAAATTATTATATACTCGTTTATAAATATATATGTGAAAACAGGGCAATTTGGAATCACCTAGGAGAGGCCTTCATCCTGCAGTGGATTGATAAAGGCTGAAATTGATAATGATGATATATATTGTCATATTTCACTTACTTTATAATTCGTATGATTACTTTGGGTATGATTCGTATTCGTATGATTACTTACTACTTGATTACGCACGCACAAGCTTTTTTTTTTAATCGATCTCGTTTTACAGATTATTATTATTTTTTTTAATGAATATATTGCTGTTAGTACACTATTGTTAAAAATATTTGGAAGCTGACAACCGTATTATAAATGCTATCTGTATAATTTATGTATGTTCAAACAAATACGAAACGTCCAATACAGTACAGTCTATGGAAGGAATTTCTTTAAAGTGCCTTTTAACCTATTTCCAGGGGTGCAGAATATGTCCGAACGCGCGAACGATGTTCGGGGGAAATTTTGAATATTTATTTTCTTAAAATAAAAATGAAAACGGAGATAAAAAAAATTTGGTGTGAAACAACCACACGACTTCCATTATCCACTATTACACATGTTATATGCACTTTTGGGAGTTAATGTGATCAGAAGACATAGAATTGGACTAATGAAATAGACAACTAAAAATTTCCCAGTAAGAGAAAGTTAATACAAGCATAAAGACATATAAAACAGAGTTTACATAGCGAGTTAAAAAAAAGAAGAAGAACAAAGTTGGGGGGTAGGTTTTTTTTATTATTATTTTACTTTTTGAAACACCAGTTTCCAAGATCTAAAACAGATCTAACTGATCAGGATGACTATTAATTGTCCTGTAATAACCACGTAAAGCATGAGAAAGGATACCTAAAATGGGTTTATGAAACAATTTTCAAGAAAATCGTTAGAGCCATTTTTGAGATACCGACTTTTACCAAAACTTGGCATGTTTAATTGTTGACCGGAAAACAACAATTATATACAAAAGTATATTTAAAAGAGGGTTAATATTGCAACTTTGAAAAAAATGCATACAGTCGTTTTGGAAGGAACGCACTTGCGAGACCTGAAATTGAGTTATTCATACAGGACGCCTATCAATTGTCTGAACTAACCAACTATATCATTCGAAAGGACATCTAATAGAGTGTTTACACAGTAACTTTGAAGAAAATTGTTGGAGCCGTTTTTGAGATACGGGTTTACGAACTCACTTCCGGTTTCGGATATCCCACTTCCTATTTTTCTAATTTTCACCAAAACTTAAAAAAATCATATGTTCACCAGACCTGTCTCAATTCTGATGTTTCGTGATTCTATTTTTATCAGTTTAGGAGATATCATAGTCAGAGGACATCGCCAAAAAACACATTTTTGGACTCAGGGGACCTTAAAAGCATGTAAATCAGGTGAAATCTTGATATCGATTTTTTGGACCGAATACAATACTTCCATTACCTACGGCAGTCGGGTAACGGAGTAAAAATATACTGAAAAAACAAAATTTCTAATAAAAAACAGCAAATTGGCAGCTGTTTTCTTCTGTTACAAGTGTATTTTTTTTTTAAATACCTATTACTTACAACCCCTGCCCCCCCCCCCCCCCCTAAAGTTAAGTATTTGAAGTTCGGTGATATATATTTAGCGATTCATTCAAGCTAGAGAAAATACCAAATCTCCAACTTTTTTTTTTTTTTTAATTGACTAAAATGCTACAAGAATAATAATCCAGTTCACATAAATAAACAAACACTTTAATGACCGCGGATGGGAAAAATTACGTATTTGTTTACTTTAGCCGATAAGAAAGGGGGGGGGGAGAAGGGAAGATAGAAATAGGAAAAACATATTTTTTTTTCATAATTTTGAGTCTGATTCAGTTTCGATTGTGCAATCATCAATTGCCCCCCCCCCCCTTCCACGCAACCAAATTCCGCGCGTACACACAAAAAAAAAAAAATAATAATAATATAAGGTATAAGGAGATTAATAACAATAAATAAAACAAAAGAAAAAGAAAAACCACTTGAGCAGTTAGCTGTGAGTGATAAAACATAAATTTTTGAATGAGTTGGTTCTTTTTGTGTCTTAAATTTTAGTTTTCACATAAGAATTTTAACATTTAGTTAAAACTTCTGTTGTTCTTTTATGGATGTTTATAGAAGCCCAATCATTTCATATTAATTGTTATTGATCTAAACTTATGCTTAATCTTTTTTATATTATTTTTTCAATTTAAAATTATTTTGCATTACAGTAACACACGTACTATTCTTTAGTTTTTTTTTTTTTTTTTTTTTTTTTTGTATTCAATAGAAGAAAGCATTGGATTCGTAAACATTTTTGATTTCCGGTTTTTGATGGATTTACGCGTTTTGAGAGGTCCAGAACATGTTTTGACAATAGAAAATGTTTGTATGTGACAAAAAGTTTTGTGGCGACTGTATCTCAGGAACTACTGCACAGAATCGCATATAAATTAATATACGGATGCACCTTGACAAAAATTAGTGTCTATCAACTTTTGGTGCCAATCGCTCAACAGATGACGCTGCTCTACAGCAATTTCAGAAAAGGCTATATCTTAGAAACTAATGCACGAAATTGCATATTAATTTATACGCAGATGCGCCTTGTCATAAGTTAGTGTCTACCAACTTCTGGTTCCAATTGCACGACAGGTGGCACTGTTATACATCGATTTCTGCAATTTCAGGGAAGGCTCTATCTCAGGAACTACTGCACAGAATTGCATATAAAATTATATGTACATGCACCTTAACATAAATTATTAGTTTATGTCAACTTTTAGTGCTAATCGCTCAACAGGTGAAGCTGCTATACAGCTATTTTTACAATTTAATGGTTATATCTCAGGTTTTAATGCGTATAATCGAACAATATTTAATGTATAAAAAGGCCATTAAGAGACATAATGTTTATTAAATTGGGTGTATATAGGCGATATGTGGCGCTGTTATACTACAATTTTCTCCGTTATCATCTGTACGGTAAAAATTTACTTCCGTTGAACCTTTAGACTACCTCTCTGATATGAAAATCGTCTGCATTAATAATAGATAAAAATAAAAATAAAAAATAATTTCCATTGCATGATTTTATATAGGAAAAGGTAGAAGAAAGTTAGTTTTGTGGTGGCATCAACATGACATTTTTTTTTTCTTCTTTTTTTCTCCCCGGAAGAAAAAAGGCAGGCTTGAAACTCTTATACTTTTTTTTTTTTTGTAATGATACATATCAACAAATGTCTGATAGCTGCTGATTCTGTCATTCAGCTTTTGAGCACTATTTTCTCAGACTATATGACTCGTTTTGTCCAAGGTTAAAATATGCCCATGTTTTGTGCATTTTTTATCTTTATAGTAATTTCTCATTTGTCTCATTTTTATAGCATATAACTTTTATTTCTTCAGTTTGTCCAGTGAAACAAATACGTAACATGAAATTAAGTACATATTTTTAACAAGATACCTTTTGTTTATAACGAATACTTAATAGTATCTAATAATTTAAACTCATATTATTACTTTCTTCTATATGTAATATAGAGAAAGTATTGGATTCGTAAAAATTTTCGACCTCGGGTTTTTGATGAATTTACACGTTTTGAGAGCTGTAGAACACGATTTGACCATTTTTAGAAAATGTCTGTCTGTCTGTCTGTCTGTCTGTCTGTGTGTGTGTGTGTGTGTGACAAAATTTTGTGGCAACTGTATCTCAAGAACTACTGCACAGAATTTCATACAAATTGGTATGTAGTTGTACCTTGACATAAATTAGTGCCTATCAACTTTTGGTAAAAATTGTCTTACAGGTTGCGTTGCCATCCCGCTTTTTCTAAATTTTTAACATGGTGATATAGGACAAAATTTTGTATAAATGTGCATAAAGAGAATTATTTTTTAGTAATCATTATGAAATTTACAAGAATTATTTAAAATATAGATAGTTAACTGGGAAAAAAATTTTGTATGCGTAGGAGCCTCGCCACCCCCCGTGGGGGGGAAGTCCCCCCTCGAGGGGAGTAAATTTTCAAGATGGGTATCTTTCGAAAGGTCTCGTCAATACCTTTAAAACGAATGGTTGAACTATAAATCTGTGATAATTTAAAACAAAGTTATCGATTTTTTTTATTTTTAACAAAAAAAAAACTTTGAAAAAAAAATCGTTTTTTTTTTTTTTTTTTTTTTTTTTAACGAAATTTAACCAGACTTGGTATTTAGTTGGCCCCTGACATAAACTGAGGCTGATTAGATTTGGGGATCAATCGCTCAACAGGTGGCGCTGTGATCGTATTTTTTCTAAATTTTTAACATGGCAGTATAGGAAAAAATTTCGTATAAATGTACATAATGAGAGTTATTCTTAACCCGTGATTGTGAAATTAATATGAATTATTGATAATAGTAGTAGTTAATTAGGGAAAAAATTTGGGGCATCGTACCCCCCCCCCCCCCCGGGGGGGGTGTAAATTTTCAAGATCGGTATCTTTCGAAAGGTCTCGTCAATACCTTTAAAACGAATGGTTGAACTATAAATATGTGGTAATTTAAAACAAAGTTATCGATTTCTTTTACTTTTAACGAAAAAAAAAAAAAAAAGATTTTTTTTTTTTTTTTTTTTTTTAATATTGTTACTGCGTGAATTTGTATAGGAAAATATAGAAGAAAGTCTTGTGGTGGCCACAACATACTAGTTTTTGATTAAACTTATTCTAAAGGAAAAAAAATATATATATGATATCAAAATTTTAATAACTAAAAATATCAACCTTTAAAAAACAATCATCAATCATTTGAATGAAACAAGTAACATGAAGTTAAATCTATTTATATTTTAACTAAGACATCTATTATTTATCGCTAATAATTAATATTGTACACAAGAACAATTTAAAAATTGAGAAAAGAATATAGTATATGATATTAAATTCATATCATTTTTGCTGAAATTTGTTCTGAAAAAAATGTTATCAAACATTTAATAATAAATGAAGACATTTTTTATTACATGCAATTATCAACCATTTCCCAAAAATATTTAAATTATAAAGATATATTTATTTATTTAGAAATGGAAAAAAAAAAAAAAAAATAGAACAAATAACAGATAAACGAGGAACCTTTATCTGTCTAGATAATTTTTTTAATTCATCTCATTAAAAATTTTAAATATAAAAAAGTATGAATATTATTCTTGTTCTGAGATAAGATAGATAAAATGCAGCAAAAGGTAATTTAAAAACATACCTTAGAATTCGGAGTTATTCAAAATCCTTATAAATAGCATTTTTCCATATCTTTTTTGAATTTTTATCTCTTGGAATCCAAATACCTTCTGAACCACCTTTAGGGGAAAATAAAGCGTTACTATTCTGTGTATAAAAAATATAAATATGAGCTTAATGTTAAAAATATATGTAAAAAACTATAGTTCAGACAAATTAAAATACTTATTTTTATAATACAACGAAACGCAAAACTAAGATTTATAATAACGTATTTTAAAATTTATACGTTTTAAACAACTTTATAAATTAAAACAAATTCTAAATACGATTGATATTTTTAGAAGATTGCTAAAGCTTAGAATTTTACAATTTACTATTCTAACAAAGCTTTACAATAAATATATATATATACACACAATAAAATAAAGTATTTAGCACTTACTTTTGACCGTAAACTCGATTCGCAGATAATTAAAATCTCTCGGTCTATTTCTAAAATGAAATTTATCACAAATATGGAAATGGAACCGAAACAACATCAACGGATCCACGATTTCAGACTTCTAAGTATTTGAATTTCGAATTCTGCGATTGCATTATCCCGCCAGATTTGATATGTTAAATTATTCGATTTCGGTTGACTAACTCAAGTTGTCAGAAGGAGACAAATAATAATAATAATAATAAAAATAAAAATAAACAAAATAAAAATAAAAATAAAAAAATAATAATGCTGAGCTTTTGGACTAGCCAAACAAATTTTTCTTAGTCAATTGACAAAACAGGAACAATTTATTTTTGTTCTCTCATCTGACTAACCGGTCAAATTTGAGGAAAATGAAATCTGTACCTGGGAAATTAGTCATCTGACAAGTTTTAGAGTCAAAACGGATCATCAGACGAAACACATTAAAGATACATGGTAAAATAAAACGACTTTTGTGTCTCATGACTAAATGGGATTGTCAGGTAGTGTTTTGATTGTTTAAAATTTTGCGTAATTTTGTGCAAATTTGTCAATATACTAGGAAAACGTGTACTATGACAAAGATAACACGTTTCTTGACAAGTTTCGATTTTCCATTTTTCTGTGTGTGACCTTTCTGCGATCATTTGTTCCTGAGATATCGTGTACACAGTCTAACATACTAACAACACTATACCGAACTAACAAACTAACAGACATCCTACAGACGGACACCATACACATTTTGATATTTTCGAATTCCTCATATCTGAAAATGTGTTTAAAAAAAAGGGGGGGGGGGTCAAAAAATTTCACGATTAATCAAGTTTCACATACTATGGGGAACTTAAAAATAATGAAAGCAATATTTTATTATACATAAAGGGGGAATCGATTAAAGTTTGAAATGAATTAATTCTGGTTCTTTAAACAAGTAGTCGGCTGATTGATTGCATTTTTAATTAGTTTTGACATTTTATATGATTTTATTTGAAGAATAAATGAATTTCTCTATATGTTTTATTATTATTGCTACTTAGTTCAATTTAAAGACATATATATAAATACTATATTGAATGAATATTCAGCTTGTAGGTAGTTCCCGTTATGATATTATTATGAAACTTGTGAAAATTTTTGCGTGTAGAAAGTAGATAAGCAGGTTCTAGTCGAGAATTGCACTTTATTTAATGAATATTAAGTTCGTAGACAGAGCCCGTAAATATATTGCATGAACTTGTCGACGTTTTTGCATGTAGAAATGTAATTTTTAAAGACATAATGAGGCTCTAGTCAACGAATTCACTTTAATGAATACTCAGTCCATAGATAGAGTCCGTGATGATATTGTTGAAAAAGCTGTCGATATTTTTGCATGTAGAATGTAATACTTAAAGATATTAAGCCGGTTCTAGTCCATAAATGCACTTTATTTAACAAATATTCAGTAAACACTTGAATAAAGTTCTTTTTTATGACACAAACTCAATTATCATTGATTATTCTCAAGATAGTGCAATGAAATAGTTTTTTCTTTTTTTTTTTTTTTTTTATACTACAGACTTAAAGTAAATATTGTTAAATAAATACTCTACAGCGTCGACATTTTCTAATCCAACCAAAAACTTCGAAGTCTAAATAGAATTTGAATTCATGGAGATTAGTTTCAGTGGTTTATTTAATGAAAATTTGAAACTGCTTGCTCTTAGGAATGCTTCCTATAATATCAAATATAAATGATTTATTTATTTATTTTAATGCGGAGCTTCGATCCTACACATATTGTAAAGTAAAGAATAAAAGTATAAGTAAAAAGCTATAACGTTCTGAATATTGAAATTTTGCTTCACTCGATCTCTCAGAATTTTATAAAATATTTATGTGTTCTGATATCAATACACTTTTAATGAAATCATCCCTTGCTTTACCCCCCCCCCCCATTCCACACACACACATAATAAACATATATCTGCAAAAACATGGCTACCAGTATAGTGCATTGCATCTTCCTTAAAGTTTTATTAAAGATACTACAAATAGCATAAAAATACCAAACACAGATTTTTTTTTTTTTTTTTATTCCGTACTCTCCCCCCCCCCATCCCCAACCCTCCGAATTAAAGAAAAATCCCACAGGAAAAAAAAAAAAAAAAAAAAACGCACGGAAATAATCGTACAGGAAAAAAATCGCATTATATATATTGCGTACACTGCACACACGCCTCTTCCCCTAGGAACAAAATGTATCTCAAGATTTATATGGGCCTTAGGTAATGAATTTTAATTCTGCTTTACCTTACAAACGAAAAACAGAGAGGTATAGGGTAGGTGACTAATCCTTATTTCTCGTGAAACGGAAAGGGTGATATGTTTGATAATTTAACAATTTCTTAAGGATGAAGTTTAACAGAATGGCAAATGTTAGAAATACCAATGGGAGATATGCAACCCTTTGGGCTATAAGAAACACAAGACTCAATTGCAGATTATGAATCTTAGAACGTTATGAGGTAAAAAAATACGCACTCTACAAAATGCTTCTAACATAGAATATCGGCTCGGTAAAAATGGCCAAAAAATTTAGAGAATTAATAACTTTTCACAACAGGCAGTATTCGAGAGATGTACGGCAAACAAAAAAAAAAAAAAAAGAAAGAAAGAAAGAAAGATAGGGGGAGAGAGAGAGAGAGACAGAGAGATTGGGGGGGGGGGTTGGGTTGTAACGATAAAAATAACATTGTTAAAAAGTGCGATGTTAAAATTGTAGCATACTATCATAGAGTAAAAGCCTCAACGTTAATTATGACATTACAGTCACAATTTTAAACAATATCAAAAGTAAACCATAAAAAAAAAAAAAAAAAGGGAAAATTAATGACAAACTTTGTAACCTGGCTTTCTTGTATAATATTTCTCATACCTTACATTTTAATTCAAAGAAAGAATGCATTCGTCCCATTTTGAAACCCATATATAATGTTTAGAAATTATATAAAGACATGATAGTTTATTAATATTTATCCTAATTCAAATGTGCATATCAAAATCCGATATCCACTTCCAGGAAATTCCAACCATAATCCGTAATATATCCGAATTCAATAGTGTGGCTTGTAAACAGTTGGTGGATACTATTCATACCATGTTCTGTAAAAAGACATGCTTTTGTGCATAAAAATATTATCATTTTGTTTCTGTTTTTAGTATTATTTAAAGATGTCCAAACGTAATAGTTCGGTCCTTAGCCATATGTGTGTGATAAGTACAAAACTTTGAATAAACACTGTAAAATGTAAGAACACGCAACAGATATTTAGGGCTGAAAGAAAACATGATCTTTCGTCAGGCGGACAAAGTAGGCACGAGTGCTGCAAATAAAACGTTGCCGCTTTGTTTTCAGAATTAAATATTTAGATTTAGAGTCCTAGAGTTAGGAAATTTTGCATACATGTGCATTAAAATATATCAATATTAAATATATTAAAATTTATCGAAAACTATTAAAACTCAAACTACTAAAACTCGAAATTTTAATTTGAAAAAAATAATTAAATGCTCCATGTGAATGAGTTTTTAATTTTTTCACTTGATTTCACATTGCTTTAGTTTATCAATGTATTCTAATGATTTTTGCGCATTAATAGGTTTGATTGATAAGTTAATTATTTAAATATATTTGTAAGTCCAAATTCTGAAATTTCTAGTTATTAAAACCTAGTTATTATTATTTATTATTATTATTATTCCTGTCACAGTTTATTCATAATTGTTAGAAATTATCTCCTATATTAATCTCTCCCAAACAACGTATTTTCAAAATTTTTTGTTTTTGTAAGGCTTCACTTCCATATGTGATTATTTAATGAATAATTCAAGTCTTCCTGGTATTTGATCATTATAATGCTAAAATCATTGATGGAAATAGAAATATAATGATGAATAAAAATAATTTTTATTTTTAGTTAAATAGGATAGACAGTTAAATGCAGATCATATATCATCGTTAAAAATTGAATTTTATATTGTCAGCTTTCATTTTCTGCAAATTAGAGTACATCTTAATGGAAAATTATAAAATTTTATTGCTATTATTATTTATTGCACGGATATTTTTTTTTAGTAGCAATGGCAATAGAGGCTCTAGCATAATGCGTAAAGGCCCGACACTCAGGTCGACCATGCTATTTTTGTCAGAGTCAAAAGCTTACAAATACGTACAAAAAAAAGGAAAGCATAGGCGCCGCCTTTTGATTTTCACTACGGGGACGAAATTTATTACATACAACCGACTGAATTCTAAGGGGGGGGGGGGGGGGGGGGGAGAAGAAAAAATACATAAAAAAAATTATTAAATATAATATCACATTACTAGAAATCAATTAATTAATAAGGATAGTGAAATTGTTAATTATATAGTCATTAATTAATTTTTTTCTTTTACAACTGCTTTAATAGTTTGAAAGAAAATCACTAATTTAAAAAAATCAGGTGAATATAATTAAACTTTAGCAGCATCTTTTCAACGTTATTTTTTTTTTTTTTTTTTTTTTTTTTTTTTTATCTTTCTTTGTTATTAATAAGCACAGTAATTTTTACAGAAAAAACAGGAATTCCTCAAGAATTTTTTTTTTCAAGAATTTTAAATTTTTTTCTAGTTTTCTACATTTTGTTCCTAAATTTTTGTTGTAACCATAAGAATGTGCGTTATAAATTCAAGGACACTGAGAAAAAAATATACCGCCTTTTTCTAGAATGGATAAGTGGCCATTTTCTAAATCCCTAAACTGGAAATATAGATTTCTGAACTATGCGCATAAGGCACACCAATAAACTGAATAGACGAAATGATCGAGAATTTGTAGTTTACACATTTCTAAATGATGAAATAATATTCTGAATCTTTTGTATTGCGAGAAATTCTCGCTTGATTTTTCAGAATTGGGTCATAAACCAAGATTATAGTTGTTGAAACCCGCCTCTTGTAGTCTCATTTATTTGCAGAGATTTTTAAATAACTTTGCGCTCGGTAATATAGGCAAACGCTCTAGAATACTGATAGAGGTTTCTAGAACTCGCTTTCCAAGGGGACTAGAATTTGTAAGGATGATACGGAACTATTTTTTCTACAACCACAATTTAGATTCTAGATGTAAGTTACAGAATTTTTTCTCAGTGGATGAAAACGGACTTAAATTTACTAAACCTATAACGATCAAATAAATTTTAAATTAAAATTTTTTTCTCATTTATACTGGAAATGTCAAAGCACTTTGTTAGTGAGAAAAATGTTAAATCGATATCTTCACTCATTTTTGTTTTTCTTCTGAAAGATCCCAGGGACAAATGCATACTAGAGCAGTAAAATGCACTGATATGTTGTTCAAAAATAAAATGAATAAAATCTTTGCGATCACCATAAAGTTTCAAGAAGTCGTAACAATCATTTCGAATCGAAATAATTGTACAAGACCATTTATCAAACGAAAAGGTATAAAAGCAAGGCAGAGTGCAAGCAGAAACGCATTACAAAGACAGACACAGAGAGAGAGAGAGAGAGAGAGAGAGAAAACATACCGACAATATACTTGTATATACTGATAAATAGATAAATGGACGAATTTCATAAATAAAAATATTAAAAATGTGAAAACCAGCAATAGTTATTTCGGGTCGAAATAATTTAGTATGATCTTTCACCCGCAGATGAAAAGTTAGACATTAGCAAAGCTTCTGCTTTCTTTGATGTTTTAAGAACGTTGAATAAGAATCAAGCCTAATTATTTCGATTCGAAACAATCATTGTTTGGTTTTGGAATTCATGATATTTGCGTACAAAATTTTCTTCATTGTTTTAATGTAATGTTATTTCTAAAATTTACTCTTTGAAGTCTGTTTAAAAATTATAAATCTTATCATTCAAAAAGTTTTCATTTAAACACATCTATATTCATTTATTATTTGGGGCACACATCAATTGCGCTTATATTAATCCCCCTATTGTTAAAAATGCATCAATTGCGCTTGCGAGAAAAATTACTGATAACGTTCATTATCATACCCCCCCCCCCCCCCCCCGGTATACTGTAAGATAACGAATGATAATTTCTAAAAAGGAAAAAATTCTTCACTTATTCTCGTGGTATCTCCTGGGTAACGCCAATAGGCTCCAATAAATTCAAACAAGAGTAATTAAAAAGAATATTTATATTATATTATTTGTTTAAATAAATATTTATATTACACGAATAAAACTTGTCTAATAAATAAAAGCAAATAAATACTCAGATAAAAGCAAGTCTTGCTTTTGCCTCCAAGGCAGTAGCACGTGTTTTTTAAACCTAATGAAGAAAGGCGACGTCCTTTCGAAACCGGTTGTACCGGTAAATTATTTGATTAATATATTAAAATTAGAGAAGAAAATGTTTATTTATCAATATTGTGAATTGTGATGTGTATTTAATAAGAATATTCAACCTGTATAAATGCGAAAGTTGTAACATATCTTTTACAATTTTTTTCTTAGATTAGCATAGTCTGTACTTAAGCTACGGATTTTATTGAAAAATAAAAAACTGTGTTACATAAATTATCTAGTAAATATTTTCTAAAGCTAAAGTTTGCATTATGGTTAATTTAGAATGTTGCTTATCAAAAATGAAATACTCATATATTTTATTCTAGAATTTAGAAATATATATACTTAATAATACATTTTCTTTTTTGATTCAACTAGATTTACATCTGTGTTTACATTTTCGCGGCGGATTGGCAATTATTGATAATAAATTCAGTTAAAATGTGTGAATAACTTTAGTATAAATGCCGTAAATAAAAATTAGCACATTTGTATTATTATTATTTATTTCATTTTCAGTGTATGTACAATTCAATATCTTCGAAATTGAACTCAGTTTTATTTAGATAAATTAAAATAGATATTTTTTTGGTTTGTTACCAATATTTTATTTCATTTGTAACTTGGTTAACTGCAGTGCGGATTTATTTTTTTTTTTTTTTATTTATTTTTATTTTTATTTTTTGTCGCTTAGAGTATTTATTAATGTTATAGATTGGTAACCTAAGACGTCTTGTAGAAATGTGTCGTATGCACTTGTCCGTTAAAATTATATTAATTATGAGATCTGGTCCTCTAAAACAACGGTTTTTTACCTATTAAATATAATTTTTAACAACTTGTTCCTTTTCGACGGCCCCACCAGTGGTCAATCGGTTCTGTGCTCACACACAAGAAGTGCGGGGTTCGATTGGAGGTCTCGCTCTTAGACCTGTTCGGAGTTTTCCGTGTTTTTCCGAATCTTGTGTATATGCGGGCTAACACCCCTTTGAAAGACCTTCCATGGAGGCTATTCCATCTATAGGCCTATAGTCCATAGTGTAGTCAATTGACCTTAATCCTTACTGCTAACGGTCAACGTCGTGCAAGATTGAATTTACTGTTTTGACAGTAATAAACAAGGATTTAAAAGAAATAGACAGACTAATACAAATATAAATACATTTAAATTAAATAGAAATATAAAAATAAGTCTGTATTTTTAACATCATTTTTAGCTTGTTTCCTTTTAAATATTAGTACTTTTCTCCTCAGTAAACGATTAAAAAAATCATTGAACATGAATTCTTTTGTGCTATGGATAACAAATGCCATCCTATCTTTTCTCTATAGAGACAGGGACTGACCTTGACAAGGGGTTCACTTAATCGCGTTTGTTTAGCTTTACTGGCACATATAGATGTTTCGGAAGTAAAAAATCAAGTTTACACAGGACAACTGACCATCTTTGCGGTTGCGGAAACAGGCGCCCTTTTGTTAATTAATCCCCATCCAGTTTTCGTTTATTCCCCCATTCACTCCGGGGAAAAGGGTAGGCTAAAGCTAAAAAATACACCAGTTTTCTGAGAAAAATATATCAATATTAATTTGTAATTGATTATAATGACGTTATTTTTAATTCAAGTATACTTTAATTTCATTTTTTTCCGTGCTTCTAATAGAAATTTTTTATTAATAATTATGTTGTACTTTATTGTTATTATACTTTTTTTTCGCGCTATATGCGTCAACTATAAAACTCACATATAATGAAGAGATGTGCAGCTATGTGCAGCACTCTATGTGCAGCTCAAAAGAAAAAGAATTAGAAAAAGCACCCCACTGTTAAAAATATCAACAGAAAACTCTATGTAATCTAGTATCTTAAGTCTTACGTAAAACTACAGAGAAAAATTAACGGAGACGCTAAAAAACGTATTAATATTAATATTAGCTATTAATATTAGCTATTAATATTAGCTATTAAAATGATTAATTAATATTAGCTATTAAAATGAATGTGTAAACATTTTAATAGCTAATATTAATTTAATTAATTATTGGTGAAAATATATTTCGGACTTGGAATGCTTTTTCTAAAGTAGAAACAGTCATTTTTAATTTTAATTAAAAAAGTAAATATTAAAATTACGTAAAAATACAGACTAAAGATTGAGAATCTCGATTATTCACTTTAACTAAGAATTACTGTAAATTTATAGTAACTCTGGATAAATATTTACGTTAAATTTACAGAAATTTTTAACAGTGTGTTCGAAACATAAAAGCTGCTAAAATGGCATAATTTGGTGAGTGGGGGAGTGAGGGAGTGAGGGACCGATTACGTGTGCATTTGATAATGTAAAATTATTAAATAAGGAGATCTAGAAAAGAATTTAAAAATTTTTAATTGCCCTTTGCAAAGCTCTAAAATAATAAATATTGAATTTTTTTTTTTCTTTTCGTTTTGTAAATTATTAAATTTAATCTAACTAAAACAAGAACGAAAAATCATACGGTACCCATTGACTATTAACATTTTTAAATGTACGTCCTTGTTGTATCATATAATTTTCAATGTTCTTTATCTACGCTATCGCCCAATGCGCTTTTTTCCGGAGGTCTTTTTTCCGGGATCCGATAAACAATTAAATAATATTTTTAAACAACACTTATTATCGATTTTTTTATTGACATTTCGTGCAAATATTACTTACTATTAATGAAAAATTATAGTACGGTTACGTATGTCGGGGGGGGGGGGGGCAGCACAGAAGGAAAGAAAATAAATATTTATTCCACTATATTTTGCATTTTAATAAAATTTATTGTACATATCACTGAATAGTTAGGAAAATTTACGCTGATATCTTGGGGGCAAAAAAAAAAAAAAAAAAAAAAAAAAAAAAAAGAAAATAAAACTGTGATTGGGAAAAATGTCGCACCGGGTCCCACTGCCTTCGGCAGCGTAGCCCCGTGCGCGATGCGCACGCGCGAATGCATATATATGAGCGCCCTAATAATTTTACAAATTCGAAAATATCCGCAATCGATTTGTAAGTATCAAAAGCCTCTATGCACCAGTTTTGAACGATCTATCTCTATTTTTATTTTTTTGCCCCTCCGCTCCCTCCCCCCTTCCCGCCCCTCCCAATAATTTTAAAAATTCAAAAATATCCGCAATCGATTTGTAGGTATCGAAAACCTCGATGTACCAATTTTGAATGATCTAACTCTTTTTTTTTTTGCCCCTCTGCCCCCCCCTTCCCGGCCCTTCTAATAACTTTACACTCGAAAATATCCCCATTCGATTTGCAGGCCTTTTGAATGGCCTAACTGTATTTCTATTTGTTTTTGCCCATAGCCCCCCCCTTAACGCCCCTCCTAATAATTTTACAAATTCGAAAATATCCGCAATCGATTTGTAAGTATCGAGAACCTCTATATACCAATTTTGAACGATCTCACTGTATTTTTATTTTTTTGTCCCCCTCTCTCTCCTCCCCCCTTCTCGCCCCTCCTAATAACTTTACACTTTCGAAAATATCCCCATTCGACTTGAAGGCCTTTAAAACCTGTCTGTACCAATTTTGAACGGCCTAACTGTATTTCTATTTGTTTTTGCCCCATAGCACCCCCTTACCGCCCCACCCCCCTACCCGCCCCTCCTAATAATTTTACAAATTCAAAAATATCCGCAATCGATTTGTAAGTATCGAAAACCTCTATGTATCAATTTTGAGCGATCTGACACTATTTTTATTTTTTTGCCACCCCCCTCCCCTTCCCCCTCCTAATAATTTTACACAATCTAAAATATCCCCATTCGACTTGCAGGCCTTTAAAACCTATCTGTACCAATTTTGAACGGCCTAACTGCATTTCTATTTGTTTTCGCTCCATAGCTCCCCCCCCCCCCCACTTGCTGCCGCACCTGGGGGCTGAATTTCTAAAATTCCAGAAATTGGTTTTTAGATAGTTGCATTAGCTATATTTTAGAGCAAAAATTTCACGTATATATTTATTTTTTTTGTTTGAGATATATAGGATTATGCGAAATCACGTTTTACGCATGTGAAATCACGTTTTGCTGCCCCCGGGGACCGAATTTCAAAAATTCCAGAAACCGATTTTTAGACATTTGTATTAGCTATATTTTAAAACAAAAATTTTACGGATATCTGTTTTTTTGTTTGAGATATGAAGGATTTTGTGAAATTATGTTTTGCCCCCTCCCCCCCTTGGGGGGCGAATTTTGTAAAATTGCTTGCTGCGTTGTCTTTCTCGGGTCGTAAACCTTAACCGTGCCAAATTTGGTCCCGCTCGGTGAAACGGCCTAGGATTCTATAGCGGACAGACAGACAGACAGACACACAGACTCTGCTCTTACATATATATATATAGACAATACCTATTGAAATATAATATAGGACCGTGTAATTTGATGCAAAAGAAAAGAAGGAATATTACGATAGTATTATAAGGGGAAATAATAGAGCTTTCGTTAATGAAAAGAAACTTTTTATTTTGAGAAGAGCAAAAACCTCAAAATGTTATAAGACGTTTTTAAATGCTATCCTCATATCATTGAGTAAAGAATTGTAGGTTTTCTGTATTTGGTAAGCATTTCAGCAAAATAGCACATATATATATATATATATATATATATTATATACCATTATTATTATTACTTTAAAACGAAATATATATATATATATATATATTATATACCATTATTATTATTACTTTAAAACGAAATATATATATATATATATATATATATTGTTTTAAGATTCTGAATACGTAATAGCTACAAAAGTTAATTTTAATATTAAGTATTACGCCTAAATTATTTTTTGCAATCAATAGTCGCTATTTACCAATAGCGCAGTACAAATGCAACATGCAACACAACCAACCTACCAGCAATCAATAATTATATTAGTTCTTGTGTGATATCAATTAAACCAAGCCAAAATATTGAAAAAAAAAATAAAGGTATTAAAATAACAGAAAACGCAGATAGTTTATTACTTTATACTAAACTTTCTTGGAATAGTGAGAAAATGTTGCCTTTTATAATAACAATAGACGGAAAAAATGATAAGCGGTAAAAATGGTAACAGGTGTAATAATAAGATATTTAGCATGTCTGAAACGTACTTAATATTTAAAACAATCGTAACAATTTGTTCTCAAACATAAATGAACTTTTGACTGACAGAGAAAAAGAATTCATGTTAACATTCACAGTTAAATTATCGCTTTTCTTATTCGATTTTCAAGAAATGCGAAAGTCTTTAAAAGCATGTATTTTCCATACAAGTAAAACAATATGAAAAAAATAATATTTATTTTAAAATAAATTATTTTAGAAGGCAAAACTTTCATATTTGTCTTTTAATATTTTTTTATTAATTTATTTACATTAAAAAAAAAAAAAAAAAAAACTTTTATTATTATTATTGTTGTTGTTGTTGATGTTGTTGTTTTTCTTTATTTGTGTTAAAATACTATTTTAGAGAGGAAAAAAAAATAGCAAACATTATTTTAAACTATATTTTTTTCAACTGCATTTGTTGTCATAGTTTCTTTCCTTATCATACAATGCACACTACGGATTTGTTTAAATGTTTGAGTTTGATATGATTAATCCCTAAATATTGAAAGATACAAGTATTTCCCAGATTTCAATATCGCTTCCCGATTTCTGAAAAACTCTCTTAAATTATTTCAAACTAATAAAAGAGTAAAGTATCAGTTTTATATACCTAGATTTCGAGAGGGCATACAGGTAAAAAAAAAAGGGGGGGGTTGACTTTTATAGGATTTACTACTGGTTTAAATATACATATATATATGTGTGTCTGTTATATAATTATTACTTGACAGAAAGCACAGTAGAATTATATTGTACTTGAAGTATGAAGGGGGATGGGGTGCGCAAAGAAAATTTAATCTTTTTCTTTTTAAATTTCAATGAAATTTTGTATGATTTTTACATAGTAACTTATATTGTGACGACTAAATTTATATGCAATGGTTTTGGGGAGAGGTAGATAGCAAATAAAAAGTCTTTTTATTTTTTACTTTTTTATTTTCTGAGTTCCATGTAACTGTTCGTACAATTATTATTTACTGATTCAGAAAGAAAAAGTACACTATTTGTAAATGTATGTCGGGGGATAGGGCTAGAGGGACGTGGGGGGGGGGGGGGATAATGATTTTTATTTTATATTAAGTTTTACTGGTTAAAGAAATAAGAAAAATCGCTGCAAAGTGAGGTTTTAAGAGGTGTGGCTGACAAGGAAAATAAAAAATACATTTTGCCATATATATATATATATTTATTTATATCCTGCTTAAATGAAATATTGTGAAATAAATAAATATATAAAATAAGAGGTTGTTCGATATATAAAGAGGGGTTGGCGCTTCGGGAAAAAGAAAGGAGCTTTATGTAATTTGTTGACTGAATTAGATAGAGTTTTATATAATTATCATCTAGTTATGTGGAGAAACACCCGAAGCTTAGACATAACAGAGGTACAGAAGGAAGGGATGTAAAAACAATCTCTTTTTCTTCAACTCCCTATGTCCGAGCGGTTCTGCGATCAAAGCTGGTAGATGGGAAGTGGCAGGTTTGATCCCAGGACACGGTCATCGACCTACTGTTAGGAGTTTTCCTGAATTTTCTCCGAAACTGACGTAAATGGGGCTGGGACACATTAGAGAGAATCTTACAGAGGGAATTCCCCTTATTGGCCTAGAACCTTAGAGCAGCCAGTCGTCATTGAGCCATACAACCATATCCATATATGTGTGAGTGTCTATATGTATATATGCACCAAAGCTATAATATCCAATTGCCCTATAAGAGCCAATACTATAATATCCAACAGGGCAATTGGCAGTTTGGAGCCCCTAGGAGAGGGCTTCATCCTGCAGTGGATTGATAAAAGCTGAAATTGATTATGTATATATATATATATATATATATATATATATGATTAAGCTCATGTGGTTAAATGACATTATAATTCTTCATATACTTTGATTCGAGCAGAAACAGTTTGGTTTCGGGTGTTACGAATGGTAATTTTTTATACACAATCAAATAGAGTACGTTCTTTGCATTTTTTTCAAATGTTAAAAGTAATTTTATTAAAATCTTGTTACTTTCTTTCATATTCAGTAGAAGAAAATATGGGCTTCGCAAAAAATTTTAGACTTTTGGTTTTTGAAGGATTTAGCCATTTTGAAATCTTGAAAATTAATACGTTTATGAAGGAGAACAGTAATTCGAAAAATATACTTCATTTTTCATATGTTACATTTTAAAGAGGAATAACTTTAAAATCTTTATGAAAAGAAATATTTTTTTAACTAGTTACATGTTGTCGATTTTAAATTTATCAGCGTAAGAATAAATTCAGTATAGAAGACAAAAATATTTAGTAACTTTTTAAAAAAGAAAAAAAAAAAAAAAAAAAAAAAAACTATCATAGTAACTGGATTTTGATCTAAAAAGACACCCGTAAGTCTGTATGTACCGAACGCAAGAGTTGGTTTTTCTTATGACTATTCAGCCAGTATATTTTTAATTTGTTCTTTTATTATTTTTCTCATTGCATTTTTTTTACTTTTTATCTTGGTTCACTTCATTTACACACTATATATATCATAATAATTAAAAGAAAATAAAAGAGGAATGAAGTTGCGTTAAGTTTATTATGAATTAATTTAACATAGCTTAATTAATAAAATTATTTGCTTTAATTATTATTATTCAAGGAGCTGTTATTATTAGTATAGTATTCATAGGATATTCAATTAAGCATATTAATTCTTTTTGGTTATTTTGGCTTTCGATTGCATTTATATGTATATATAAATATGTATATATAAATTCACACAAGAATCATTATATCCCTTTATATTAATTACCAGCAGGCTACGCTCGCTTTGCTGGTGACTATTTTTAAATGAATTTTAAAAATAATTGAATCTGTATTTATTTTTTATATCACATTATAAATAAAACTTTAAAAACTTAACATTGAAGTTGCTCTAATCCTCGTTTCAGAGCATCTTCTTTCCCCTCAGCACTACTTCAAGTTCAGGTTGTCACGGCTTACAGAAAGGTCTTTCCCTTCCCGGGCACTTCAACCTGGGTATCGATGACAGGTGGATCTGCTATTATTTTAGAACTACAATTTTCAAGATGACTGTATCTCATCATCTATTAAATATTTTAGATTAAAATCATGTATTTTATAGCCCTCGTTCCTTATGCCATATTAACGTATTATTCCGAACAGTATAATAAATCAGTAAAATATCATCACTTCGGTTACACTTCGGTCCCTACAGCCCTTTGCCGCCCGCACTACATCGGATCCAAGTTCCCACTACTTAAAGAAAGATTTTTCCAGGGCACTTGAATTTGTGTATTTATCGATGACAGGTGGGTCTACTATTATTTAAGAACTAAGATTTTAAAGATGACTGTATCTCAGCATCTATTAAACATTTTAGTTCTGAAGCATGTATTTTATAAATCTCGCGCTTTACACTGTATTATCAAATGATTCCTACAGAATAATAAATAAAAGTTTACATTAAAAAAAGGAATTAAATAATGATAATAATAAAAAAAAAGATTAGTTTAATCTTTTCTGCTATGTTCTATCATTTTTTTCAATAAGTACTATAGATAATAACAATAATAATAATAATAACAATAATAAATCCCTTTCAAAGGAATTAAAAAATTAAAAAATAAAAAGTTGTTATACTATAAAAATTACATATTATGCATAAACATAACTGTTTTAAATGAGTTTTTTTATTTAAAGTTTAATATACTTATTTTTTCTACCGCATTACTATTTGATTTTAATAAATATAATAAAATAAAATAAAAAAAGAATTTGGTTGCCAAATAATTAATCAAATAAATAAAAATTAAACATCGTAACAGCAGTTGCTAAGAGGCGCAGACGTTTGAAATTAATTTTTTTTTTTTTTTTTTTTAATATAAAAATAAAACAGAGAAACCAACGTTTTAAGTTAAAAAATTAATTAATTAATTATTTAATTATTAAGATTAAAATTTGAAAAAAATCTCAATAAGGTGCACACCAGTAGGGTCGCACCTACCAATCTGCCAAGTTTTATTGTTCTGGGATCAATAGTGTGAGCACCAGAGTACAGACACACAGATATACCAACACGCATATTCAGAGAGATACATACACAGATATTTCTCTAGCTGCAGCTAAATTGCATTGCACACGCAAAGTAAATAAAATTCTTTAAAAAAGGACAGTATTTATTTTAAAATTGCAAATAAAAGCAAAAAAAAAAAAAAAGTTCAAACACCTAAAAAAAGAAAGACATTAATTTGTTAAATGTGATGTAACTTTATTGTAAATACACATAAAAAAAAGATACTGTGGCCATCACAAAACCATTTTCTAAACCGAAAAAAAAAAAAAAAAAAAAAAATCTTTTTTGCGATAAATTTTTACCGTATTCAGTTTGATGTAATTTTAATAACATGCAAAATCTGAGAAAGAGCAAGTAAAACCAGCGCCACCTGTCGATTGAGACACACAAATTGAATCTATATATATTTATATTAGGGTGGTCGTTAAAAATTAACATTTAAATTTATGTATGAGGCACCCACTTATTTTGTTCTATGCATAAAATAACGACTTCCACAAAAATTTCAAAATTTTAAAACAAGTTTTAAGGGAGGCTACCGAGATTTAAAAAATAATAATAATAATAAAAATTGACAAATTTGACATATTTTGTAATTTCATTATAAATTATTCTATTTTAATTACATTAAAATAAAGACAATATACATTAAAATATTCAATTTAAAATGTTAAAATACACGTAATAAAAATTTTAACGTTTCGAGCCTTATTTTAGACTCTTCATCAGTAAAATGCATCAAAAGTAAACACTGAGAAGAGCAATAGATTTCCTTAACGAAAGTACAGCGTATTCAGCAGGGCTTGTGCATGCCTCATTAAGCGGTGAAAAATTCTGTTTCATATACCAGTCTTCCTGGAAAATTCTTGAATGATAATTTGGACAGTTAGATATACCAACGATTATTTTAGCATTGTTAAAAACATGTAGATAATCGGTTTCTATAGCATACTGCACTATTTTAGGATGAATATCGCGGTTTTTGAAATTTATTTATGTTCGAGAATTCGAGTATGAAGGGCACGACCAGTTTCATCAATATAAACAGAACTGCAATATTTACAAGTAATATTATAAATAACCCCTGTAAGTGAAAAGGGGGGGGGGGATAACAGATTTAAAATTAGAAAGGAAATTAAGAATCATAAATTGAGGTTTATAGAGTCTAGCTATAAATTCAGAATTTTTTCTATAGTATGGAATAGTAACGAAAGATTTAGATGATTTGGAGGAATTAATATCATGATTACCAATGTTAAGTCTTATTTATTCAATTTTCTTTTAAGCCAGTGAAGGGGATAATTATTACGTGTAATTCCGTGAACCCCTCTTCGCATAAGTCTGCTGTTTTTCATACTTTACTTCCCCGTGCTAAATCATATTGCTGTACTAAAGATCTTTTCCAGTTAGAATTAAAAAGAATTTTTTTGGACTTAAAACGCGATAGTTATTCTTCTCGCTGGCTTAAAAGAAAGGTAAATGAATACGATTTTAACATTGATAATAACGATATCAATTCCTCCAAATTACCTACATCTTTCATTACTATTCCGTACTATTGAAAAATCTTTGAATATATAGCTACAGTTTTACGCACTGTTAATATATCTGCATCATATAAACCTCAATTTCTGATTCGTAATTTCTTTTCTAATTTTAAAACTTTTATACCCCCACCTTTTCCCGTACAGGAGTTATTTATAATATCCCTTGTAAATATTGCAGCTCTATATTAGTGAAAGTGGCCGTTCCCTTCATACTTGAATTCTCGAACGTAAAATAAATTTCAAAAACCGCGATATTCATTCTAAAATAGTGCAGCATGCCATGGAAACCGACTATCTACTTGATTTTAATAATACTAAAGTAATCATATCTAACTGTACAAATTATCACTCTAGAATTTTCAGAAACAGCATTTTTCACCGCTTAATGAGGCATGGGCAGTCAGTCCCTGCTGAATATGCTGTACTTTCGTAAAGGAAATCTATTGTTCTTCTCAGCGTTTACTTTTACTTTTGATGTGTTTTACTGATGAGGAGCATAAAATAAGGCTCGAAACATTAAAATTTATGTTATGTGTATTTTAATATTTTAAATTGAATATTTTAATGCACACTGTCTCGATTTTAATGTAATTAAAATATAATAATTTATAATAAGATTACAAAATCTGTCAAATTTGTCAATTTTTTAATTTTTAAACCTCGGTATCCACCCTTAAAACTTGTTTTAAAATTCTGAAATTTTTGTGGAAGTCATTATTTTATACATAGAACAAAATAAGGGGTGCCCCATAAAAAAATTTAAATGTTAATTTTTAAGGATCACCCTAATATATATATATATATATATATATATATATATATATATATATATATATATATATATATATATGTATAATGACTATTTTACATATCAAGATTAGGAATTTATACTCTATAGGACCTGATAAATAACTTTCCCGTAAACGGAGTTACAGTACAATATCGATATCATTCGGGCGATATATGCACACAGATTGAATCAGTATAATGATATATAATCATCCGTTGACGCATCAGGTTTCGGCTAATTATAAACAATGTATGTAACATGAGAGATATACCCTTCTAAAAAATATTACAGTTTTAAAAAATTAAAGAACACGCTTTTATGGAAATGTGAACTAAGAAGCACAAAATATCTATCTTAGTATTAAAATGCAGGGTAAGAGAAAATCGTGTGTGTGACACAACGTAATATTTACATACATTTAAATCTTTAATTAAAATAATTTAGAATTAAACAAAAATCATTTTTAAAAATCTCCCCTGACTGTGCTCGAACGCTAGACCTTCAGCTTCGTAGCGCGGCACTTTACCTCACAGCCACGGTGTTCACATAAGGAAAGCCTTTTTGTTACAATATAGATTTTTTGTTTGCTCCCAGCGCGGTTACAAACATACATACAAACATACATACAGGTGAAGCTAATATAATATTATAGTTTAAAAAAATTAAAGAACACGCCTTTATAGAAATGTGAACTAAAAAACACAAAATATCTATCTTAGTATTAAAATGCAGGGTAAGAGAAAATCGTGTGAGTGACACACCATAATATTTACATTCATTTAAATCTTTAATTAAAATAATTTAGAATTAAACAAAAACCATTTTTAAAAAATCTACCCTGACTGGGATCGAACGCTAGACCTTTAGGTTCGTAGCGCGGAACTATACCTCAACGCCACGGTGTTCACGTAGGGAAAGTCTTTTTTTTACAATGAATATAGATTTTTGGTTTGTTCCCAGAGCGGTTACAAACATGCAAACATACATACAAACAAACATACATACAAACTTACATAACAGGTGAAGCTAATAAATGCGTGTTAAAAATATGATATGCTCTAATTTTAGTCAAGATATATTCAAATATAAATTTAAAGAAACTATGTGTATTAGTTTTTGAGATAGAACTGACACAAAATTTTTGTCACAAACAAATGAATATTTTTATTTTTATTTACTTTTAATTTTTTCAATGCACATAAAAAAAAATATAGGACTCGTAAAAATATTCGATAAACAAAACAAAATTCATACAAAATTTCATATAAATAGGTAGCATGGGGAGGAAAAAACAACCACTTTTTTTATCCCCCTCCCTTAGCAACTACCCTCCCCCCCCCGCCCCCAGATATGTGTAACACTCACAGTAATTTTTTTTAGACAGTAAGTGGTATAATATACAAAGTTTTTTAAAATAGATATTAGGTTAGTTTAAAGAAGAATATATTTTATTTCCATCTGCGCCCCCTCGCTTCCCCACCCCCCAGGTATATAATACATTATTTGTGATTTTCATAAAAAGTAAGTGATAGTTATACAATATATCAGTAAAATAGTGATATAAAAAAATCATGTTATTTTACCCTGCCCCACCCCTATTACATCTACCCAAATATATCTGACACTTGTTGTAATGTTTTCACAAATTGTACGTGATTATACAAAGTTTCATTAAAATCGGTAAGTGAGTGATACAAAAACAATTATTTTCTTTCGATCTGGTCCACCCCCTTCCTTTTAGCCCGAGTATATACTAAGTGAATGATGTACCAAATCAATTGAAATGTCTAAAAATATAATTTGAAAGTCTTTCTTTAAATTCCTTATTTGATATTTATTATTTTGCTATTTGCGAATTGGAAAAGTGCCCTTTTTTTCCGGTGCCCTTTTCTCAACGTGCCCTTTTTTCCGGCGCCCTTTTAACCGGGAACCCTTTACATGTTTACAGGTTATTATTATTATTATTATTATTATTACTTTAAATATAATATTAATTTGAATACGCATAAATGTTGATTTCAAGCCATTCCATCAAAATTACGTGCAAATTCAACAGCAGGTATTTTTGGTAGAGTAGTAAGATAGATTATGATTCTTCGATCTTATCAAATAACTGTGATTTGGCACCAGATCTCTATTCTACGCTTCTATCGAGCCAGCAGTTACATGTGTGATTGCATTTGCTTTAGCAGTATTAGATATTCAAATTCCATTAACTATAGGGAAAACTGAAATTAAAAAATAAATTTATCACATTTCACTACATGAACATTCTTTTTCTCGAAGAATTGACAGTATTGTGTGTTCGAGGGAAAAAAAAAAAAAAGCTTATATATGAATCAAACTATATATAAGCTTTTTTTACAGTTGATATACGGACCAGTAGCTAACAAATCCGTATATCAACTGTAATTTATTCATTCGTAAGTTAAATTATATATATATATATATATTGTCCGTATAACTATGAATGTCTAAAAACGTCGGGAAAATATATCTTGCATTATTTTTTATTAATTTTATTTTATATTGCAAATCATTGAAAATGAATTTGCAAATGCTTTTATTATTTTAAATAGCATTAAACATTTGTAAATTATTATTCTTTTTTAAATCGATTTTTTTTTTTTCATATATATGTATATATAGAGATATGTATGTATGTATGTATATATTGAATATAAATATAAAACTTTTTTTTTTTTTTTTTTTTTCAGATTTTACAAATTAAAAGTTGCAAATAGTATCATTTAGTTTATGATTAAACTTATTGTGATATAATGTTTGCGTGGTACATTGACTAAAATTTCTTATTCTCTTTAGAACCGAAGTAATAATAATTACGTAAAATTTATTCTATGGTATTTAAATAAGAACGTTTGCATAATAGACTACAAAAAGGTTTGGTTTTTGCAGGTGATAATTTCGAAAGCTAGTAATGTAAAGGCATACATATGTAGAACTCAGGGCTCAACATAGTAAAACATAGAAAAATTAAAAAAAGAAATTTAAAATTTAAAAAGATTTCAGTGTTTCTCACTTTTATTTTTATCTTTTTATTTTATTTTAATTTTAATTTAATTTTATTTTTTTACTTATTTATTTATTTTGTTAAATAGCTTTTTGCTTTTACTTCAAGGAATCTTCAGCAAGTAAATAAATAAATAAAATCTATAATAATAATAATTACAATAATTAGGGGAAGATATTTTCTAATTCATTAATTATGTGCATTTCGCTAAAGTGTTACAGAAACTTCTCTTGGTATAGATACTTTTTCAATCACTGTACATGCTATGTTAGTAACACAAATGCAATTTCCTTTCACTTTACTTTTAACTATTTTTGGATTCCTGTAGAATTTTGGTAAGGTGATTAACTGATAGGTTTGCTTAGAAGATGAAAGAAGGAAAACCTGGTATGTCAAATCACTTATCGGAACGCTAATCACTTTTCGGAAAGAACAAGAATCCTCTCAATTTTAAACGTCTTTCTGTATATAATAGAAATGTGTTGACCACATGTTTTGAAGAATTTGGTGGCCTGAGGGTGAGGACTGAAAATTCTGATGCAAGTGGCAGGACATCAACAAAAGCATTTTATTATTATTATCATTATTATTATTATTATTAATTGTGTTCCAACTTATGTCTTATATTGAAAAAAAAAAAAGGAACAAAGGGAGAATTCAAATTCTATCAACAGACAAAACCCGTGTTATTTATTCTATGGGGGAATTAGTTTCCAGAATTTATCATTAGTATGTATTTTTCTAAATCCCATTTTCACATTCAGAAAATTCGCAAAAGTTAAATTGGTACCAATTTCCTAAGAATGGATTTTGTAATATTATATTTTTGTGCTTAAAAATACGGAAAATGAATAAGCCCTTTTTCCACAATTAAACTGTAAAGCGAAATATTAAAATATTTTTAAAAAACTTTTTTGGAAAAAAGTACAAAATAAACGATTAAAAATTTCTTAAAAGTGAAAAAGAAAAATTATTAGTTAATGAGTGCATAAAAAGGATCTCAGGAAAAAAAAAAAAAAAAAAAAAAAAAAAAAACGCTGGAGAAAAGGGCACTTTTGCACTTTGCACTTTGCAAATCGCAAAAACAATAAATATCAAATAATAAATTTAAAAAATGACTTTTGTATTACATTTTCAGTAATCTCAATTAAATTGGTACTGCACTACTTTAGTACTAAAGAAAGATAAGAAGGATTAAATATGCTTGGGGAAAATGGGGGGGGGGGGGTGCAGATTGAAAGAAAATAATTGTTTTATATCACTTTCTTACCGATTTTAAAGAAACCTTGTATAATTACTTACAATTAGTATTTCACAACAGAATTACATATAATTACGGAGCTAAGGGGGTAGAGGAAAATAAAATGCTTTTTTTATATCACCATTTTATAGATTTTCATTGTATATTCTATGACTATCACTTACACTTTATGCAAACCACAATAAGCATTATATACATCTGGAAGAGAGGACCAGGAAGAAAGTAGATAGAGGTAAAATATTTTTTTTAAACCACTCTATTATCGATTAAAATAAAAATTTATATAAATACCAATTACTGCTTGAGTTTTCTTGAGATAAAAAAAATAATTTTTGGAAAGATTCGCATTTTAATGATTAAATTTTGAATTTTAATCTCGGACAAAGACACACACCTCACATCGCAAAATATTTTACAGTTTCAAAATTTCGCTCTTTACAAAGTAGTAAGAACTGACATAGTTTTATGATATTATGGTATTTTAAAGCTTTTGCATTAAAGTATGATTTTAGATCTAATACAAACAGCCTATGATATCGATGCGTAAACCTAGTTTTTACAAGGTCACACCACATCTTTTACTATCACTGTTTAATGGCAATTTTTTTTTTTTTTTTTCCACTGAACATGTACTGTATAGGAATATTCGTAATGCATTATTCACAATACAATGGGACGATATTAAAAGTTGCTCACAGTTCTGTACATTTTAACTACACAATATCCTTCATTATTATTACTATTATTATTTTAAGCATGGCATAAAATATTGTGTGGGAAAATTCAAGATTCTAGGCGTCTCCTGCGGGAAAAATTTCAAAAAAGAAAGTCTGCAATAAAATAAATAAATAAATAAATAATAATAATAATAATAAATAATCGAGGAGTATGAATAATTATTAAAATTGCACTTATTAGAATATCATATTTTAGTGCAATTATTTTTTATTTTAAATATTATGCTTGCAAAAAAGCTTAATATTAATATCGTTTTTAAATAATTTCTGAAGTTTAAATTTAAAATAAAATTTAAATCTTTATGTGGGATAGAATAGGTATTTCCAAAAAGAAACATGAAAGGAAAAAAGTTTTAGAAATATACAATAGAAGAAGAGAAGGACGCAAAATAAAATTTCATTTATTTATTATTATTATTTTTTTTTAATTGTAGTCAAATGCAAATTAATTCATTCCTAACACATTCCTGCATCCATTTTCGCTCATAAGTATATGGAAATTGTAATGAAAGAAAAATTGTTTAAAATATGTTTTTTAAAGATTCAATTTCTTTTTAAAATAAATTTAAATATTTTATGTAAAAACCTAATACTCTGAAAAAATAAATAAATAAAACTGATTCTCACTACAATTGATTTTTTTTTCTTATAAATGCTGAAATATGTTTTAAAATCTATTTAGATTACATAATGTCTCAGATTTCTTTAAAATATTTTTATCAAACTAATTTAAGTATCTCCAGCACATCTAAATCTGTGTGATAATTTCAAGAAACAGGTTTTACTTCTGAATTACATTTCATATAAATTTCGATCTATCTCTATCTTTATTTTTTTTTACCTTCCGCTCCCTCCCCCCTTCCCGCCCCTCCCAATAATTTTAAAAATTCAAAAATATCCGCAGTCGATTTGTAGGTATCGAAAACCTCGATGTACCAATTTTGAATGATCTAACTCAATTTTTTTTTGCCCCTCTGTCCCCCCTCTTCCCGGCCCTTCTAATAACTTTACACTTTTGAAAATATCCCCATTCGATTTGCAGGCCTCTAAAACCTATCTGTACCAATTTTGGACGTCCTAACTGTATTTCTATTTGTTTTTGCCCATAGCCCCCCCTTACCGCCCCACCTCCTTACCGCCCCTCCTAATAATTTTACAAATTCGAAAATATCCGCAATCGATTTGTAAGCATCGAAAACCTCTATATACCAATTTTGAACGATCTAACTGTATATTTATTTTTTTGCCCCCCCCTCTCCTCTCCCCCTTCTCGCCCCTCCTAATAACTTTACACTTTTGAAAATATCTCCATTCGACTTGCAGGCCTTTAAAACCTGTCTGTACGAATTTTGATCGGCCTAACTGTATTTCTATTTGTTTTTGCCCATAGCCCCCCTTCCCGCCCCACCCCCCTTCTCGCCCCTCCCAATAATTTTACAAATTCGAAAATATCCGCAATCGATTTGTAAGTATCGAAAACCGCTATGTACCAATTTTGAACGATCTGACACTATTTTTATTCTCCCCCCCCTCCCCCTCCCCCTTCTCGCCCCTCCTAATAACTTTACACAATCGAAAATATCCCCATTCGACTTGCAGGCCTCATAAACCTATCTGTACCAATTTTGAACGGCCTAACTGTATTTCTATTTATTTTTGCCCCATAGCCCCCCTTACCACCCCACCCCCCTACCCGCGCCTCCTAATAATTTTACAAATTCAAAAATATCCGCAATCGATTTGTAAGTATCGAAAACCTCTATGTACCAATTTTGAACGATCTGACACTATTTTTATTTTTTGCCCACCCTCCCCCCCTTCTTGCCCCTCCTAATAACTTTACACAATCGAAAAATCCCCATTCGACTTGCAGGCCTTTAAAACCTATCTGTACCAATTTTGAACGGCCTAACTGTATTTCTATTTGTTTTTGCTCCATAGCCCCCCCCCCTTGCTGCCCCACCTGGGGGCTGAATTTCTAAAATTCCAGAAATTGGTTTTTTGATAGTTGCATTAGCTATATTTTAGAGCAAAAATTTCACGTATATGTATTTTTTTTTGTTTGAGATATGTGGGATTATGCGAAATCACGTTTTACGCATGTGAAATCACGTTTTGCCCCCCCCCCCCGCCCCCCTTGGGGAGCAAATTTCAAAAACTCCAGAAACCGATTTTTAGACATTTGTATTAGCTATATTTTAAAGCAAAAATTTTACGGATACCTGTTTTTTTGTTTGAGATATGAAGGATTTTGTGAAATTACGTTTTGCCCCCCTCCCCCCCTTGGGGGCGAATTTTGTAAAATCGCTTGTGGCGTTGTCTTTCACGGGTCGTAAACATTAACCGAGCCAAATTTGGTCCCGCTCGGTGAAACGGCCTAGGGTTCTATAGCGGACACACAGACACACAGACTCTGCTCTTTTATATATATAGACGTATCTAATTATGCCTTCAAAAATAACTTTCATTCACAACTTTTCATTCCTGTATTCATTCAACAATAATAATAATATTCTTATAATATCTAAATTCTAAACGATAATGCATAAATTCGTTATTTCATGAATTTACATATGTACGTGAATAATACAAATCAACTTCCTTTTCATTTGTTGAATGATTATCCTTCGATTTAAATTACATCGCAACGCAAGTTATTTATGCTATGATAATACTACACTACTATTTTTCAACTTCAACCAATCGTAAACTTGTAGTAAACCTTTGACCTTGTAGTAATTTTGCCCCGCCTCTCGTAGTAAATTCGCCCCTCCTATCGTAGTAAAATAATGGATACTGTTTTTCACCGCACAACCGAGGACCTGGGTGTGTAAGCCCTTTCAAAATGTTTACACACTTCACACACAAAAATGTGCTCCTTTTATGGAAACTGAGGACTCGAAAAAAAATCACCTGAGAAGTCGTCAATGTACTAAATAATACTTATATATCACAGTACAATACGAATTTCGCATGTTTTCAAAACGAGGACGTCCTCGCTTTCTGAGCGTCCGCGGTTAGAAGGTGTGTATAGACATTCAAGTCCACGGTTTCCACCTTACGGGAACACACACACACACATATATATATATATACTATATATATTTTGGTGTACAGATGAAAATAAAATTATTCGGAAATGATTAAAATAGGTTTGTGAAAAATTATAACACGTGATGTGCTTTTAATATCATACAAAAAATACATATAAGAACATGCCCTATATAGTACAGTGTACGATATGCAGACAGCGTATTAAAAATGGTCAATAAATAAAAGTAATGTATATATATGTGTTTTATTGTGTGGAGTAAAAATATTATTTATCAAATTTTGCCTCACTAATACTCTTTCTGTAATACAGTGCGTTGCCTGAGTGTAAACGCACCTTAGTTTTAAGAATTAGAATGGTATAGAAGTGTAATAAAAAAAATATATGAATAGGCGATACTTGATGCAAACTGTATGTGTATGATTCATAAAATGAAAATACGATTCAAAATAATGAAAGACCAATATGATTTTTTGGAAAATAATGTTATTGAATTAATGACAAAAATATATGTTGCATGAATATAAACGCACGCGTAAAAAACAAATATGTATCTAATACATTGTATAGCCACTATGGGCTTCTAGAACATGCAGTAAACGCCTTGGCATTGACTGATATAGTGGCATGAGGTCATTCAAGCTGATTGTCTTCCAAGCTAATAGAATGGCCAATTTTAGTTCAAACCCTCATCTTTCGTGTTAAACTGCCTTCCGTTTACGTAAACACAGCGAACCAGAATACCCCATATGTTCTCCATTATGTTTAAATCAGGGCTTTTCGAGGGCCAATCCAGAACTTTAATTTTATTGTCACGGAACCATTATTTCACGATATGTGCTGCATGTACAGATGCACAATCTTGCTGAAAAATATAATTTCTTACAGCTTTCTTGACTGATTCACGGCGGGGATTCCTTGTGAGCATCTGGACATAATCTACAGAGTTCATAGTGTTCTCCATGTACGCTAAATCGAAAGTCCCTTTAAAACCTATGGCTACCCACACCATGACAGTCCCGCCTCCAGATGGACGTTTTGAGCAATACATTTCTTCGGTTCTCAAATCGTGCCAGTAGCTATGAAATCCGTCCGGGCTTTTTCCAAATCCGTGACTTTTTCCAAATTTAGTCGATCTAGAATCCATTTTCTTGCCCATTCCAAACGTATATCTTTGTGCTTTTGAGTGAGGGGTGGTTTCGCCTTCATTTTCTTAAATTTAATGACTGTTGCAGCTTTGGAAGTTCTCAATATGGTTGTCCGATGAACACCTAGCTTGTATTGAGCCTTTATCTTCGCACAGGAAATATTCTTATTCTTTGCAGCGTTGCATATTCGGCGTTTGTCGTAACTGGTGAGCTTTCCTGTTCGCTTCTTAAATCCTTTTTTCCCATAATTTGCTCCTTTCTTCATATAATTTCGCACAACACTCTCACTTCTTCCGAGTCGGCACCCAATTTCACTAATGCTAAAGCCTTTACCACACATAAAGTCGATTTTTATCCTCTCGTCTACTGTCAAAGTTTCCCTCTTGCCATTCTGAACAAACTCCGTAAATTTTGCACTCAAGCATTAAAACTGTTTTTAGGAGGACTATAGCAACACGACTATCTGTGTTTTAATTTAATTCCGGTGGCTCTGTTAAATTTTAAACGCAAAATATAGAGTGCGTTTTATTTCGCGCGTCAAACGAAAAACAGTGAAAAATAAGAAAATGCTTAAACCCTCATTTACATAAGCTTGCATGAGCCTAAACATACGTGCTCAAAGCACATTATTCAGTTGTTAGTCATATGCAATATTTGTAAGTGACATTATTTCTTTCAAAATTTTAAAAATTCTATTTCTGGTTGTTGGAAAAGGTGCGTTCATATTCATGCAACGCACTGTATACAGGTGTCCAATGTTACAAGCTGTTTCCTCATTTCCTACTTTTACGCATAACTTTTAAACAAATGAAATTCAACTTGAGATGCTGTGTTCATTATCAAATCCTAAATAGGTTTTTTTATAAGTTAAACATAAGCAATCATTTTTTAATTAATTTATTTTTATTTTTCTCAAGAATTAAGCTTTTGAAGACGTGAAGAGTTTAAAAAGTATTAGAAAAGAAACATTTTTTTTTTTCCTCAGCAGAGTACATTGTAAAAACTCTTGCATTCAATAAAATGCTTCAGTTCGACTGAACAGGCTCGAACCAAAGTCAAACAAACTGACTACCAACAACGACGATATTACTTCAGGCAACCATCTATAATTGAGAAACTTTTAATACCCCATAAACCGGCAGAGTTTTTATCCCACACAACCTTTTTTTTTTCCTCTGCCCGTAAATCGTAATACTCATAGGGTTACTCGCAAATGACCTTGGAACAACAAACTTGAGAACTTTTACGGATCGTCAGTAAAGTTTAAGTATTTCCGTTAAATTTTTCTCATTTATGGGTTGGCGTGAATTTCAGAAAGAGAAATGTAAGGCAGCTATTCCTAATGTTGACACGATACTGACGTCAACACCAAAATGAATGTCTAAGCATTTCGGATAAAATGATAACAATGAAGCAAATGAAATTGACTGACATATTTAATACAATGTAACACTTTGCAAATTCCTGATCTTATTTGTTATTAAACCAGTTTTAATTTGATTTGATTAATTTTATTATTATTATTATTATTTAACGAAAAATTAAAGGTCTGTAATTCTGCACTAAGAAAAATATAATAATAATAATCTTGGATTGACATCTGTAAATTAAATTATGGCTCTTGCAAAAATAGTTCCATGTCATCCATATAAATTCTACTTCCCTCTCCTAACAAGTTCTAAAAATCCCTATTAGAATTCTAGTTTGTCTATTATATTATGGTGGGAATCAAACTTATTTAAAAACCTCTTCAAATAAATGCGAATTACAGAGGCGCGTTTTAGTAACTATAAACTTGGTTTATGACTTAATTATAGGAAAACAAGTGAAAATTTCTCGCAATATAAAAGGTTCCTAATATACCTACGCCATTCCTTAAAATTTATCAATCTTGATAAAACGTTTCAAGTTAACAATATTACATTAATTGTTTCACCATTTAGAAAAGTATAGACTAGAAATTCTTGATCAATTCGTTTATTCATGTTATTTTTTTATCTTATATGCATAGCTAGTAAAACAATATTCTAGTTTAGGGATGCAAAACATGACTATACTTACTCATTCGATATGCAGGGGATATATTTTTTCTGAGTATGTTTTATAATTGTTAACTTATTTATATATTTATTTTTCTTGCAAACGTTATTTTAATTATGTGTTCTTTTTTTTTTTTTTTTTTTTTTTTTTATAGAGTATACAATAGTGTAGTATACATTTTTAAAAAATGTATTTTAAGAAATATTTTTTTGGGTGTGTTGATTGGTCAATGATTCTGATACATTTTTGGAACACATATAATACTGAAAAATCGGTAATCTAGCATCGACAATACCTATATCTCGGCGATGCCGCTTTACCGACGTTTCACTGTATCTCTCACACTGTAAAAAAATAACTATTACTAGCTGCAAGAAACTCTCTGTGATTGAAGAAAATAATTTTTTTCTCCAGTCACAGAGAGTTTCTTGCAGCTGGTAATAGTTATTTTTTTTACAGTGCAGCCATTGAAGTACAATTGTTCCTGTTACTTAGCACTTCTCAATCCCGATTTAAAACAAAGTTCTCCATACGCAAAACAGAAAAAAATATGTAACCACCAGATGAAATTTTTATTAAAGGTTAGAGATTTCATCTGGTTACAGATTATGTAATCTATAAACATATTGTTACGAAATTGTAAATAATTGTGTTTATTTTTGTATAAATTCTTTCAAAGAGGCTTAGTAAATTGATAAAGTGCTAATTTTGTGCATTTCTAGTCGTTTTAGCGTTGAAATAGCCTTATTTTCCCTTAAAAACGCATTAAAAAGCCCAGTAATGCAGGTAATGGATTTGGCGCCAAATTTGGCGACTTTTCCCACCTTGGCGATTTTTTTGGCGACCTTGGCGAGAAAATCCTTATATGGGATATACCAAATATGGAAGCTGTAAGTTGATTGGTTGACCACTTTCTAGAGTTTTCTCGAAAAATCTGGGTTCCATGGAACAGCATATAAGGAGCGCTTCCTCGCCAAGGCAGTCAGTTCAGTTCAGATCTCAGCCAGCTTCGCTAGTGCTTGCATTGCTCTTGAGCCTCTTTGAGAGAGACTTGCTTCGAGTGTTATTGCTATACCGTTTGTACTGTGGATTTGCTATTGACAGCTGTTGTTTAAGCTGTGGTTACTGCTTGAATTGAAGCTGATAATTGGGTTAGTGACCTGTATTTTACTGGAACTTTCTGTGAATAAATTACTGAATTTTTGTAAGTTTGGCCTTTCATTCTCAGACAACTCACGAACCCCTAAGTACGCAACAATATATATATGTGCGTGTGTGTTAATTATCGTATTAAGTTGAATACTAAAAACATTATTACAATTGATGGTTCCTTAAAAAAATAATTCCCCAAAATAACAAATTGTACATGAGTGAAATGATTTTGAATTAATTTAATTAGTGTTAATTAATAAGAATAATTCAATAATGTTTAATAATAATAAAAATAATCTGGTGCGGCATTCACACGACTTTCTCTTACTGTGAAATACAATACTATAAGGACAGATTGGAGATTAAAATTTAAGATAACAAATACTGTTTTATAAACATCCATTAAAAATAATTCAAGCTGGGCTTTGGAACACTTTTATTTCGTAAATAATTTTGTGACAAATAATTTCAAATAACAATAATAGTTTTAATTATAATAATAATGATAAACTTTTATAAATTCAGTATTTTTACTTTTGTATATTGGGAATGATAACGTTAAAGATACTTATTTAAAATAAATTATAGTATATTAAAAAGAAAGAAAAAAAAAAAAACACTGATTATAATTGCATTTTTTTTTTTTTTTTTTATTTTACTAACAAAATAAAGAAAAAATGTTTCTATGATAATTTTTGGTCAAGATGAAAAATTTCCATATGCAATTTCTAATTTCTTATAGGAATACAAACTGAAAACATATTTTATCTAAGATGAACGTTTAAACACATTCTGAACTTCATGTATTGAGTAAACACTGCGGATGAGCAGTGTGTTTGTTTTGAGTTTGAAATTATGCTGGATTTTAAAAGTTAAGAAACAGGTTGTTTTCTCGTTTTCATTTTTTCGCGCATAACTCTTAAGGCTGTACATCAGTCAGATTTCCTCTTTCTCCCGTCCCATGTTATTCAATGGGATTTCAGAAGCTTCGTTTTATAAGGATATCCCATTAAAAATAAAGTTTTTCGAATTCTATTTTTTGAATCTGACTCTTTGAATATGCCGCTTTTTAGTTTATTGAGCATTTTTTTTTTTCTTTTTAGGACTGAGGACTATTAGTCTCAATCTTTGTATTTTTATGATACCAGTTTTACGATAGTTGGACATTTATCGAAATCTAAAATTTATCTAAAATAAAAATTGAATAATTTGAAAGCAATGTTATAATTTGAAAAAAAAAAAAAAAAAAACTAATAGTCGTCCGTCCTAAACTAAATTCTGCTTTTGCCGGAATTTCATCAAAATCTTTATTTATTTATTTATTTTTATTTTTTTTCTTTTTTGGAGAAAAAGAAAAGAAAAGAAAATTATTAATAATTAGTATCGAAACAAACACTATCGAAAATGTTTTTTTATTGTTATTCGCGTGATTGGTTGGTTGGGTTTTACGTCGCACTTGTGTTGCGCAGATTGGCAATTGGCGACGGTCTGGGACATACCCCTAGAGGTGGTCCGGAGACATGCCATCACAATTTTGATCCTCCACGGGAGGGATGGCTCTCAAGCTTCTATTATTCGCGTGAAAATATATTTTATTATATGTCAAAAATAAATGATCTTATAAATTGTTTTGGCAACAATTATAAATTAAAATAAATAATTTTATACAAGTTTAGAAGTTAGAATTTCTAATTTTATTTTTTTAGTACAGAGGAATATCAGTCTTAATCTATGGATAAAATGTCGTCATTGGTATTTTATGGTGAAAAAAGTGTGATATCAAATTTCAGTCATTTTAAAAAGTCATTTGTAGAAGTATGTAACAAATATTGATCGTGCGTTCGTGTTTTAGATATGTGTTTATGCAATATGTCAGCCAATATATGACAAAGTATTATCTCTCTTTATTTTTATTTATTTATTTATTTATTTATTGTAACACTTTTTCTAGGATTTATCGTTGTACTCTTAGAAACACAGAAATAAAATGTGTATTCTGTTTTTGTTAATATTCATTATTATTTTTCAATATTTGAACACTAAATTGAAACATAGTATCATACTAGCAGGCTTTGCACGCTCCACTGGTCATTATACTGAAACGAATTCTCAAAATACCATATCCTAAAAAAAATAAAAAATAAATAAATAAATAAAATAAAATACATAAATAAATAATTTAATCTTGACTGAATAAATTATACAGCTTTTCAGATGATCCGGAAATGTTTTTGGCACAAAGTTATTGCCCGGGGAGAATTTTTCCATAATACTGTGAATTCTCAAGTAAGCAAAAAATATTCTAGGTAATTTTTATATTAAAAAATATTCTTATTTTCTTGTTTTTTTTTTTTTTTTTTTTTTTTTTTTTTAATCAATTTTATTTTCGTAAGTAAATTTAGGACTCTATGTTTGGATTTCTAAATGAAATATGTAAAGTATGAGGGTGCATAACAGGGTTTATTGGCCCCATGGTATTTCACGTTCCTATTTTATTATGTGAATGGTTAGACTACTATAAATAAAAAACAAGAAAGAAAAATCATGCAGTAGGCATTGATTAGTAACACTTTCCAACTGAACGTAATTGTTGTATCGAATAAATTTTAATATTCTTTGCCTACGTTATCACACAACAGGCAGAAGGACTGGAAAATATACAGATAGACTAATTGATTTTAAAATTACTCTTATGCATTTTGGAAAGAGTTAAAAAGGCTTAACGCAAAAGAAAATGCAGCCATTTGATTATAATTACAGCTTTTGATCTCTCTGAATATTTTAGTGTAGCCCTGTAAATCAGATAGTTAATCATATCATATTCTATACAAAACATTATTTTAGAATATTAAAAATACATTTTAATATTTTTATGATTTTTACAGTAGAAAGTTTTTTAAATATAACTTTCAAAAAACTCTGTCCTAAAAATTAATGCAGTGTCATATTTTTTTCTTTTGCCCTCTAAACAAATTAGTTATACAGGACCTATTAATGTCATTTTAAATGGGGAACATTCTATGGGGAAAATATTTATAAAAATAACACTCATAGAACACAATGCATTCGAATGCTTTTGGGTGTCCCTGTAAACAAACCATTCACTCCATTTTCAATATGGAACATCCGATAGTGAACTTCAATAAAATATATCAGTTTCGAGAAATTCCATAAATATTTACAGGAGTTAGAGCGCGGGCAGACAGACAGACAGACAGATCGACAGATACAAAAACTGAAATCATATTCACACTTAAAAATGATAGAAAATGTTGAAAACGCTTAATGTAAACGAAAGTACAATTCTAACAATCGTTTATTAATAGCTCTTAATATAAATGGATATTTTTGTGTCACCCTGTAAATATAAGGCAATTCATGCTATATTCTATGCAAAGCATTTTCTTTTGTGCATATAAATAACATATTTCAATTCCCTAAAACTTCCTTGAAAGTAAAGTTATTAAAATTTGATTTATAGAAATATCTCTCATAGAACGCAATGCTTTGGAATACTTTTAAGTGTCCCTGTACATAAATCGGTGGTGGTATTTCCACCATGTTATACACGAAACATCCAATAGTGAACTTGAATAACATATTTCAATTTAATTCAGATATGTCTACAGTAAAGGTATGAAAATATGGTTTATAGTAATACCTCTCATAGAACACAATGCTTTGAAATACTTTCGGGTGTCCCTGTACACAAACCAGTAGAGGTATAAACTCCATTTTTAATAGGGAACATCCGATAGTGAACTTGAATAACATATATCAGTTCCAAGAAATTCAATAAATATTTACGGGAGTTAGAGCTCGAACAGGCAGACAGGCAGACAGACAGACGGACAGGCAGATACACAAAACTGAAATCATATTCAGACTAAGAAAACGTTAGAAAGTGTTAAAAACGCTTAAAGTAAACAAAAGTACAATTCTAGCAATTTTTTATTAATAGTTCTTAATGTAACTGGATATTTTTGTGCTACCACGTAAATCTAATGCTAAAAATGCTATATTCTGTGCAAAGCATTCTTTTGTGCATATAAATAACATATTTCAATTTCCAAAAACTTCGTGGAAAATAAAGTTATTAAAATTTGATTTATAGAAATATCTCTCATAGAACGCAATATTTTGAAATACTTTTGAGTGTCTCTGTACATAAACCGATGGTGGTATTTCTTTCATTTTATACAGGAAACGTCCAATAGTGAACTTGAATAACATATTTCAATTTCATTCAGATATGTCTACAGTAAAGGCACGAAAATATGGTTTATAGAAATATCTCTCATACAACACAATGCTTTGAAATACTTTGGAGTGTTCCTGTACACAAACCAGTAGAGGTATAAACTCCATTTTCAATAGGAAACGTCCGATAGTGAACTTGAATAACATATTTCAATTTTATTAAGATATGTCTCAGTAAAGGTATGAAAATATGGTTTATTAAAATACCTCTCATAGAACACAATGCTTTGAAATACTTTCAGGTGTCCCTGTACACAAACTAGTAGAGGTATAAACTCTTATTTTCAATAGGGAACGTCCGATAGTGAACTTGAATAACATATATCAGTTTCAAGAAATTTCATAAATATTTACGGGAGTTACAGCGTGGACAGACAAACGGACAGACAGACAGACAGAGAAACCGAAGTCATAAACACTTTTCAACCTTGTTGGAAAGTGTTAAAAAAAGATGTGAATTACTCCGAGAAGTTCAGTATAACATTTGTCTATATCGGGGTCGTCGCGATCGCTATTATTGTAATATCACTATTTATATGACATGCATTAGTTGTCTCCAATTGTATACAGATATTGCTTTATAAAAATAATGGTATTAAAAAAAAGTAACTATGCCGACCCTTGCCCTTACATGAAGAGTCACTATTGTCATAATATTAAATGTAAGCTCCTTCTGTGAGCGTTACTGTTGTAATTTATAGAGTTTTAAATTACAGTATTCTTTATTCATGTTATATTACAAAGTGATATACACTATAATTATACAATTTCTAATAAAAGTATTTGTATTCACTGTGCATTGGTTGTAGAAGGCGAATATTAGGTGTATTCTTATGAGATAGTATAACATACAGATTGCAAAAGTAATGCGCGTGAGCGCAGTTACTGATTTCCAAATTACGCAGATTCTATCCTCCGTGTTCAAAGTGTTAATCTTGTCTTAATTATAAACTGCACAGAAAAAAAAAAAGATATAAACTATATCTTAAGAATATTTAATATAACAAAAGTACAATTCTAATTAAATTTTATTACATACACTGATGGAAAAAAAAATCCCAACACCAGGAAGGAGCTGTGCTAGATAAACGAAATTTGGTAGGCGTGTTTATACTTCTGAAAGATGACGTCGATTCAAATTTCGAGCTACGCGCATAAGTGTGGCGCTGATAGCGACACTATGAACATGCATATGAGGTTTGCTTTAAATAGGGGCTGTAAGGTTCGTGATCGTTATTTACAGTGGAGATTTGACGTAGTGGGTTGATGTTAGTCAAGGATGCCTCTAAGAAGACGAAGAAGCCATTATCAACAGCTCACTGAGTTTGAACGAGGTCGTGTAGTGGGGCTACGAGAAGGTGGGTTTTCTTTCCGCGATATTGCAGAAAGACTTGGCAGGAATGTATCCACTGTGCATGAGTGTTCACAGCAGTGGTCAAGGAAAGGTGCTGCCTCAAGAAGACAGGGTTCCGGGCGGCCACGTGGCACTACTGAGAGGGAAGAACGACGTGTTTGGCGTATGGCTGTGGCTAATCATACTGCGTCTGCAGCTGAAATTCGAGCTGCAGTTGCCTTCAAGGACAGCTCCGAGCTAGACGCCCTGTAGCGTGCATTCCACTGACTCCAAACCACTGCCGTTTGCGACGTGAGTGGTGTCAAGCTAGAGTTCATTGGAGGACGGAGTGGAGATCTGTTGTGTTTTCTGATGAAAGCTGGTTCTGCCTTGGTCGCAGTGATAGCCGTGTGTTGGTTAGAAGGAGGCCAGGTGAACGCCTTCTAGCGACCTGTCTGCGGCCTAGACACACAGGGCCTACTCCTGGAGTTATGGTTTGGGGAGCAATTTCGTATGACAGCAGAAGCACTCTCGTAGTTATCCCACGCACCCTGACTGCAAATTTGTACGTCAGTCTAGTGATACAACCTGTTGTGCTGCCATTCATGAACAGCATTCAAGGGGGTGTTTTCCAACAGGATAACGCTCGCCCTCATACCGCTGTTGTAACCCAACATGCTCTTCAGAGTGTTGACATGTTGCCTTGGCCTGCTCGATCACCAGATCTTTCTCCAATCGAGCACGTATGGGACATCATTGGACGACAAATCCAGCGTCATCCACAACCAGCATTAACCGTCCCTGCATTGACCGCCCAAGTGCAACAGGCATGGAACTCCATCCCACAAACTGATATCCGACACCTGCACGACACAATGCATGCACGTTTGCATGCTTGCATTCAAAAATCTGGCGGTTACACCGGTTATTAATGTACCAACATTTCACATTTGAAATGGCTCACGTTGCCAATGGCTCTACCTGTGATCTTGAAAATTTAATCAATTAAATATGTTACCTAGACAAATGTATTGCTGAAATTTCATTAGTGTACAATAATTTTTTCTTGGTGTTGGGATTTTTTTTTCCATCAGTGTAGATTCGTTTTCATCTGTTTCATCACTTTCTGATCAGTGAAAAGTACAAGCGTCAGCACTGAAATCAATGCTATGTTTATCTTCTTCAGAGTAACTTTTATAATAACATAATCTTTAAGCACAATTCTTGCGATCATAGAAGTCTCTAAGAAAGTGTGAACTCAACGAATCCACTCTTAAAGTGGGAGATATAACTTTTTCGTTGAGAGAAAATAAGGATAAAGGAATACCGAATGCCTACATAATCCCAACCTGTTTGTCAACTTGGCACCGCTCCAAATTTTGGGACTCGACCTCGATGCTAGGCGTAGAAAATGTGGCAGCAACGTCTGCACATAAATTTACAGTACATGAAGATATCAGCGAGATATAGTAACAGTATTGAACCCACCTTTTATAAATTTTTGAAGATTTATGTCTGGATTGTAACTGCACGAGAATAATATCTTTATGCTCTTTATGGACAAATAATTTATAAAAGCTTGAATCACCGATGTGTTCTTTAGTGTATGATTTCCCATGTTTTATTTCATAGACATCAAGAATTATGTTATGCAGTTAGTTGAGAGTTAATCTAGGAAAATCCTTTAAAGATTGTGCTTCTATATTTTACCAAGCCACTCATCATTTAATTCGGATTTTAAATTCTATTAACAATTATAATTGGTTAGACTTTTTGACGAGGTTTTGCATTTTGCCTACAATAAAGACATCTTCGTTACTCTTCTGAAATTTAGGTTATCGACAAGCATTAATAATGGCGAAAACTATTCGTATAAAATCACCAGTCAGTGCAATTTGGAAATTGGGCATCACGTGTGTTCATGATTTCTGCCTGTTTAATAAGCCATTGGCATTAATAATAATAATAATAAATCGATAACTTGGTTTAAATTATCCCAGATTTATGGTTCTACAATTTGTTTTAAATAGTATACTGATGAGTTTCTTCTTACTATAAATTCTTAATATGTAAAAGTATAATTTTATGATGTGAATTAGTAGTATGAGCATTGGCCCATATTAAAAATTTATATTTTTCTGAAGGGTACTTTCCTCCCAGGGAGAAGGCAATGCTCCTACATGCACACAATTATTTTCCTAGTTTCCAACTACTAGTATCAATAATTCATATTAATTTTATAAACATTCGTTGAAAATAACTTTCATTGTGTACATTTAACTGAAATTTTGTACTATACTGCCAAATTAAAGACTATGAAAAGTTGAGATGAGAGCATCACCTGTTAAGCGATTGATTCCCAAATGTAATCACCACCAGTTTAGGTCAAGGTACAACTAAATACTAAATTTGTTTAAGTTTCGTTCATTGATTTGTGAGATAAAGCGTCTCCAAAATTTTTGACACCCACTCACAAGAGACACGTTTGTAATCGATTTTCATATGAGTGTCAAGGAACAACACCTTTACCTTAATATTAAATTTATATCCTAGCATATTGCATAATATATTTCAAGAAAAAGGTTTTCAACATTGCACTCATATAAAAAAAAGCAGATCAAGCACCTGAAAATGGGGTAAATTTGCCAAAAACGGAAAACTGTGGATCTTTGGGCACGTGAGGAGAAAACAATTATTTAAGTATAAATAACTAGCACAGTTTACCCGCTTTGCTGGGCACTATATTTAAAGGAATTGTCAAAATCCCATATCATTATTAGTAACCTACGTTAAAGTTCCCGATGTGTTTGGTAGAGGTTTTTCCTGCTCGCAACATGATGAGTCCGAGTTCACACTGCCGTCAGTAGTAACTTACCCGCTTCTTATACTTCTCCTTCCCCAACTCCCCCATAAGTTCAAAGGTTTGCGTAATCCCACCAAAGTACATAGTTTGTACACTTAATCAAAATCCACCCACCAAAATTTGCCATTCTAAGATAATTTAATTTTTTTTATTTATTTAATTCTAAGATTATTTAATTTAATTTAATTTAACAAATTCAAACGGGAAAACGTGATTTTATACGTGTTTATTCTCTTTCGACCCCGAGGTGTGGGGAGAAGGGGGGGAGGATTTCGTAAAATCCCGTTACGATAAGTGTCGGATACATATAAACAATTTAAGCAGCAAGTTTCGTGACCGCTAATCCCATAGATTTACCAAGACAAATTTAGCGCTAAAAAGGGGGGGGGGGGTTCTTGAATTGGCTCTTTCGTAACCCCCCCAAAACACACACACACACACACACACACACAGACCAACCGCTAAAACAGGATTTTATGATTCAGGGGACCTTAAAACGTGTAAGTATGACAATAACTCAATTTCGAAATGTTGACTCCAAAAAAATACGTTCTCTACCAAAAATATGGGTAAGAGAAAGTTAAAAAAAGAAAAACAAAAAGTTATAAATTTTAATTAGAATGTTTATGAATTTTAAACCTTCTTTTAATCAAAAAGTAAGTTAACATTTGGTATTGAAACTACTAATTACCCCTTTATCATGCAATCCATCAAAAACTTTTTTTTTTATAAAGTTTGCTTTTTTCTCTTAATTTAATTAAACACTTTAGAAGTTCAGAATACTTTTCAATAAATCTTATTTTTTTATTTCTTTTTCATTTGTGTCTAATTATACCTTTCGTTTTTACCATAATTCATTAATTATAAATGTACTTCATTTTTTTCATAAAAGTTCTTTATAATTTCTTAATTAAACTAACAGATCCTTTAAGTGTAGGTATTTAATTAAACACATCTCGCCATAATTACTGTAATTATTTCATTTCAGAACTTTTCAGTACATATGAAATTTTTTGTCTTATTAATTTTAAAATGAGTTTTATTATATGTTCGAATTATGCTGTCATATTAATAATCACGCTTTTCAAATTTAGGAAACATAGGAAATTTTATGAAAATATTTTCGTATAATCTTTTAATTCTTTTGACAAAACACAGCAAAAGAATTATATTTGTATTTATGAAATTAGAATTTAATAATTTTCTCTTAGTAATTCGACTTCCTTCCATTCACTTTAAGAGAAATGTAAAATACCATTTTTTAAAGACAAATCACTTTTTTTTTTTTTTTTTTTTTTTTTTTTTTGCTTTTTTAATTATTATTATTATTATTCTGTTTTTTTAGTATTATTTTCAACAAGATTGCATTTTAGAGAAATTTCATTATTTTTTAAGCAATTTTAATTTAAAACCTGTCTCTGTTATGAATAAAAATCTAGATTAGGTTTTATTTTAAATTTGGACTACAGAGATAATTGGTAAATTTATGAAAATATATAAATCTTTAAAATATAATTCATTCGTAAGTTAAGACAATGAAAACTAAATTATTGATTTTTGGTATTAATTTGAAGATAGGGTCGCTATTATCACCATCATTTTTTTTTTTTTTTTTAATATCTTTGTCAGAGTTTATTGATATACCAGATAATTGTGAACATAACATCGTCTGAACTGAAGTTCACTGCGTCAATAAAATAAAGAATTACTTCAATTTTAAAATAACATTTTTCAACGCAAATTTGTCTGTATACAAGGAACGAATCTTGACAAAATTTATTTTCTCTTTCAGCGGTTAATGGGCGGACGATGGCAATAATAAGAAAGATAGTTAAAAATAAGTGAGTTTTTGTGCATATAAATTAATTCGAAAGTTGGTAATAAGCTTTCAATGATAGCCCCCTCTTTTACAAGAAAATATATTGCAGGTGTAAAACGGCCTTAATATAGGTTGATGAAAACATGGGATGGATGACTTTGTAGGACTACAAACTAATCTGCCACGTCAGGTACACTGTTAAAAAAAATGCAAGTTTGCCACCAGAAATTCTCTGTAATGTGAGAAAAAAGTCGTAAATTACGGAAAAATTACGTTGACAAAACGTATTTTTCTATAATTACAGGGAATTTCTAGAAGCAAAGTTGCATTTTTTTAACAGTGTAGTTATTAAAGGGAAGGTCAATTTTTACTAGTAACCTTCCTTTGTACGTTGTCATTGCAAAATGCAACTACATTGGACCATCTCAAGACCATTATTATTATTATTATTATTATTATTATTATTATTATTATTAAAACAAATATGATTGAATATCACCGTTGGATGCATTTGCATTCATAAAAGCTAATATCATATAATATATGGCCTTTATCAAATTCTTTCCTTGTCTAACTTCTCTTCCTCGGTCTTTCTTATATCTTTAAGAGGGGACAATACCTAGTCCCGCGGACAGCCGTGGCCAATGTTATTCTATGGGAAAGATTGTTGCGATAATTACACATTACCTAATGTATATTTTTTAATTGTGTTTTCGCAGTCAGAAAATTCATAACTGTTAAATGAGTACTCATTTTTGAAAAATTCATTTTTTTTAATTTCTACATTTTAATTTTGAGTTCAAAAATGCGATTTTTCACAAAATGCATTTTTCTCATTTTCTACTCGCAAAATGAAATACTAAAATTTTAAAAAATCAATTTTTAGAAAACAAGTATTAATTTAACGCTTATGGATTTTCTAAATGTGAAAACAGAATTGAAAAATATTCATTAGGTAATGAATAATTATGTAAACAAATTTTCCCATAGAAAAACATGGGCCAAGGCTGCCGGCGAGATTAGGTATTGTCCGCTCTTAATTTATTCACTTTGATTTTAGTTTCTTATTTCTTATTATTATTATAAATACTTATCTTCATTTATCAAAAGAATGGATTTTATTTCAAATTTATTTAAAACAAGTTACATCATATTTTTGGAAGAAATTTTTTCCATTCATTTCACTTTTGTTTACGTGAGTAGTGTAAAAAGGAGAGTTCACCGACAGGGTGGAGGGACGGAGGGACGATGAGGGTCAGGGTGGAGGCGCGCCACCACCCTAGACCCACCGTCCCTCCACCCTGCCGGTCAACGTCTCCTTTTTACACTACTTAGTCATCATCTTGGACGAGGGGTGTGTTGCCACCCGAAGAATAGAAACTGTGTGTTGCCACCGGAAGACTAGAAACTTTGATTATCGCAGTGAATGAGTCATCACCTTTTACGAGGGTTTCCGCGATGAGTGCTGCCATCTATCGGGGAGAAGGGGGAATTTTGAGGAGTTAGATTTATTTTCCTAAATTTCGGGACTTAGTATTTTTTTCACAATTTCGGGGACTTCAAAATTTTTTCGAATTTTTGCAGGGGTTAGATTCGAACCGAAGGTAAAATAGTTTCACGGCTTGATAAGTGGATAAGGGTTTTATTTATCAAGCCATGAAGCTATGCTTGTGAGTGCACTTATAAGGTATATAAAGAGAAACGTTGCGTTAGTGAGTCATTGTAAAACGTATCTTCGTACGAGGAAGGTATGATGCGCTTTCGTGTGAATGTGAGTCATAATAAAATTTTGTGTTGTAACGATGGAGGTGTATCAGAATCCAAGTCACGCAGGAAGTTTTGGTGGTGTAAATGCCTTATTTCGTGCTGCCAAAGGCAAAATCTCGAAGAAGAAGATTCAGGACTGGCTGAGCGGAGTCGATGCATACACGTTGCACAAACCTGTTCGAAGAAAGTTCCCGACCAATCGAGTGATAGTCTATTCAATCGATCAACAGTGGCAGACCGACTTAGTGGATCTCGGCAGTTTGCAAAAGTTCAATCAAGGGTACCGCTACATCCTGACTTGTATAGACATTCTGTCTAAATTTGCGTGGGCGGTCCCTTTGAAGCAAAAACGGGGTGAAGATATTGTAAAGGCGTTCCGGTCTATTTTTGCAACGAGGAAACCCAAGTCCTTGCAATCGGATGACGGAAAAGAGTATCAAAACAGACTTTTTCAAAAATTTTTGAAAGAAGAAGGCGTGCGGTTTTTTACGACGAATAACAATACGAAAGCATCTGTCGTGGAGCGATTTAACCGAACTTTGAAAACGAAAATGTGGAAATATTTTACCCATAATCATACCTACCGCTATTTAGACGTGTTGGATCAGTTGTTACACAGTTATAATCATACTTACCATTCAAGTATCAAGAGAGCTCCAGTTGAAGTAACCGCTGAAAATGAAAGCGATGTATGGGATACTTTATACGGTGACATGCAAAATGCGAAAAGAAAACCCTGCATGTTTCAGCCGGGAGATGTTGTACGAGTTTCCAAGCAGAAATTAACCTTCGAAAAAGGATATGAAACGAACTGGACGGAAGAAGTGTTTGTGGTGACTGAATGTCTGAGAAGAGACCCTCCCGTCTACCGAATCAAGGACCTGTTAGAAGAACCCATTAAAGGAACCTTTTACCCTCAAGAACTTCAAAAAGTGAAACCAAAAGAGAATTATACGATTGAAAAGATTTTAGATAAGCGGATACGGAAAAAGCGTGTGGAATACAAAGTGAAATTTAAAGGTTATCCCAGCAAATTTGACCAATGGATTTCATCCTCTGATTTATTCGCCTTATAAAACAAGTGTTTGGATTGTTGAAAGATCATTTGAAAGCATGTCGTTCTACGTGACGTTACCTTCGGACAGTTCCCTGAATTATTTTCCTGAGAATAAAATTTCTCATTTTATTACGCGATTACCCGCCCCCGTTGAATTGAAAGGGGAATGGGAAGTAGGCCTCGTCGAATTTATTTACCCTCACACCTGGTATAATGTGAATCAAAATAATAATTTATTTGGTTTCGATTTGAATGACCAGAAATCCCCGTTTGGTAGAAGAATTCCCCCTGGCTTTTACGAATCGGTTGATGACATTTTAAAAGCAATGTCTATTGAAGAGATTAAAAATAAAATTTATTTCACTTATGATCCGCACACGAAAAAGGTGTGTATTAACGTGAAAGATAAAACAAAACTGATATTGCATGAGGGAATAGCGCAGATGTTGGGATTCGAACCAGGTGAAATCGCCTCGCCGGATATAAATATCGAGCAAACTATTTTTAGTACCTATGTCGCAGATCCCTGTGCGCATTATAGAGTGTTGCTGGTTTATTCGGATATTGTCGAACCCCAAATTATCGGAGATGTGTTAGCACCCCTTTTACGAATTGTTAATGTGAGGGGAAAAGATGGAGAAATGATTTGTGAGACATTTGACCGACCGCACTATTTACCTGTCAGCCGAAAATCGTTCGACTCTTTGGAAATCGTTATAAGGAACCACCTCGGCGAACTCACGCCATTTGAACGTGGGCGCTCGTACGTGAAGCTTCACTTTCGTCAAAAATACCTCTCGTGATGTTTGTTCCTTACCAGTGTTGTGCGAAATCTTTTGAAGATTACTATTCCCATCAGTCGGGTAGTGGTCTAAATTATTATCAAGGCACTACTTTACAAAAGGGATATGGATTCAGTGGACTGTTTCGATCCCTTTTTCGTGCAGCAGTACCCCTCTTCAAATCGGGAGCGAAAGCGGTCGGCAAGCAGTTGTTTCATTCAGGCGTGAACGTGTTGAGTGACCTGTCTCGCGGAGAAGACATTAAAATGGCCGCCAAGCGAAGATTAAAAGAAGCTGGACAGACGTTAACCGACAAAGCCGCTACTAAAGTGAAGACGATGATTGGATCGGGCCACCGGTATAAAAAGAGGAAGCGTTCTACCAAAGCAGTCATTCGACGTAAAGCCAAGAAAGTGAAGGTACAAGATATTTTCGCTTAAAGATGTCTGGACTCATCCATAGAGATTCTGCTGCTTGTGCGAAATCCGAATTGGATTTATTTTTGATCCTACCCACGCAAACGGCTATTGAAAAAGGATACTTTGTTGAATACCACCCTCTTGCGAATATTCGAGACGGAGGACCTGTGGAATTTAATATTTCCGGAAATGGTGAAGACTATATTGATTTATCGGCTTCCTACCTGTATGTGAAAGTGAAAATTACCAAGTTTGATGGATCACCCTTAGCGGAAACGGATGCAGTTGCCCCCGTGAATTTATTTTTACACGCCTTGTTTTCTCAAGTGGATATTAGCCTGAACGAAAGAGTGATCTCCTCGTCGAGTAACACCTACCCCTACCGCGTCTATATTGAAACGCTGTTGAATTATGGAGAAGATGCCAAGAAAAGTTTATTGACCTGCGAATGTTTTTACAAAGATGAGAATTTAGCTGCTACAGATCCTGCTGGAGACAACCCCGGATTAAAGATACGTTACGCACTCACGAATAAAAGCAAAACGTTAGATATGATTGGACCTTTGCATTGTGATATTTTTCAACAAAATCGATTGCTATTGAATATGGTTGACTTGAAAATTAAGATGACCCGAAGCAAGCCCGAATTTTCCTTAATGTGTAAAATCGATGCAGCGAAACCCATTCCCAACTACAAAGTGATTTTGGAACATGCTTCTATTTTCATACGTAAAGTGAAAGTGAGCCCAGGTGTATTACTGGGTTATGCCAAGGCCTTAGAGAAAAGTACAGCAAAGTATCCCATCGATCGAGTGTTATGCAAGACCTATTCGATCTCAACCGGAAGTAAATCCTTTATGCAAGACAATGTGTTTTTAGGAGACATGCCGAAAAGAATTATTATTGGACTTTTAGAAAATAGTGCCTACACTGGTCAATATGATTTAAATCCCTTTTATTTCTATCATCACAAGGTAAACTTTTTAAGTGTTTACGTGGATGGACAACCCGTACCTAGCAAACCCTTGGAATTGGATTTCGAAGAAAATAACTATATAAGAGCGTATCATCGTTTGTTTTCGGGATTTAACCGGGATACCGGCATTTATCTAACCCGAGAGGACTTTGCGAACGGGCATACTTTGTATGCTTTCGACTTGAGCCCTGACATGTGTGACGGACCCCATCTGAATCTACAGCAACAAGGAAATTTACGAATTGAAATCAAGTTTGCAGACTCCTTAGAAAGAACCACGACTGTATTGGTGTATGCGGAATTTGAAAACATTATAGAAATTAGTAAAACACGACATGTGTTGTGTGACTTCCCCAACTGAAAATGAATTCTATAGAAATCGAGACTATTTTATCCCACGATCCAGTGACCAAGAAATACTTTTCCGGTGTTTTCCCCAGTGATCAATTACCCAAGAAGATCGAGCGTTATCCTGCATGTTTTGTATGCAACGTGGACAAGTCTACAGAAGCCGGAAGCCACTGGGTGGCATTCTACCTATTCTCCCCTACAGAAGCGGAATTCTTTGATTCCTATGGAAACAAGCCAAACTTTTTTAAAGGACCTATATCGAACTATGTATCTCAATTTTCACGAGTGGTGTTTAATCCACTTCCGCTGCAAAGTCATGTGACAGCTGTTTGTGGTCAATTTTGTGTGTATTATATTTATTGCCGATGTCGTGGCAAAACTTTGAAAGATTTTTTAAAGCAGTTTGTAACTGAGAATATATGTAACGACCATCGAGTCTATAATTTTGTATCCAAACGATTTCGCACACGTGCTCCTTTTTATCAATAAAAAACTATTTATAATGTAAACCTATGTGTCTGTGTTTATTTAGAATGGAGTTTCCACGCTTTCAACACCCTTTTACAATGCTCTTAGCAGGCCCCACGGGGGTCGGTAAGAGTTGGTTTCTGCGGGATTTACTGGCAGAACGACGGCGTATATTTAACCCTCCTCCCGATAAAGTCGTTTGGTTTTACGGCATCTCTCAAAAGCTTTACGAGGAAATTCCCGACGTAACGTTCGTGGAAGGGTTTCCTTCTAATTATCGGGAATATTTAGGTACCCATTCTTTAATGATTTTAGATGATTTAATGGTGGAATGTGGGGGTGATGAACGATTAACCCACCTCTTTACCAAAGGAAGTCACCATTTAAATTTAAGTATTATTTTTATTACTCAAAACCTTTTTCATAAAGGTAAAGAAATGAGAGGTATTTCCTTAAACAGTCAATACTTAGTACTTTTTAAAAATCGTCGGGACATGAGTCAAATTACGCACTTGGGCAGACAATTATACCCGAGATCAACTCAGTTTTATCAAGAAGTGTTCGAGGATGCTACCAAACAGCCCTTCTCTTATTTGTTGGTGGATTTAAGGAATGAAACCCCCGAAGGAATGCGACTCAGAACGCGTATATTACCGGGGGAAACCCAATTTGTGTACGAGCCCAAAAAAGGTTTAAAAGGAAAGCCCTACCGATTTTAATTCATTTGGGATCATGACGTTAACGAGGAAACAACTTCGAGACTTGGAGCTTATAAAGTCTTGTCCTCAAACCTTACGCAAGCATTTGTTAAAAAAATTACCGACTCGATCTGTGAAGGCTATTTGCGAATGTACCCTGAACGTATTAAAAGGAAACGTGCCTCTCTCCTCTCATCAGAAAAGGTCTTTAAGGAAATATAAGACGACTCTTCGAAAAATTGGTACCAAGAAAGGAAGTTTATTCAACAAGAAAAAATTGATTGTTCAACACGGTGGATTTTTAAATATTTTAATCCCGGCTGCATTGTCTGTTTTAACCGGCATCATCAATGGAATTCGCAGCTAAGTATGCGTTGGTACCGGAAGAAGAATTTTCTAAGCATACGCCTTCTAAAAAGCAAATGACGGAATTTGATTTAGCTATGGCTAAAATATTAAATAGTTCTCTACCGGATCACGAAAAAATTCAGCACTACTACGAACTCTTAAAAAGAAAAATGGATTTGCAAGAATATAATTTGCCTTGGATGTCTAAACAACTCGAAGAAGAACCTGAAAAAGTGGAACCTAAACAAGTGAAGTCTATAAAACAAGAACCCCAAGAAGACTATGAAAGCTTTGTGTTATCATCTGTAGCTAAACCCATGAAGAAACAAGCCGAAGCCTTATTAAATTTTCTCAAGTCTCATTCAAACAAGTTTAAGTGGAACCCGAAAGGAGAGATTACTTACAACGGAAGGACCATGGAACATTCTAATTTAGCGGAACTCTTTCATTTCATCTTTTCTGTGAATAAAAAACCACCTATTACAGGACAAAGTGAATTTTTGCAAGCCTTGAAAGATATGGGAGTACCCCAAAGTATTATTAAGAATCGATATTTGTCTTCAAGAAAAAACATTGTCAAACCGAAAAAGAAACTTATTGCAAAAAAACCTGTTGTTAAACTCAACCCTGTAACCTGGGAAACATACTAAATAAAATGAATTTGTATCGATCCATACGTGTGATTATTTATAGAATAAAATACACTTACCTGAAAACACGTCCTACTCCAACGGCTGCCTTGAGAGAAATGAATGATAAGGAGACTTCTTATCAGCGACGCGAGGTCACGTGATTAGGGTGACGTCACGAGTGATGTGATTGGCTATGCTCAGTCACGTGGTGAGTGACGTCACGAGTTATCTGATTGGCTACCTTTGGTCACGTGACGAGAGTCTTATCTTATCAGAGATTGCTTATCAGCGATCACGGTTCAGTCTACCATTTGATTTCGTGTGTGTTGGTTGTCTCGTCATGTCTGCAGTGAGTTTCACGGAAAACGGACTGAATGTCCAGTATGTTTCAAACTTCATCGAAAAGGAACAAGCAGATCGGTATTTTGCCGAGTTAAAAACTTTACCTTTCTACACGCCAACTTTTAGAATGCATGGAAAAAGTTTTAAGCCTAAAAGACAAGTTCTGGGATACGGCGATTCAACTTTGAGTTATGCCTTCAGCGGAACTCATGTGCCTGCTAACCCTTGGACACGTCTGGTATTGGAGCTGTGGGATCGAGTGGAAAAATGGATGGCTTCTACCTTCAACTATGTTCTGCTAAACCTCTACAGCAATGGATACAGCTACATACCTCAACATAAAGACAACGAAAGTGGATTAGATGCAATTTTCCCCATCGTAGTCCTCAGCTTTGGTGCCGAACGAACAATTGAATTCAAGAAGCCTAAAACACCTTCTACTTTGATTTCATTAGAACATGGTTCTCTCTACAGTATGTTAAAGCCTACGAACGAACTGTTTACCCACGGCATTGCACCGAATCCTATCATCAAAGATATGAGAATCAGCCTGACTTTTCGTCACTTAATACCCAACCCTATCATGCCACCTTTAAAGAAACCAAGACTTGATATAAGTGATGCTTCATCCAGTGCATGCGATACTTTGAAAAACTCTGATAGTGATACTTCGAAAAACTCTCATTGTGATACTTCTGTTAAAAACTGTTCTCAAGACATGTGTGAAGAATTGAATGTGAATGATTGGTTAAACCAATGGGTACGTGAACAATCTTGGGATCCTATACGAGGTGAATTTAATTTAAACTTTAACAGTTTTTTACAAATTGTAATAGAAAAGAATTTTAATGTGAGAATCCACATTCGAAATTTTAAAGAATTACATACAGGCCAATGGATACCTACTAAAGAAGGCGTTGTAATGACAGCTCAGACATGGTATTATTTTCAAAGTAAGATTGAAAATTTTAATTTTGAATCAGTAAATGATAGTTTTATTTCTAACAATCAATTAATAATGGCTTACATAGATGAGGATTATTGTACTTTACAGCAAACGTTTTCTTTAAATCCTTCTGGCTTTTATTTAAAACCGAATGTCATTAAATTGTCCAAGGATCAAATTTTTAGGCTTAGAGAACTCAAAATGAGAATATCTCATTTTATTATTGATGCAATATTCACCGTTCAACTTCCTATGTTAATTCTAAATAAACCCCTTGTGTGTATTTCTCATGAAAATGAACAAAGTGCTAAGGAAATCTTACTCGATTTTATCGTGTATGAAATTCAGTTAGGAATTGAAAATTTATTTCAATGTGGCGGATGTGTTTTTAATTCAGACGATCAAAATTCACACGAGTGTTTAATGAAATCTATGTTTGAAAAATATCAATTATATCGTGAAGAAATACTTTTAAAATTAAATATGCATGCTATTGTTAAAAAAATTAATTGTTCCTGTCATTACAACGACGGTTTCTTTAAACAATTAAATATGACCTTGTATGAAAAATATATTGAAGATACTTTATCCAAAAAGTAATGTGTGTTTATGAAAACGACTTCTTTAAACAATTGTATCCAATAAGTAATGTGTGTATATATTTTTATGGAATTTCAATAAATAGATTGAAACTGAATATCTGTGTCTGTCTGTCTTTGAAATATTTTATTGATTTTATTTCTTAAAAGATTTAATTAGAAATATTTTATTTCTTAAAAGATTCAATCTTCAATGAATTTATAAGTTTGAAATGACTATTTTATTTCTTAAAACAACATATTTTTAAAAGATTCACTTTCTAGGGATTCAATAATTTATTTTAAAGATATATTTATTAAATCATATAATAAAACCATTTCCTATGCATTTAATAACTTATATTCGGGAAAAATATTGTTTCGAAAAGATATATTTTATTTCGTAAAACATATAATAAAACCATTTATTCATGAAACAATCCACTTGAAAAAATATTTTTTAATAATCAAATTGAAATAATAATTGTTATTTTCCATTAATTAAAAGTGTAGACATTATCTCTTCATTAGAAATATGCAAATGAGTATGTTTCATATCTCCCGTAAGATATTATACCTGTACGAACACGGAGGGGGTGACTCACCTTGGAAAATCCACGAGGGGAAATATGCAAATGAATCAACCTCTACGATGAATCAGAATTCGAGAAGTTTCTCGTAAGATCTACAGAGCTGAGTCAGGGTGACGCATGGGGGAAACCCCCTTATCTAGATAAGCCGCTGCAACTCAATTCTCGGGTCATTCGTAGATTATCTACTGCCTAGACAACACGCGTTTTTAGTTCTCTCCTTTAGCGACGTTCGCGAAGTTTTCTTCCGGAAATATCTTGTGTTTTTACCGCATCGTTTAGTGTGCTTTTCCCGTACTTGGATAATGGAAGGATTCAACAACGACAATCAAGCTATGGATGTTGAAAATGCAGTAAGTATATTTATCTAGTAATCATTGATTTTCTAACTGTGTTTAATCATTTTTAGTGAAATATGAGATATTAAATTGTAATAAGAATTCTTTAATTTATTATTACTTTTTACGATTTGTTAAAAAATAAATTTGATTTACACTATGCAAAGTAGAATGAGTTTCAAATCTATTTATAATGTGTGTTAAAAATAAATTTGATTTACACTATGCTAAAATCTATTTTTATTTATAATGTGTTTAAAATAAATTGAATTTCGAATCTTTATTTTGATAAATGAGAAATCTATTTTATTTCATTCAATAAACTATATAAAGTGAAATTTAAGTATGTGTAAAATCTGTTTATGCTTAGAAATTATTTATTCTATAAGTGAAAATCTATTTATAATATGTGTTAAAAATAAATTTAATTTCAAATCTTTATTTTGACAAATGGAAAATCTATTTTATTTTATTTTTAATGTGGTAAACATAAATTTATTTTCGAATCTTTAATTTGATAAATGCGAAATCTATTTTATTTCATTCAATAAACTATATAAAGTGAAATTTAAGTATGTGTAAAACTTGTTTATGCTTAGAAATTATTTATTTTATAAGTGAAAAACTTTGTATAGAAATTTTAATAAGTTTATTTTTTTACAATCATATGACATAGAAATTATTTATTCTATAAGTGAAAATCTATTTTATTTATTATGTGTTAAACATAAATTTGATTTCGAATCTTTATTTAGATAAATGAGAAATCTATTTTATTTCATTCAATAAACTATATAAAGTGAAATTTAAGTATGTGTAAAATCTGTTTATGCTTAGAAATTATTTATTCTATAAGTGAAAATCTATTTATAATATGTGTTTAAAATAAATCGAATTTCGAATCTTTATTTTGATAAACTATATAAAGTGAAATTTAAGTATGTGTAAAATCTGTTTATGCTTAGAAATTATTTATTCTATAAGTGAAAATCTATTTATAATATGTGTTAAAAATAAATTTAATTTCAAATCTTTATTTTGACAAATGCGAAATCTATTTTATTTATAATGTGGTAAACATAATTTAATTTCGAATCTTTAATTTGATAAATGCGAAATCTATTTTATTTCATTCAATAAACTACATAAAGCGAAATTTAAGTATGTGTAAAACTTGTTTATGCTTAGAAATTATTTATAATATGTGTTAAAAATAAATTTAATTTCAAATCTTTATTTTGACAAATGGGAAATCTATTTTATTTATTATGTGTTAAACATAAATTTAATTTCGAATCTTTAATTTGATAAATGCGAAATCTATTTTATTTCATTCAATAAACTACATAAAGTGAAATTTAAGTATGTGTAAAACTTGTTTATGCTTAGAAATTATTTATTTTATAAGTGAAAAACTTTGTATAGAAATTTTAATAAGTTTATTTATTTTTTTACAATCATATGACATAGAAATTATTTTATAAGTGAAAAACTTTTTAATTAGAAGATTTAATTAAAACATATTCTCATAAGTTTAAACTAAAAATTTATTATTCTAATAATTTATTTCCTTACAAAATTTATGACTCATACATCGTTTAAAGGTGCTTTTTATATTATTCAAATCAAAAAGTTATTATTATTATTGTTTACTTATGAGAAACTTAATTTGCATTCATTATAAATAAAAAATTTAATTATTAACTAGAAAATCAGTTTACTTATAATTTTCATCAACTAGTGTTGTTTATTTAATTTCCAACATCCTATACTTTGTGATTTATATAGTAATTATCGCTTATACAATAAAATGTTAGTGTTCAAGTAGATTCATGTTCAGTCATGTTTAGGATGACTCATCGTTTGATGAGTCATCGCATAGCTTATACAATAAAATGTTAGTGTTCAGACATGTTTAGGATGACTCATCGTTTGATAAGCTATCAATTAGATTATACTTATTCAATTTATTTATGTTGTATAAAAGTTAGATTTGCATAACCTTTTGTTAATTAAATCTTTAACTAGAAGAATTTATTTTTCTAAAAATTTTTAAAGTTGCATACCTAATCCTATGTTTAGATAAAATAGTGTATTTGGATTATTAAAATGGTAGCGTGTATGTATAAAAGTTAGATTAATTAAATCTTTAACTAGAAGAATTTATTTTTCTAAAAAATTTTTAAAGTTGCATACCTAATCCTATGTTTAGTTAAAATAGTGTATTGGTTTATTAAAATAGTAGCGTGTATGTATAAAAGTTAGATTTATTAAATCTTTAACTACGAGAATTTATTTTTCTAAAATTTTTTAAAGTTGCATCCTATTCGTTTATTTTCAGTTGGGTATTTCCTTCGGTATACCCGATGACGAACTTCATATGCTTTGTACTGTTGGGGAAATAAATGATGAGGAGTGGCGAAACCCCCAATGGGACGACGTCACCCAACCTGAACCCCAACCTGAGGTCCAACCTGAAGCCCGATCTGAACCTTCTAAGGTATGTATTGTTTTACATTAAAAATGAGAGCGTTTCCTTTTACAAAAGTTTTAAAAATTGTCCCTTTTACAAAAGTTTAAAAAATTGTCTTTCTTATTATAGGTTCGACCTGTTTGCCCTACTTGTGGGAAATCTTTTGTGGATAGATCAAAACTGAATCGGCATATGTCAACTCATAACACAGAAAAAATGTTCGTGTGTCTCATTTGCCATAAGGAATTCTCCAGAAAGGACAACCTAAATAGACACCGAAAATCGCATCAGTCCACGAGTGAATTACAAGAATCTGTAGATCCTCAGCCCGGTCCTTCTAAGGTATGTATTATTTCTTAAAGTTTTTGTTTTGTGATATTTCGAAAAATTGTAACACTTTGATTAAAAATTGTAACACTTTAATTAAAAAATCGTTTTTTATTCTTTTATAGGGTTTCTCCTGTTCTGTGTGTTTGAAGGAGTTCTCCAGAAAGGATGCCTTAAACCGACATAAGAAGTTGCATGATGCTGACACTTCCACCTATCAATGTGCTACATGTGATCAAAAGTTTAGCCGCCTGGATAAATACAACGCTCATCTAAAGAGTCATAACTATCCCTGCAAAGAATGCCAGTCCACCTTCTCCTCTAAGTCATCATTAATGAACCATATGCGACTTCAGCATTCAAATAGCCTAAGTGAGAGCCGGAAGAAACCGAAAACGACTCCTCCACCACTCTCTCGAAGACGACCCTATACACAAGCTTTGAACACGTTTAAGACGGTGCTCATTGAACCTACTGAAGCCACTCGGTACGATGTGAAAATCTTTTTAGAGTCTATTCGTGCCGAGATACATGAAAACATCCTACAGGAATTGTATGAGAAAGATTCCATCAAATGGTACCTGGTAATAAAAGTCTGCTTTGAAAGAGAGACAGCCGAAGGAGAACTGAAAATTATGGATGCCTACTTCAGAACACCCTGCTACCAGCAACACACTCCTGATTTAATTGATGATCAAATAAGTGTAGGATTTATGAAGATTATTCAAAACTACGAAGAGTTCTTAGAGAGAGGTTCCGGCTGGGTGCTGAGAAACATCTACTACCTAGAATTCAAGTCTGCTAAATATAACCCCTTGAGAGCGAGCAGCTATCAAGAATTGCCAGCGAAACTGCTTGCCAAGAAAGCTATCTTAAATATACAGAACAGAGATAACAAGTGCTTCCTATGGTGTCTGCTAGCACACAAACTGAATTTGGATTATACAAGAAAACCCGAACGAGTCTCCCACTATTTACCTCATGAAGAGGAAATCAAGATGGGTAATGTTCAGTACCCTGTTCCCATCTACAAAATAGGCCTCATAGAAAAACTGAACAATCTTAGAATCAACGTCTTCGGCTACGAAAACTCTAAAGTGACCATTTTAAGAATTTCCGAAGTAGAAGATGTTGAAGCTATCAACTTATTACTCCTGGCGAACGAGGAAGGTGCCCACCACTATTGTCTAATACGGAACTTTTCCAGATTAATGGGAGACCGCACAAAACACTATGGCAAACAGTATTATTGTTATAGGTGCCTGCATGGTTTTTCAACAGAACTTTTGTTAAAAGATCATGAAACAAACTGCAAAAAACACACTGCTCAAGCCATTGAGATGCCCAGCAAGGAGAAGAATATACTAGAGTTCACGGGAACCCATCTTCAACATCCTATCAGCTATATCATCTACGCAGACTTTGAAAGTTTGTTAGAACCTATTGCATCAGCTGCTCCATCCTCATCAAACTCCTACCTGCAACATACAGCCCGTCATACACCCTGCGGTTACGCTTATGTAATCGTAGGGTCTGATGGAAAAGCCGTCAAGCCTATCTTTAGCTATCGAGGAGAGAATGCAGTCAAGCATTTTCTAGAAAATATCATCATGGAAAAAGATATCCTTGAAGACAAACTACGAGAAATTAAGCCTATGAAGCTCTCTACCCAAGAAGAGGAGGCGTTCCAAAATGCTACAAGGTGCAGCATATGTCTTCAACCGCTGTTACCCGGATGCATTAAAGTTCGGGATCACAATCACGAAACTGGAGTTTTTAGAGGTGCCGCCCATGCTAGCTGCAACCTTAATTTTAAGCAGCCTATGAAGATTCCCGTGGTTTTCCACAACTTGAAGAATTATGATGCCCACCATATTATGACAGAATTAGGCCATTTTCAAGACCATCAGATACAAGTTATCGCAACAACGTTAGAAAAATATATATCATTCACTTTGAAGAAACCTGACAGTCCTGTACAACTCGTCTTTCTTGACTCCTTCCAATTTTTGCCTGCTTCGTTAGAAAAGTTGGTGAAGAATTTGGATATTAGTCAGTTTAACATTCTAAAAGACCACTTTAATTCAAGTACCGATCTAAGTCTCCTCACCAGGAAAGGAGTATACCCCTATGACTACATTACTGGATTTGATAAATTCCAAGAAACAGTGTTGCCGCCTCCATCAGCGTTTTTCAACTCTCTCACGAACGAAGCCGTCGAAGAATCTGATTATCAACATGCAAAAAACATATGGGAAGTCTTCCAGATAAGAAACCTCGGCGAGTATCATGACCTGTATGTGAAGACAGATGTTTTGCTCCTTGCCGATGTGTTCCAAAATTTTAGAAGTCTTTGCTTACACTATTATAACATCGATGCTGCCCATTTATACACCTCTCCTGGACTGTCCTGGCAAGCCTGTCTGAAGATGACTGATGTTAAGCTAGAGCTGCTTACGGATATCAACATGCTGCTGTTTATTGAAAAAGGGGTGCGCGGGGGTGTGTCGCAGATTTCACACCGTTTCGCTGTTGCAAACAACCCGCACACTCCTCACTACGACTCAAGTAAGCCCTCTAGTTATATCATGTACTGGGATGCGAACAACCTTTACGGTTGGGCTATGTCCCAGTACATGCCTTATGGCAAGTTTCAATGGATGGATCCCTCTAACATTACTGAAGATTTCATCATGAACATACCCGAAGATGCAGCTGAAGGCTTCATTTTTGAAGTGAATTTGGAGTACCCGACAAATCTGCATGACCTCCACAATAGCTACCCACTTGCACCTGAAAGAATGACCGTGACAGAAGAAATGCTCTCCACCTATGCCAAGTCCTTGTTGCAGAACCAAAAGTATTCAGGAACACCCAAACTCATTCCAAACCTTCACAATAAATCAGAGTATGTTGTACATTACAGAAATCTACAGTTATACCTAAAACTTGGAATGAAGCTATTAAAAGTGAACAAGGTTTTGAAATTTCGACAAGCACCCTGGCTAAAAAAGTATGTAGACTTCAACACAGATAAACGAAAATCTGCAAAGAACAGCTTTGAGAAAGATTTCTTTAAACTGTTGAACAATAGCGTCTATGGAAAGACCATCGAAAATTTGAGAAAACGTCGTAACATAGAACTGTGTAACAATGAAGTCAGAGCCCAAAAATTAGTTGCATCACCGAATTTCACGACTTTTAAAGAATTTTGCAATAACCTCGTAGCTGTGGAGAGAACAAAACCCACCATCCTGATGAATAGGCCGATATACGTGGGTTTCTGTATCCTTGAATTAGCAAAGTTGCTCATGTACGACTTTCACTACAATTTCGTTATGAAAAAGTATGAAAGTCGTGCAACTTTGTTGTTCACGGATACAGACTCCTTGACGTACTGTATCCAGACAGCAGACATGTATCAAGATATGAAGGAAGATCAGCACCATTTTGACTTCTCAGAGTATCCAGAAAATCATCCGCTATATTCTACAACTAACAAAAAGGTCCTTGGAAAGTTTAAAGACGAACTCCACAGTCAAGCTGCTTACAAATTCATTGGATTAAAGCCAAAAATGTATGCCATACAGTCAGCTGGTGGTGAAAAGAAAACAGCAAAAGGCATATCAACCTGCATCGTAAGGAAGAAATTAAGTGTTCAAGACTATCAAGAATGCCTGCAAAAGGAGATAGCCACGTATGAGCAACAAACCAGAATCCTACAAGAACGTCATCAACTCTATACAGTTAATCAAAACAAAAAGTGTTTATCTCCTTTTGATGACAAGAGGTATCTGCTAGATGATGGAATCACCAGTCTGGCTTATGGCCATTACAGAATACCGCAGCATCCATAGTGAAAATTTTTGTATATATTGTTCCTGCACCTTGTATATATTTTTAAATTGTTTCGCACCTATGAATTTTGTTTCGCATCTATGAAAATTGTACAGATTGTTTCGCACCTATGAAGATTGTTCCTGCACCCTGTATATATTTTAAATTGTTTCGCACCTATGAAGATTGTTCCTGCATCCTGTATATATTTTAAATTGTTTCGCACCTATGAAGATTGTTCCTGCACCCTGTATATATTTTAAATTGTTTCGCACCTATGAAGATTGTTCCTGCATCCTGTATATATTTTAAATTGTTTCTGCCCCCATGAAGATTGTTCCTGCATCCTGTATATATTTTAAATTGTTTCGCACCTATGAAGATTGTTCCTGCACCCTGTATATATTTTAAATTGTTTCGCTCCTATGAAGATTGTTCCTGCACCCTGTATATATCAATTGTTTCTGCAACCATGAAGATTGTTCCTGCATCCTGTATATATTTTAAATTGTTTCGCACCTATGAAGATTGTTCCTGCACCCTGTATATATCAATTGTTTCTGCACCTATGAAGATTGCCTGAACCCATGCTTTGAAGACAACCTCAGAAAACTATGTGCTGAGTTCACCAGGTTGATATTTTTTATTTTTTTTTATTTTTTTTTAAAAGGAACTAACTCCCGCCTTGCTCTACGGAGCGAAAAGGGGCACCGCAGGGCCTCGGGAGGGCAGTCTCCCAGGCGCTCAAGGTGAACTCTTTCTTTCTCTTTCTTCTCTTTTTTTCTAACTTTATTCTTTCTACCTTTTTTCTTAAATTTGTATTCTCTTTCTAACTTTTTTCTATACATTTTCCTTTCACTTATTTCTCTAATTGTAAATTTTGTATGTATCTCTTTTCAGGTTAAGTCCCAAAAGATCGTGACGTCATCTAATCCCCCTGCAAAAAAATCGAAAAAATTTTGAAGCCCCTAAAATTGTGAAAAAATTACTAAGTGCAAAATTTATGAAAATAAATCTAACTTCAAAAAAATTTTGAAGTCCCCGAAATTGTGAAAAAAATACTAAGTCCGAAATTAAGGAAAATAAATCTAACTCCTCAAAATTCCCCTTCTCCCCGATAGATGGCAGCACTCATCGCGGAAACCCTCGTAAAAGGTGATGACTCATTCACTCCGATATTCAAAGTTTCTAGTCTTCCGGTGGCAACACACAGTTTCTATTCTTCGGGTGGCAACACACCCCTCGTCCAAGATGATGACTAAGTAGTGTAAAAAGGAGACGTTGACCGGCAGGGTGGAGGGACGGTGGGTCTAGGGTGGTGGCGCGCCTCCACCCTGACCCTCATCGTCCCTCCGTCCCTCCACCCTGTCGGTGAACTCTCCTTTTTACACTACTTACGTGTAAGTTTTGTTCATTATAATTTCATGCGACACTCGAGATGAATAGCTTCTTGAAGAGTCTGAAACTACTTTTTCGATTTGAAACAATTTTTGCGAGTTTTTGAAATGTATGGTTTTCTTTTACAGAGTTTTTATTTGTTATCATCTAACATCGTTATTTCGGTGTATTTTACTGCGCTGAAATATCATAAAAGTAGTTTCTAACACATCATTCATTCCAAATTAAATTTACCTAATTAAAATGCATAAAATATCAAGAAAAAATATCTGGTGCCGCCCACTTACTACTTTCTTTTACACTATATCACTATAAGCATATTATTGCAGTGAAAGGTGGAAGAGGATAGATCTGTGTTTGAAAATTATCAAAGTCCATTAAATAACAATTTTATTTGAAATACTTTTAAGAGTCTGATACCATCTCCCACAATCCCCATTTTGAATACACAGTTAAAAATTTTGTCCTAGGTTGAACCAATTCACGGTACACTGTAGCTGCAATGGTAAAACCTTTTACCATTATTTGTTGCTTAGTTAAACCAAAGCGTGGTATTGCAATAGCTATATCCCTAAGGTGGAGAAATCTTTTACCGTAATTTGGTGCTTTTTACCAGCAAGAAATACCAAAACATGGTAGGACGTTGCAGTATCGCATGGTTGCAGCTACAGTTGTACCAAGTTTTGGTACAACTTAGCAAATTGAAGTTATTGTAGAACCGACATTTAGTTCAACCTTGAACTGAAAATTTTAAGAGTGTTTTGTAGCTACATCTACACTGTTAAAAAATTCAACTTTGTTGCCATTATGGCAGCAAAGTTGCATTTTTTTAACAGTGTATAAAAGTTTTCAGGCAGTTATTATTTTCAAAATAATTTATTTAAAATAACTCAGAGTTATTTATTTAACATTATTTAGGGAATAACTGCCCACAGCGCAATTTTAATATCATTCGAATAATTTTGAGTGTCCCTGTATATTATCTGCTACTTTGGTACACACAAACAGTGAGCTGAAATTCAGCACACGCACACACAAAAAAAAAAAAAAAAAAAAAAAAGGTGCAACTTCAAATGCAATTTCAGCCATTTTTAAAAATAACATTATTATATCAGAAATACATATTTTGCGTGGTCCTATATGTAAAGGATAAATACCTTTTAATCCATATTCTATGTGAACTATGCTTTTGTGCTTATAAAAGTATATGTTAATGTCCTCTGCAGTATAAACATACCTACCTGGGATTTTGCCCATAGACGTTATGTATTTGAGTAATTTTGCATGTCTCTGTATACGAACCAGTGGTGAAGCGTCCATGGAAGCGATGGAAGCAGCGCTTCCCCTATTTAAGATATTTTTAAAAATAATCAAGTACGGTCACCTCGTCGAAAGACTGAATTGATTCTTCCTCTGCTTTTGGAAGCGCTTCGTTTCGGCGCTTCCATAGTTTTTTAACTACGCCTCGCCCCTAATACGAACCATTTGCCTGAATTCTGTTAAAAGTTTCGCGTAAGTTTTCAGTTGTATCCCATATGACAAGGATTTAGAATACGGAGTTTAGATTTCCTGATTACATATGTTCTTGGTATATGCTGATAGCATATCCTCACATACATCCGATATCCAGAAGAATCACTAAAAAACAGCTCATTATTATTATTATTATTATTATTATTATTATTACTATTGTTCAGATGACCTCAAAACGAGTAAATAGAACATAACTCATTTTAGAAAATTTGACTCAAAATAATACTTTCTAGGCCGTATATGAGAAAGCAATATACAATTTTTTAAGCATCATAAAACTCCGAAAAACACAAATATTTAATCATAGACATTAATTGAATTAGAATTATTAGATTAGGATTATTAGAACTCTTAATATTAGAACTCTTATAGGATTATTAGAACACTTTTTCCTCTATACGTAATAGAGGAAAACTGGCTTCCGTTCATCATACTAAAAACATAAAAATCAGATAAAATTATCTAATCAAAGTTTTATATGTATACCAATATCGTTATTGAATTATACATATGAATATATTGAATTGCTACATATTATTAATTTTACGTATTTTCAAAAATTACAACTTTAATTTATCTTTCGGGAAAAAAAACAACAACAAAAAAAAAAAATGTTCAAAATATTCATATTATATTTTCTGCTGTATCCTAGTTTTATTAATTATAAAATTGCCTTTAACTCATTTAAGCTATCTTAATAATAATTGAATTAATAAAAGAAAAAGAACACGTATAATTATTTTTAAAAATTAATCTTTATAATTATATTATTGAAATGTTATATGGCATTCTTAATGAACCAAAAATAAATTAGGAAATCTTATCACATTGACAGCGACAATAATCTTGATAAAAATAAAATAAGTATTTAACAAAGGTATATTTGAGCTAGGTGGAAAATAAATATTGAACATTTTGTAAAAAGCATTTTAAAAAAGATTTTATTTATTTATTTATTTTGTCACATTTTCTAAAAGTATACTTTTATAATCTATGAAAATAATTTTATGTAAAAATTCGTAAATTTTATGTAAATAATTTTATGTAAACCTATTTAAAAGATATATTTTATTTATTTTGTTTATTTTTATTATTATTTTAAATAAATTAAATATTTTTTTAATAAGAGAATGCACTATTTAAAATTTCAGTTCAAATTTGAACCACACTGTAAAAAATATGTCCTATTTGCTGCCAGAAGTTCTCTGTAATTTGAGAAAATATGTTCTGACAGCGTAATTTTTCGTAAATTACGCGTTTTTTCTCAAATTACAGAAAATTTCTGGCAGCAAATAGGACATATTTTTTACAGTGCACTGTATGGAGTACAGTTATAAGCAATGCAATACTATAATATGATTCAACCTCACTTTTTAGTTTTCTACTTCTTGCAAATGAATTTCAGTTGCACCAAAACTTGGAGAAGTGTTTCGGTGTACATGCAATTTTAATTCTGTTTTATTCAGGAGATGGCACCACTAGCTCGCCAAAATTAAATCTGTGAAGTGAGATAGCGTGTGATTATGTCATTCAAAACCAACATTCACTATAAGGAAAGAAAAAATAATCTTTATTCAAATGATAACTAACCAAATGTTACCATAAGAAAATTTATTAAAGTGTATCCTTTAAGAAGAAAGACATTTCTGTTATACAGATCAGGATGTATGAATCAGTAAAATTCTTTTTTAAACCAAAGAAAGATTAAATTAAAGAGCGTGGCCGAAAACATAGGATAAAATGCAAATTTCGTGAAACAACTCAACCATGAGTCAAGATAAGACCTAAAAAAATTTAGCCCCTTTTATCAAAATCAACGAAACACGCAATTTACGCAGGCAAGAAAGCGTAGCACTGTGCAAGAGTGTTAGGCTTGAAACACCAAGGTTTTCAGTTCGATCCCCGCTCAGGAAAAATGTTGATATATATACATATGTATATTAACATAATACCGATATTTGGTTCAACATAAAATTGTCAAATCATAGTAAAGGTTTAAACCATTGGGTGGATTCAGCTACTTGAGCACTAAGTTTTTTATAGTGTACATCAAACTACAGTAATATTGCATAATGCCGTCTAAATCATATTATTCATTTTATAATGCTTCCTTACTAAATTTCTATTAACCAAATATTTTCATTAAGTCATTTTTGCAAGACTTTAAAATATACAGCTACGATACATTTCAGCTTATTTATATTATTTTTTAAAAAATTATTGGGATTTTGGAGAAATATTTCAATAGTTTAAGCTAATTGAAAAAAACGAAATATCCTGCAAAGAACAAAAATTCTGTTTTAAAAATCTTTCATTTTAGATAAGTTGAGAAATTGCTTTGTAGTGTTGAAAACTAAATATTCTAGAAACTTTTCGTTGCAGAAAATAATGAATTTATTAAGAAAAAAAAAAACTTTCTTAGATTTTTAAAATAAAAAGAAAGTTATAGAATTAATATACACTACAATACTAGATAAACTTTGACTTTTTTCTTTTTTCTTTAAGCTATAGAAACTGATAAAGAACACAGTGCTATTGAAAATTCTGTAAGTAAAATATTGAACCGTAAAACTACTAAATGCTAACTATTAACTACCCATATTTATTTTATTTTTATTTTTTTTCGGAGGGGGAGGGGATGTGTAAAAGAATAATAAAAAATAGTAAAAAAAAAAAAAAAAAAAAAAAAAAAACACCAAAATAATAAATATTTTGTTTGTTTATATCTAAAACAGAAAAAAATTATATATATGTATCTTCAAATTACGTGTATTGAAATTTATTTTTCAAATCGATATTTTCTCTGAAAAATAAAAACTACAAAATCTTCAGTTCTTATTATGTAAACATATTTTGATATATACAAAAGGACCGCATGGAATAAATCTGAATTTCATTAAAAATTTAAAGCACAAAAACAACGAATAAATAAAATTCCTCAGACTCTTTTAATTCTTTTTTTTTCTTTACTATTTACTCCTTTTTTTGTGAAAAAGAAGTAAGTTTTACTTAAAAAACACATTAAAAATTTATACTTTACGAGTTCTTCAGTATATCTATTAAATATTTAAAAATAAAAATTATCCAAGAAGAAAAAATAAACATTTTTTTAATAAAGATTTAAATGCATTTATGCAAATAAAAATAACATGAAAGAGAATCATTGAATGTGGTTGGCTCTAATTTGTGTAATGCGCATTTTTAAAAGTTAAAAAAAGTGCCATAATTTATCACAGATTCTTTACTTCAAAATAAAGTAAAGAAAAACAATCAATGAGGTTATAGAATTTTAGCTGTCACATATAACTACTGATTTATTTATTTATTTATTTATTGAGACTTAATTAGAGATCATAATCAGTATTTCAGTTTACCAATAGATAAAGCTGCATGAATACGATTATGCATAAGTGATTTAATGGGGAATAGAGACAACAATAGCAAACAATATACTCTAATATATATGACAACAAATACAAAAACAGTTTTCATTTTTTAGACCGTACATAAGCACTGTTAAAAATTTGATATTAGTTTAAATCCAAATTTGTACTGAAGTCGCTGCAACCACCCGATGGTTTCACCTTTTACCATGATTTGCTAATTTTATGTTGTACTAAATATTGGTAGGGTAGGTTCTCTTAAATCATATATTTTACATATAATAATTTTAACATTTTATGCCAAACACTGGAGCATAGGGTGCTAATAACTGGTAAATTGAATATCTAACAGTGTCAAACACTGGAACATAGGGTGCCAATTACTGAAAAAAATGAAAAACTGGCAGTATCAATTGTTAGAACATTGAGTGGGTGTCAAATAAAAATTCATGAAAAAAAAAAAAAAAAAAAAAAAAAATGTTATCAAATGTATATATTTTAACATATATGTGGTTCTGAATGTCTTTCATACCATATGTACTAACTTAAGATTTCTAAAAATATTTTCTGATGACTAGAACATTAAAAACATCAGAGATTGCTCTAAAAGTGTCAATCACTGGTGCACTTACCCTATTATGTAAAAAAAAAAAAAAAAAAAAAAAAAATCGACATTCGACCGAAGTGGGGATCGAACTGATGACTTTTGAATCTAAAGCGTAACAATGTTGCGTCGTGCTACGCTATCTTGCCCGGTAAACCTGTGTTTTGTTGATTTTAATAAAAGTTGCTCAATTTCCCAGGGTTTTATCTTGACCGTTGGGTGAATTGTTGTACGAAATTTACGCTTTACCCTATGTTTTCGACCATGCTATTTAATTTAAGCTTGGGTTGGATTAAAAAAGAATTTTACTGATTCATACTTCCTGGACTGTATAATATAGAATTTTCTCACTTCTTAAAAGGATATACTTTAATAAATTTTCGTATAGTAACATCTGGTTAGTGAGCTGATGAATAAAGAATTCTTTTTTCTTGTGAGTCATGTTGGTTAAGAATGACATAATCGCACCCTCTCTAACTTCACAGATTTAATTTCCACTCTCCGTCTTAAAGCCGGTGATTTTCAGCGCGCTAGTGGTGCCATCTCCTGAATAAAAGGGATTTACAATTACATGTACACCAAAACGCTTGTCCAAGTTTTGATGCAACTGAAATTCAATCACAAGAAGTAGAAAACTAAAAAGTGGGGTCGAACAATATTATAGTATTGTTTATAACTTTACTCCATATAGTGGTTCCAGTTTGAATTGAAATTTTCAACAATGAGTCATGAAAAAAATGTAAAACATTATGTAGATTAAATCTAAAGTAACGTCAATACATAGAAAAAAAAAAAAAAAAAATGTAAAAATTAAATCCAGAGATATTGAAAGTGAAATAAACGATGCAATTTGAATTGTATGTCTAAATTTTTAAGACTTACGCATTTGTACAATTAAAAATGCTGAATTTTGATTGTTTTTTCTTGTTTATTACTAGCAGCTCTGCCTGCTTCGCTGGCCACTATATTATAAAAGAATTCTCAAAATAGTATGTCACTTAATAATATAAAAATATTTAAAATGGATAAATAATTGAAATTGGTAAAATATACAGTTAATATCTCCGCTACCTTCAGCATCGGTTCTCGTGCATGCAGCAATCTGATTTCAGGTTCCCACTGCCTGCAACATCTCCTTAACCGAACGCTCGCACAGAAACAAACACATCCCCACACGAATTTCCACTGGGATCACCACAATACCTTTGGCAGCAACATTCCGACAGGATGTTTGAAAATCAACTGTTAAAAATAAAGAGCTCAAACATATTCATTTCGAAGTGGGTATTTTTGTTTCAAAAAGGAAAACATACCTTTTTCACTTATGAAATAATGCATGTTTTCAAATTAATATCTGTTCACTTCATAATTTATTTCAAATATGCTGAACTAAAAGAAACCTCCAGAAGAAATCTCCAAAGGGACAATTTCATATTGGTTTGCGGAAATAAATGAGATTCTATGTTTGGGATATTGGGATTCCAGATGGTCGATGTAAATTGTGGAGCATATTACACTCAATAATAAGTACATGGGATTAAATTTGAGCATATTTGTTTAAAAGCTATTTTACGCGATGTACTCAAATTTTACTCAATTTTATTCATTTTTGAGTGTATTTGCTCCTTTATTATTATTATTATTATTGCCGAAACGTCAGTGGAGGCCCTACATTGAGACTCAAAACGGTTTTGGGCTGTGTCTGTCTGTCGCGCGATAGCGGCCGCACAAATAGCGCAATTGACTTGAAATTTGGTACACATGTTCATGAGCCCCACGAAATCAGCTGTATAGTTTTTGGTATGTATTCCATTTGTAGTTCGTATACAGGGACACGCCAAAGTTTTTCTTATCATTACGGCCTATGGGAGGAATTTGTACGTATCGCGATACCGGCCGCAAAAATAGCGCTATTGACTTGAAATTTGGTACACATGTTCATGAGCCCCACGAAATCAGCTGTATAGTTTTTGGTCTGTATTCCATTTGTAGTTCGTATACAGGGACACGCCAAAGTTTTTCTTATCATTACGGCCTATGGGCGGAATTTGTATGTTTCGCGATAGCGGCCGCAAAAATAGCGCTATTGACTTGAAATTTAGTATACATGTTCAGGAGCCCCACGAAATCACCTGTATAGTTTTGGTATGTATTTCATTTGTAGTTCGTATACAGGGACACTCCAAAGTTTTTCTTATCATTACGGCCAATGGGAGGAATTTGTATGTATCGCGGTAGCGGCCGCAAAAATAGCGCAATTGATTTGAAATTTGGTACACATGTTCATGAGCCCCACGAAATCAGCTGTATAGTTTTTGGTATGTATTCCATCGTATACAGGGACACGCCAGAGTTTTTCTTATCATTACGGCCTAAGGAGGAAATTTGTATGAATCGCGATAGCGGCCACAAAAATCACGCTATTGACTTGCAATTTGGTACACATATTCATGAGCCCCACGAAATCATCTGTATGTTTTTGGGTGTGTATTCCATTTGTAATTCGTGTACAGGGACGCGCCAGAGTTTTTCTTACCATTACGACCTACGGGAGGAATTTGTATGTACCGCGATAGCCACCGCAAAAATCAAGCTATTCACTTCCAATTTTTGACGAAACGTCAGTGGAGGCCCTCTGTTGAGACTCAAAAGGATTTTGGGTGCCGTCTGTCCGTCTGTATGTGTGTCTGTCGTGTGATAGCGGACGCAAAAATCAGGCTATTGACTTGAAATTTGGTACACATGTTCATGAGCCCCACGAAATCAGCTGTATAGTCTTTGGTATGTATTCCATTTGTAGTTCGTATACAGAGACACGCCAAAGTTTTTCTTATCATTACGACCTATGGGAAGAATTTGTATGTACCGCGATAGCGGCCCCAAAAATCACACTATTCACTGCAAATTTGGTACACATGTTCATGAGCTCAACAGAAATAACTGTATAGTGTTAGGCGTGTATTCCATTTGTCGTTCGTGTACAGGGACACGCCAAAGTGTTTCTTATCATTACGGTCTATGGGAAGAATTTGTATGTACCGCAACAGCGGCCGCAAAAATCCTTCGATTGACTTGCAAATTGTCGCACACTTTCCAGCTTTGCATATAAGTAGCTGTATAATTTTTATTGCTATATTGTTTATAAACTGTGTACAGGGACACGCCAAAATTCTTAACATTACGGCGTATGGGGTGAATTTCGTTTAAACGTATTTTAATACCATTACTTTGCAATCAAGAAAATGAAACTAGCGTACGTGAGTAAGATGCTTAAACTTATGTTGTTTGAAGAAAATATGTGCTTTTAAGATTTCTAATTAATGTACAGGGCCTTACAAAAGTGTTCTGACAATGTCACGGTGTCATCCAAACGATGTTAAATTTGGAACAATTATTAATTTTAAATGCAAAATAAGGTGAATAGTTTTTACTGGTGTATACAATGTTTATGGTTCGTTTACAGAGACACACAAAAAAATTTCGTAACATTGGAGCCTATGGACAAATTTTTATTTAAGCGCGCACTTTACTGCGTTTATGCTGAATTGAAATTAATAAAATTAACATACATTATAAACATGCTTAAAATCATGTTTACTCTTAAAAAAGGGTATGTATCGACTAAATAATTAATGGGACCACACAAAATAATTACGAGTATGTACTGTAATCATCCAAATAATGTCAAATTAGTTTGAAAAATTAATGAGTTATAATTAATTAGGTTTATTCTTATTATTGGCGTTTATAATGATTGTGGCTACTTTACCGGGATACATAAAAGAATTTCGTACTATTACGGTCTATAGTCGGTATTTCTTAAGAGTATTTTAACATGGTTACACTACACCCCATCAAATATAATGAAATTTTATTAGAATTTTAAAAGCATTTTTTCCTGTGGAAAATTGTGGTATAGAATTGGTAGTTAACTTAAAGGTTACGCAAAATATTTCCGATATGCTATGTAATTTTTTTTTTTTTTTTTTTTTTTTTTTGGTATGAAATTTGGTAGTTATTAAATTTGGTAATTATGAATTTCAGGGAAATAATACAAGACCGTCGTTTATTAAGAATACATATTGTTGCGTACTTGGGGGGTTCGTAAGTTGTCCGAGAATGAAAGGCGAAACTTGTAATAATTCAGTGATTTATTCACAGAAAGTTCCAGAAAAATACAGGTCTATAAACCAAGTATCATCTTCAATTCAACCAGTAAACACAGCTTAATCAATAGCCGTTAACAGCACAACAACAGCACAAACTGTTTAACAATAACACATAAAGCAAGTATCATTCAAAAAGGCTTAAGGCAAAGCAAACTGACTCAGACCTGAGACTGACTGCCTCGGTGAAAAAAATGCTCCTTTTATACTTTTCTATGGAACCCAGGCTGTTCTGGAAAATTCTCGTATCTCATCAGCCAATGAGATTAGAGCGTCCATATTTGGTATATCCCTAATAAGGAATTACTCGCCAAGGTCGCCAAAAAATCGCCAAAGAGGGAAACAGTCGCCAAATTTGGCGACAAATCCATTTCTTCCCTTCTTGGAGCTTTTTAATGCGTTTTTAAGGAAAAATTAGGCTATTTTAACACTAAAATGACTAGAAATGCAGAAAATTACCATTTTATCAACTTACTAAGCCTCGTTGAAAGAATTTATGGAAAAGTAAATACAATTATTTATAATTCCGTATCACTTTATATGATATACAGATAAGTATACAAAGAGAGATAGAGCAGAGGGTTGAGGGAGGCTGCAGCCCCTCCTCAGGAATGTATCTGATTATGATAACAAGTCTATCGAATCAATATATACTGTTATATAATAAGGAATAAATAAAAATGACCTATTGAATAATGTCTGATACAAATAGGACGTTGAGTCTCCTGATCTGCAGATCCACTAGTTATTATTATTTTCAGTGCGACTTCAAAGTGCGCGCTTAAGGATTATTATTAAGCAAAAAAGTCTGACATATGAGTGATTAAATATATTTTATTCAACATGATTTATTGTAGTTTATTTATTTTTTATTTTATTATTATTATTATTATTATTTTTTCATTTATCAGATTCATGAATTATAATTTTTTAATTACTAAATAACTGACAGTTGCTAAATCGTGGTAAAATTTATATTAATTTCATTGTAAATAACTTTCATTACTATAATGTGAATAATTTATCAAACAAGTCACAAATAACATATCTTACAACTAAGCTTTTTATGTTATGTTTAAAAATATATAACTCATATAATTGTTTTACATTCATAAAAAGTAATTAAAAAACTCATTAACTGTAAAATTATACACATAGTTTCATAAAAATCATTATCTGTGTAAGAGAACATATTAACAAAATAGAAGCTTAAAACATCACCTTAAATAATTTTCAACAAGGCTGGAATAAACACTTTTTTCTTTCTTTAATTGCAAACAATTACTTGAATAAAAAAAGTTAACTGCTTTGCAAAATACATAATGTTTTATTTTACTTAATTAGTTATTTCTCATTAGTTGTTTTACGATTATGCCGAACATACACCGTAAATTTATTTTATAACATTTTCTTAAAAGAAAAAAAAAAAGAAAGAAAGAAAGAAAGAAAGAAGGAAAAGAAGGAAAAAATAAGAAAATAAGAAGATATAGGAAAAAAAAAAGAAAGAAAGAACAGTTACAAAATATGCTTATTATTTAAAAATAAAATAAAATAAAATAAACTGCATTTTTTTAATATTTAAAAAACATAATTACATAGAATTCAATAAAATACTTTAAAATAATTCTATATGCATTTTTTCTAGGATACTTTATTTTATTTTCACTACATATAGGAAGAAAAAAGAATGAAAGAACAGTTATAAAATATGCTTATTATTTAAAAATAAAATAAAATAAACTGCATTTTTTTTAACATTTAAAAAACATAATTACACAGAATTCAATAAAATACTTTAAAATAATTCTATATGCATTTTTTATAGGATACTTTATTTTATTTTCATTACATTCTATAATAACAAAACATAAAGTGTTTTTTTTTGGGGGGGGCGGGGAGGGGGGAACGGAGGACTATTAATCTCAATCTACGGATGAAACGTTTTCGCCAATTTTGCGATGGTTGTACATTTATCGAAAATATAATTGAATAATTTGAAAGCGATGTTGTAATTCTGAAAAAAAAAAAAAAAAAAAAAAAAAAACTAATAGTCCTCTATACTAAACTAAATTCTGCTTTTGCCAAAGTTTCAACAAAACTTTTTTTTTTTTTTTTTTTTTTTTTTTTTTGTAGAGAGAATGAGAGAAAAAGAAAAGAAAGGAAAATTAATAATAATTAGTATCGAAACGGACAGTATCGAAAAAGTTGAAGAAGCCCTTTTTTAGACAAACATACATAATTTATTTTCATTTTTATTTGTTGCCAAAAAATTTTACGAGTTGATTTTATTTTATTTTATTTATTTATTTATTTTATTTTATTTTATTTATTTTTATTTATTTTTTGAAATGAAAAGAAAATCACACGTAAATATTAAAATTAATATAAAACTTTGTGAAAAACTAAACATACAGGGTAAGAAAATTTTCACTCGGCCCGTCCGAAGACATCCGAGTACCAAGATGTCTTCCCCGCTACGAAAGCATCCTCCCAGCAGGAGCCCCACAGGCTCCGGCACCCCAGACACCGCACCACACACCGAGCGCACCAAACGGGAGTCAGGGACCGCACAGAGCGGCACCCACCCAGCAGGGGCAAGGCGCAAGCGCCACCGCCCGCAAACCACCCAGGCAAAGCCCAGGCGCAGCTGCAGCGAACAGCACCACACCACAACCCACCAAAACCCACCCTCGACAAGAAAGTCTTAAACAAAAGCCATAAAGGCAAATAGCCAATATACAAACTAACAATTTAACAAAACTTATAAAGTATCCAGATAAATATAATAACAAGTAGTGGATGAATGGGAACAAGGAAAAATATAAATAAAGAAGCCAGGTCAGAGGCACGAAACAACTTGTTCACCAAATATACAAATAATAACCCAATTCCCAAATAATAACAAACACCAATATATTTTTATTTTGATAAAAACAATTGCTTAACTCTTTTAAGCAATCAAACAATAAACAATAACACAAATAATCCAATAATCACATCACCACACAAAATACAGACAACAGTAATAAATTTTAATAAGTATACAAATACAAATTAAATAAAACATCACATCACAGAACAACATATAAAATAAGTAGTAGGATACAAACCCCAAAACTTAAAAACTTCAAGAGATTTCCACAATAAGAACGAAAAATTACTCCTAAAATATACTCCTGAAAAACAACACCACAGCACACACACCAAAAATAACACATAAATAAACTCACCTCTAACTTAAGAGTTCAGAAAATAATACGTTACAAAAATACTTGACAATTTCTAATAAACCAACCTTGGTTTTCTTATTAGTAAGTAGAACGTAAAGATTAACATTCTTATAATCTTTCGTAAAGTAACTGAGCCTCACATTTTCCACCAAAGGACAAGAGTAAACAATATGGTAAATACCTTGAATCCCATGGTTAAAACTGCATAGGAAACTCTTACCGAAAAATCTATTCTGGTAGGTTCCCATACAGCCGTGATTGGTAACCAACTGATTCAGATAGAAATCGCCAAAATTCCGCCTAATATCAACCCTGGGAAAGAGCTGATATGTATAATAATAATCCAGTCTTCTGGTAATAATTTTGTCTAAAATCTTACCCATTGGAGGAAGAAAACAAATAGGACGATAACTCCTGGGTGGGCAGGATCCTGACCTTTTTTAGGAATCAAAAGCACTTTTGCTTTCTTCCATATTTTCGGGAAAATACTATTGATCATGCAATGATTCATTATATTAGTAAACCAACTTCTGTCAGCATAGAAGACATGTTTTACAATTTCGTATTGGATCCCATCCAACCCAGGAGCTCTGTTATCCTTCAAACTCCTCATTATCATGGCCACCTCCAGCTCCGTAACTTGTTGAAAATCTTCTTCAACCGTCATCGACTTTCTTTCCCAGGCATTATAGTCCGACCCAAAGTGATGAGCAAGGATAGTACAGATACTTTCATTTCTTGTATCAGTCTTTTCCCCATCTTCTTTAAAGATGCTCACGATATCAATTCTCTTTTTTGATTTTCCAGAAACAACAGTATAAAGACTATTGTGAATTGATTTTTTCGAGATATTATTAATATAACTTTTGAATTTCTCTCTTTTGGTCTGTAATAGTAATTTCTTATATTGACATTGACACTTCTTAAATTCCAAGTGTTTCCTCAACCTTTCCTCGTCTTCGGTTTCCTTCTGAAACCTACGCCTTAAAGCCCTAGCTTTACTTCTCATACACTGCAACTCCAACGTCCACCAAGGGGCATTTTTCTTTGTCTTCTTAAGCGGCTTTCTTACGCACTCCACTACAACTTCATATAACTTTTTTTGGAAATCTTCTATAAATTTCTCGAAATCTTCAATATTAATAGACCTGAATTGGTCAATTAACTTAATAATTCTGGACTTTAGCTTCCACCAATCCAACCTTCTCAACGAAATAATATTACTGAGCAACTCAATTTTCTTATCGAGATAAATATTAGTAATAATAAGGTTATGATCGCTACCATAATGTCTATCCACAACATCAAAATCATAAGTATAATTCTGATCAAAGCTTTTCACCATAGCAAGATCTATCCAACTCTTCTTATTACCTCTGATAAATGTGGGCAGCGAATCAGCTCGATTCAGAAGAAGCAAATCATAACCAAGGAGAAGCTCAATAACTTTGTCACCTCTATCATCCAACGGTCTTTGGCCCCATATAAAAGACTTGGCATTCCAGTCGCCCATGGTAACGAACGGAGTAGAAGGGAACTTATTCAGTAGGAGATGAATGATGTTAATTTCCTCTTGGATGTCACCAGAAGGTTTAGAATATACAGAGACCATGATAAATTTAAGATCACTGACTGTGATCTCCACAGCCACAACATAACGACTACAAAAATAAGTAAATATAATAAAATTAGAATTACAAATAATAATAGCAGCCTTCGCTTAAGACTTATAGTAGATCGCCTTGCAATCTTTAGGAAGACTTACAAGTTTGTCTTTATAGAGATACATTTCGTTAATACTGACAAGATCAATATCGTTACTATTTTTAAGGTCCTGGAAAAGAGTGGCAGAAGCCACTTTACTGTTTCCAAGATTTAAATGCCATATACAGATTTTGTCAAGCGATCTATTCTCCATAGTCAATTCTTGATATCAATCTCTCAATTTTTTTATTCCAAACTTGACAAGTGTTATCAGTAACGATATGATCGAGGCTATAATTTGTTTTATAGGTATTGTTTGAGTAAAGACAATTAGCACACTTCGTTTCCTTTTTACATTCTTTCATTTCATGGTCTCTGTCACCACACTTCATACATATTCTTACATTACGACAATATTTGCTAGTATGCCCATATTTACCACAGTTAAAGCACAACATTGGTCGGAGGTGTTCTTTGCAGTCCATCCTCCGCCAACAAAGCTTAATCTTCTTCAACTTCATAACTTCAGCAAATTCGGTAGGATTGAGAGCCATAACCCAATTCAATCCTCCTCTACCCTTGTATTTATATTTGATTTTCAAATCTTCTGGGAATGTGATTTGATTGTTTTGCTTGATCTCCTCAAGTAACTGTGTTTCTTCAACCTCCTCATCCACGCCAAATATAATGATTTGGGGATGTCTTTTCCTCAATTCCACTTCTTCGAAATTTTTCAATACATCTTTTTCCTTGAACTCTCTGATAAGGACATTTATGTCCTCCTTCTGGGACACCTCAATAATGATACCACCATTAGAAATATTTCTAACGGCGTTAACTCCTACTTTTAATTGAGACGGGTTAATGGACTTCTTAACCGTCTTCATGGTATCAGCAGACTTCGTCGTTTTGTCCGGAGGAAGAATCTTAACTGCATAAGTCTTCCGAGTCCGGGACCGACTTCTTGCTCTCTCCAACCTGGACGGTAATGGAGTTTTCTTGACCACATCACTTTATTGTTTACTCGCTAGCTGTTTGTCCTTCTCTCCCATAATCCCCGTCATATGAGAGATTATATTTGATAGATCGATTACGATTCGTACTAAATCTTGTAATTTCTATCTGAGGTTCACTCAACTCTTTCCTGATATCCTTTTTAATGAATAAACCAATCATTTCCTCCTGAAGGGTCAATGCCCTGGCAATGAACCCTTCCGTCTCCTCCGAGATATTGCTGGTATCTCCAGCATTCACCTCATCTCCAGTCTCCGACATTTTACGTCGAGCTGGAAAAAACACACAAAAAACCAACAACAATAATAAATATAAACAAGTTAAGGCTGAGCAATATTGTTGCTTTACAATTCTCAGATTTGGCCGCTATGAAATAGCGTTTCTAGTCAGAACCAACTAAGAGGTTCTGAGAATGGTCTTTTGCTGAGCATACACTATGAGCAATTGTACTTAGCAAAAACAAAAACACCACTTAAAAGCAGACACAACAATCTTTATACAATCTTTGTCAGTGGTGGACCTCTGACCAAACATACAGGGTAATATTAACGTCATTATAGCGCTTTTTTTTATGTATTGAAAATTAGATACTTTTTGATTGATAAATATTATTAAAAATCATACAAAAACATCTTTTAAAACTTTTCTTACTTCCTTACTTTTAGTTTTCCTAAAAAAATTAGAAAACTTTAAAATACCGTTGAAACATAATAAATTTTTATTTACTCCATAGTTAATGATTAGAAATAAACTATCTTGTAGGTAAATTAAATAATATGGTGTGTCACTCACACAACTTTCTGTTACCGTGAAATTTAGTACTATAAATACAGGTTTGAGATTAAGAGATAAGATAAAAAGTACTGTTATGTAAATCTATGTTAAAACAATTCAAATAGGCTTCGGAAGAGTTTTATATGATAATTAGTTCTATGTGAGGGGGGGTCTACTGTTATATATGTAACCATGACTTTAACTGTATATCTATCTGTAACTGTAATTATAACTGTATCATGTATGCTTAACTGTAAGATCTTTTTGAGGAGGATAAAATAGTCTTTTATAATGGTAGAATAGTTGTTCCTGTTTACCTTAGAAAAGAAATGCTTAATAAAATTCACGATGGACATTTCGGAATAGAAAAAGAAAAAAAAAATCTAGAGCTAGAGTAATTTTTTTATTGGCCTAATATCGGAAATTTTATTGAAAATTTAATTTCTAAATGCTCTGTCTGTGAAAAGTAGAGACCAAAAAACTGTAAAGAACCACTCATTTCACATGACATTTATACCACATAATTTTATTCCCGCATTGCACACAACCACACAAACGGAGAAATATTGTCTAATACAGATAAAATCATGTTTAAGGCATCTTAAAACATGTAAATACATTAAAGGGCAAAAATTGAAAAAAAATTAACGAATCCAATGTTTTCTTTTTGTAAAGAAAATAAAAATCCGAAATTTTCTATTTCATGTTTTATGTTTTGTAAAACACACACACAAGCACACACACACAAGCACACACACACACACACAAAAAAAAAAAAAAAAAAAAAAAAAAAAAAATACTAATTAGCTAACAAAAAATAATTTTTTAAATGCCAAAAATTATTTACACAAAAACTTCTGTTTAAATTGATTAAAATGATTTTTAGCTGAATGCAATTACGATTATAGTATATTTTAAAAGGAGTAATATTCTTTTACAATAAATATATCCTAATAATTAGATTATTTTGCTTTAAACGAATTAGTTTTTGCATAAAGCGTGATCTTTTATGTGTTTTTTAATCAACCAATGCAGTTTTTTATTAAAATACCATCTCATAAATTTAAATGTTTAAAGTTTAATAAAACTTTTCTTGCACGAAAAAATTCTTTTTATATCTAGCTTTTATAATATGAAAATCAGATTTATTTTTACTTTTGACAATAAAAAGGCATGATTACATCTCTGTTGAAGAGAAAATCAAATTCATGAAAAAGAATTTTTGCTTAATGATGATAAATTTAATATCATAAATGGCTGACAAAAAGGTAAATGAAAGAGAACAGGAAGTTAAAATTGAACCGATTATTTATTATTTTTTTCCGTCATTTTCATATAAATTGCATTTATTTTTATGCATTTTCGGTATTTTTTTAAATGAAATTTCCTTTTAAAAAATACTGAAAATTATGCATTTAATTTTTCTCTTAGTTTCTTCAAAAATATAAAATATCTAGTAAGTTTCTATAAAAGTATGAAATTCATTATGCTGCAACTGTATAAATATTTTTTTTCAATCACTTTACTTTCCGAATATACCGTCGCCAATTGCCCATAGCGCAGCACTAGTGCGACGTAAAACCCAACCACCAACTAACTTTCCGAGCATACGTATGTAAGGAAAGTATAACAATCATGTCAAAAATACGAGTTTGAGATTTTGATGTATCTGTAGGTCCCTTCAGTTCACATTTGCTATTTTTAATGTGATGTATGTATGTACGTATGTATGTATATATATAAGAATGTGAGTGAACACGATAGCGTCTAAACGCTTTGTTTGAATGAGTTGAAAATTGGTTCGTATGTTATAGATCACCGCAGCACGAACCCTACCAACAACTCTAGTGATTTTAGTAAATCAAGCACTTACATTTTCTTACAGCGACATAAAGAAAAATTTTCTATCAATATGACCTATTATTCTACGGGCTCAAATTTTTAAAGTGAGATAGCATCTAAATGCCTTATGAGCTGAAACTTTAAACAGATGTTATAAGTTACCGTCGTACGAACTGTATGGATTTTGATGAATCTTAATAAAAAAAAAAAAAAAAAAACCTTATTATTATGGCCTGTGGGCTCAAATTTTGTACAATAGTGTCCAAATGCCTCATTCGATTGAGCTGAAAAATTATACACATTATATAAGTCATCACTTCACAATTTCCATAGATTTTGGTGAATATAGCACTTGTAGTTTTTTACAGGAACACAGCGAAAAATTCCTTATCATTATGCCCTATGGGCTCAAATTATTTAAAGTGCAATAGCGTCTGAATACCTTTTCCGATTGAGCTGAAAATACAGAAGATACATGCTATAAATCATTGTCACACAAACCGTATGAATTTTGGTGAACCTAGATTTTATAGTGTTTTTACAGGGCCAAAACGAATATTTTTTTTATCATTGTGTCTTAAAGGCACAAGTTATTTAAAGTGCGATAGTGATTTAACATAGATTACCGTCACACAAACTGTAGGAATTTTCAAGAATCTAGCACTTATAGATTTTACAGGGACACAAAGAAAAAGTATTTTTCATTGTAGCTTATGGACTCCTCAAATTATTTAAAGTGCTATAACGTCTGAACGCCTCATCCGAATGACTTGAAAATTTATACACATGTTGCAGGTCACAGTCGTACGAACTGTATAGATTTTGGTGAGTTTGGATCTCACAGATTTTTACAGTTACATAAAAGAAAATTTTATAACATTATGACCTATAGGCTCAAATGATTTGAAAGGTAATAGTGTTAAATTAAACAACATATTATATACAGAAAAATACTCAAACACCCTATTGTAATATGCTCTTTTGTATATTTAACGACTTTTGTGACTTTTATTTTTTATACAACCGTTAAATATTCACTGTTCGGAAAGATGAGTAGAGTCACTCCAGATTTTTTATGTTCCTATCGCCGATTTTACTTTCATATATCTTTTTTACGTTGTTTAAATTTGAATTAATAATACTATACGCATTTTTTTAAAACGATCCTTCCTTTCATTTTGCACCCGGCTGTACAAACATGTGGATCAATTCACAAATATGTATTTTATGTCAATTTGAAATTTTGAAGTGGCCGCCACTTGAAAACAAAATGGCGGATCAGCTTGGTTAACAAACTCATTTAAAATATTCATGAGATCCTTTGTTCAAATTTTTTTCTAATTGACAGAGTGTTTCGCAGTGATTCGCAGTTTATCGTGATAAAAAATTTTCAGGTGGCCTGTGATTTCAGTGTGCACCGTATGAAACAAGATGGCGAAATAATTTATCCACTGTACTCTTTCAAGATATTTCTAAGATAAGTCCACTGACAAATTCTGATTCGAATTAATGAAGAATATTTTGAGTGAAGTTATTGTGTGAAGTTATTGTGTTCAAAAAATTTCATTTTGCCGCGGGTCTTCCAGTGGCTCGTAATTTAATTTTTCCGCCATTTTGAAATATATTGACGGAATCAAGTTAAACTTGATTGATACTCTGATATGGGCTATGTATGTTCGAATTTAAACCAAATCCGATGATAAAAACATTTTTTACAACGTGAATTTTAAATTTCCAAATGACCTCCACTTGGAAACAAAATGGCGGAGCAACTTAGTTAACGAACTCATCCAAAATACTTGAACCAAAATTGGTCAGTAGATTTGACCAACATTGGTTCAAATCGGTTCGATATTCCCGAAGGTGTCGCAATGTCAAATTTTCTAGCACCTCACAATTTCAAGTGGCCGCCATATGGCAAATTAAACTTTCTAACGCACGCCTTTAAGATATTTCTAATTTGAGTCTTTTTTCCGACTTTGAAAGTAGACATTGAACGAATTGATTATTTCTTAGTTATTGCGATGGCAAAATTTTTAGTGGCAGCTGATTTTATGTGACCCCGTTATTTCGAATTGACACCATTTGTAACAAGTTGGAAGTGTAAAGTTTATTAATAAACTATTTATTAATAAACTTAAACAATTAATTAATAATAACAATTTATTAATAAAACAGTAAAGTTTATTAATAAACTTGACTAACACCTTGATATAAGCTATGTATCAGTAGAATTTTAAGCAAATCCGATCTTAAATCCGATTTTTACGATGTGAATTTAAAATATCAAATGGTCGCCGCTTGGAAACAAAATGACGGAGAAACTGGATTAACGAACACGTCCAAGAAATTTGTAAAATAACTTTACTGAACAACTTTGATTCGAATCGGTTCTATTTTTTAGAATTTATCGGGATAACAAATTTTCCATTATATATATATATATATATATATATATATATATATTATCTTTAATAATAAAAGGAAAGGTTTGTCTGTCTATCTATCTATCTATCTGTTCTTCTATACGTTCAACCCCTATTGAACATAGAAGTACAAAAATTGACATACGGATGACCTTCCCAAGGGTACAGTGAAAACAGAATTTAAAAATTTTAATGACAGACATATTAATGAAGATGTCAACCTATGTCAAATAATAGATGAGTCAATTCTGGCCTTAAGCAGAGTTAAATGCCCAAATAATTTAAAAATGTCGGTCCAATCTTTAAAAATTAGGAACCAAATGAAAGGGACAATTTTTCTGAATCCATGGGTGAAAACAGCATTTCAACACGAAAATTAGATTTTTAAAGTTAACTAAAGTATGAAATTTAGGTAGCAACTCTTCATTATTCCATTTATCAATTCTTCAGTGTCAGACATTATGGCTAACTATTCTTCCGGCTGGGAATAAATGCATTTCGAATACGTGGCAAGATACTGGAAATAAAAAAAGGAGTTTTTGAATTTTTTTCAGTTTTAAATCGATTTAAGCTGAAATTGGTAATTATTCCGTGATTACTGCTCATCTGTCTGTAGTTAAAAAATCTAAGGTATAGCTTTAAAAAAGAAAAAAAAAATGGATTATACTTTTAAATTAATTTTTATTCCCTCTTTCTATGTAAAGAGACTTTACTTTCAACAGAATAATAAAGATTTTATTTTTCTGAACTGGGCTGTAAAAAGCAATTTTTGGAATTTCTTAAATTTAGACGGATTTCAACAGAAATCGCTAATCGCCCTTGATAGATTAGCCATTTCCAGTCTAAAATATATCAAAGATATTCATAAGATATTTTACTATGTATATGTATATATATATATATATATATATATTGTATAGATATTCATAAGCATTTTTATTACGGACTATTAAAGTAATATAAGCCGTTCAAGTTCTGTATGAAACTTTCAGAGAAAACTACGGAAAACACGGAACGGCTTCATTCTTTTATATTTTACAGAATTTCGAATTCCGATTTCCGCTCACATTTCGTACTAAAAATTTTTAATGGCACATAGCCCGGAATTGCGCAGGTTTCGAGAAAAGTTAATCACAAATCTCTATATATTAAAAAAAGTTACTGTCACTGGCGTCAAATTTTTTTGTCTGTGACAGCATCTTCTGACGGAGGTCAGGGCCCTTCGCGTCTTGAGAGGTATCAATGTGTTCCGAATATTCCCAGGAAGACATTTCAGCCTCTTAGAAATTTCTATCATTTTAATTAAAGAAGTCATTAACTGAAAACGACAAGTTTATGAAGGTACTCTGTTTGCCATTTTGAAAAAAGTTTCTCCCAGTGACGTTATTCTTCTGTCATGAAGTCATTTTACACGAGAAAATTAAAATATGATCCATGGTTGTACGTAGGTAGGTAGGTTGGTTGGATTTAACGTCGCTCCAATTCTACGCTATGGGAAATTGGCGACGGTCTGAGACGCACCCCTAGAGATGTTCCGGAGACATTTCATCACAATTTTGAACCTTCACGGAGGGGATCCCCCTCCGCTTTGGTGATCCCCAGAGGTATAGTGGGAATGGGAACATGGAGGACTTTGCGACCACAACAGATTTTATGTGCACCAGCCACCATTGGTGTACACGACGGTCTTTGGCCGGCCCAAGTATCGAATCAGCAATCCTCCAATTACGTGCTCAGAGCTCTACCGACTAGGGTGCCGCGGTCCGAAACCATGGATGCAAAAACAAACAAGATAAACTTTTTTCTCTACTTTTAGATGGATGGATGGTTGGATAGTTGGGTTTTACGTCGCACTAGTGCTGTGCAGATGGGCAATTGGCGACGGTCTGGGACACACCCCTAGAGGTGGTCCGTAGACATGCTATCACAATTTTGATTCTCAACGGAAGGGGTGGCTTTCCTGTTTGGGTGACCCCCAGAGATATAATTTTTGATGGGAACATGGAAGACATTGCGGCCACGACAGATTTTACATGCACCAACCACCATTAGTGTACACGGCTGTCTTTGGCCGGCTCGAGTACCGAACCCGCAATCTTCCAATTACGAGGACAGCGCTCTGCCGACTGGGCTACCGCGGCCCTCTCTACTTTTAGAAAATTAATCTTGTTACACGGGAAAATTAAAATATGATCCATAGTTGTAGGTAGGTAGATAATTAGGCAGGTTGTGATTGACGTCGCACCATTACTGCGCTATAGATAAGTGGCGAGGTTTGTAACGCACTCTTGCGGATGTTCCGGAGACATGCCACCCCAGCTTTGGTCCTACACGAAGGGGATAGCTCCCCAGCTTCGGTGGCACCCAGAGGTATAATTTTGATGGGAACACGGAGGACATTGTGGCCAAGGCATATTTTACGTGCACCAGCCTCCATTAATGTACACGACGGTCTTCAGCGCTCTACCGACTGGGGTACCGTGGCCCTGATTTAAGTTTGTAAAAAAGAAATAAAAAGGTTTATATACTAAACCTGTAATGCAAAATGGTCTAGATATTATGATTTTCTTTCTATTAATATATATATATATATATATATATATATATATATGTTATATATTTCGATTTGAAATTGAATATGAGGATTTCCATAACAATTTTCTGCTTTTGTCTTGTAATATGAACTATTAATGTTCCTTTTCAGTGAAAGAAAGCAGCGAATAGGCGGACAGAGTTCTGCATGTGTTGATAAGTAAAGTGAGTCGGGGAAGTGGCGTTCCTCCCTGCAACGTCTGCGCCTACGCTTCCATCATTGTACTATAGATTGTGGTAAGATTCATCGGAGAAAAAAATTCCCGCCACGTGCTGTGTTGCTGAGCTCATTGAAGTAGGAGGCGTCTGTGATTCAACGAGAGGGGAATACTGCGTAGAGAAACCCTTTTCGCAGTTCATGCTGCATAAATGGCGATGAACCGTAGAGCTAGACAACAAAACACCTGTAACCGTGCTCCAACGTTGTGCTAACACACGAGAGGAAGCTGTACGGTCCGTCACAGCCATGCGGATAAGATGTCTGTCGACTCGTGGCGTTGTTCTACTGCGTGCCCCACTGCCAGGTTTTCTGCATGTTTGATTCTCCTCTGTTCATTTCCTCCAAACGCACATCACTGTTGAGGCATTACACTGCGTGCGGGCTATTTCTCTATACAAAAATCCCCCCTCTCGTATACCAACGATGCGGCCTCGTAAGAACTCCGTTAGTTATTTGTATGGCACCTTCCGCTTTTGACGAGGCATATTGACCACCAATGAAACGTTGACAGCAGACAGAGGACGATAAACGGATTTCAACGCGCATTTATAGTCCTTTATATACCTGGAACAAGCGACTGATAAGGAGCCGGTTCTCGTTCCACGCATGCTCAATCGCTTTGTAATTCTAATCATTTGCATGCCTTACATCACTTTACATTTCCTGTAAGTTTGGTCCAGTTTGCATAATCCTTTCATGGTATTGCAAATTTCACAAACATGAGTGTATATATATGTATATATATGTATATATATATATATATATATATATATATATAATAATCGAAGCGATTGCAACAGGTCAATTTCTAAAGAAATTAACTTAATAAAAATTAATAATAATAATAAACGAATTGCTGATTTTTTTTTATTTTATTCAAGCATAATATATTTAATATATATCAAATTATCCGTTCTTTTGATAAAGGAAGCCGAAGGTTATTAGAAAGTGATATTAAAATCAACAGGATTCTTGTCAATATCATATGTGATATTTTAAAACTCGTCCAATCTTTATAAGATCATTTATTCTCGAAATATTGTCTATGCTGCCTAATGTGTACTAACTAACAAATTGAGTAAACTTCGGGAAACTTCACACCAACTGAGTGATTTTTAGATTCTACACGCCTCAAAACTTGAAAAAAAAAAGTGCAAAAACTGAGGTTGAATTTTTTAAGAATACTTAAATTTCTCGTACTTATATTATGATGGGCAACTAAAAATAATGTAGTATCTTTTAATGTAAAATATCTATGACTAGACTCTAGAAATATTACGTAATATTATAAATGTGGGTGTATGAAATGTATTAAAAATTTTATATTAATGCATGTGTGTGTATATGCGTTTGTATGTATTCATAATATCTTTCGTAGTCCAGTATTATAATGTCTATTATTTAGAGTATATTTATTTTCTTGCAAACAAATACTCTTATAATTCAAGTAATTTTATCAAAAATGAATTAAAAAGTTCTTCGAACATTTTCCAGGAAATTTAAGTCTTATAATGCTGCTTTACGCGCACTCTAGGCAAATGTTATTGTCCATAAAATGTATGTAGAATGTTAACCACCACAAAAAATTTCTTTTAAACTGCAAGTTGAGACATCTTTGATCTAATTATCTGATAAACTTTACACGAATAAAGTTTTAAAAATTTTAACAAGATAAGAGTAAAGGAAAATAAAACTTTATGACGCTGTTAAAGGAAAACCCTTATTATTTTAAGGAAAAATACATTCTTTTTTCTAAAGATAATATAAGAATGAAAGCAGACTGTAGATAAAAATATATACTCAAAAGGAAACGGATATTTTTAAACATTTAATTAGTAGAACTATTTAAAAGGAATACTACTATAATATAAAGTGTTATACCACCACAATAATAATAATAATAATAATAATTTCTTCTTAAATATAACAACAGAACTGTTTTGCAATTGCTTTATAAAAATGTTTCTCAAAGGCACACTGCCATGGCACACTGCCGCTCTCTAAAAACATGTCCGAGTGTGCCCTTTCCCATAAAAAAAAAAAAAAAAAAAAAACATGTATCAAGATATGCATGTATCTTAGCCCTTTGTATCTTAACCCTTTAACGTTCATTCCGTATTTTCTTTTGAAACTTACTAAACTAATTAAAAAAATTGCTATTAGACACATATCTAATCATAAATATGTAAAATAAAAAAAAGGAAAGAAAGCATTTTAAATGTTTGAGAAATTTTTCGTTTCAAGATTTATTTTTTAACCTGATTACATGTAAACAGTAATTTATTTGATAAATAAATAATTTTGCAAGTAAGCAAAATAAATTAAAAAAAAAAAAAAAAAATCTTGCGACAGTTGTTTTATGATACGGCCCGTCATCAGACGAATAAACTAGGCACGAGTTCGTTATTAAAGCAGCAACTATGCATTCGCGCCTATACTAAGAAATTTAAAGCGACTTCTTAATTTCACTTTCTTTGAAGCATTATTTGTTTAATTTTGTAGCAGTGTTGATTTCTGAATAACAGAGAAGGAAAAAAAAAAGTTTAAAAATCGTTTAAAACAAGAGGAAAATAGTGAAAAATCGTTTGATAGAAACATGTTAAATAAGTGGTTTTAGTTCGAAACAAATGAACGTTAAAGGGTTAAAATATAATTAATTATAACTTTATAAGTATAATTGTTGTACCATTTCTTTGCAGATAAAACTTTCTTTTCACCAACACATCATTATTATGTTAAGAAACAGCATTATTTCCTTCAAAAACAACCATTTACTTTTATTGTGGTTCTTAATTATTTTGAAAGTTTTGAAAGTGGATGTTAAGTACTGTTACTTATTATCAGAGGAATACACTGAAATAAAACGTATACATTTTTCTTTCTTATTTAAAAAGCATTATATTGAACAGTCCTATACTGGATATAAACCAAAGTTAAGCTCCAAAAAAGAAAGTAAAACGGCATTCTACTTGGACATACAATGAAAATTATGCCCGACGTTATATTTGTGTGAATTGAGATTTTTTTCCGTCATCTACATTAATAAAATCAGAAATGTATCTGTAAATTTCTCAAAATCAAAACATTTTACGATATGTTCACGTTTGACACATCGATTCACACACTAAGGCCAAAAATGACTTCGAAATTTTTTTTCTACGAGTGTGGTTGTGTGGGTGGGTGGGTCGTTGTGTTCATATGTCTGTAACGCAATTTTTTGCGGGTATCACGTGTGAACGGCTGACCGAAATTCAACGACACTTGGCAGAAATTTAGATTCGTACCCAACTTAAAGTTATATGTATAGATCATTTCCAAATTTCGTTTGGATTCAGAGATATGAGTATAAAACTCCTGCTTATGGGCTATACGGTTTTTGTCAGTAAAACGCTTTGAATAATAAAAATATATATATAGCCTTATCTTTACTTTGTAGACATGAGGAACCCCAAAATGATTTTATAATATTTTATCTGTGTAAATGAGAGGGGTGGAGGTATATGGAACGTTTTGGTTTTGACCGGGTATCACTTAAAGATGGCTGGATGGATTTCAGTTACACTTGACTGTGGTTTAGATTTTACCTAATTTAAAATTATATCCATTGAACATTTCAAAATTTTAATTATATTTATATATGAGCCAAACATGCTGCTGTAACCAATTAAAAATTATATCTAGGTATTTAGATATGTCAAAAAGACTACGTTTGTCAAAAAACTCGACATTCTATTTGTTGTTTTGTTTTTGATGTATTCTTACGCAGACGATATCTATCCATATTTTTTTTAAAAAATTTATTATTATTTTTTTTTTCCTTTAAAAGGTTAGATTGTTTTGTACATATAAAACATATTTTTTCGCTAGCAGTGGTGATTAGATGTTCTGTAAAAAGCTATAAAAAAGTTATGTAAAAGGAGGGATCTATTTAGCATACATTTTCACTAATTATTTTTGTAAATGCTTACAGCTGCTACATTTAGTTCATTAAATTAAAGAATAATTGCAGGTATTATCTGGAAAACAAAAATGCAATATTATTTTTATAATATGAGAATTACACTTATCTCTGGATAATTGTATTAAACGGGAATATATATATATATATATATATATATATATATATATAAAGAAAAGAAAAGAAAGGAAATGAAAATCAAGGAAAAGTAGAGCAGAAAAGCTGAAAATATAATGTTTTACACAACTTTTGCTTGCTTTATTTTTTAAAGAAAAAATAAAGAAACATTCAAATCAAATAATCTCATATAATATGATAATGGGGAATTTGCACACATGGGAGATTTGAACAAAATCCTTTTTTTTTTTTTTGTATTTTTAGGCTCATAAATTTCAAAAAGTTTATTAAAATTGCAAAAAAAATGTTATCATTAATTTTAAAAATAACTTTAAAATTAACCAAAAGCTGTTAGCCTAGTTAGCAAGCAGCAATTCGTTTTAACTTACGTAATTATCAATCGTTTATGTGATTTCTGAGAATTTCTTTTTCATCTTATAATCATTTAATATCATTATCACCATTTTACATTATCATTATTTTCAATTGTTTTCGTTTCATGGTGGTTGTCGAGTGTTTTCGCTTAATAGGATCCTGTGTAACGCTAAAGAATAAGTGCAGAGTGGTAAAATACAATATTTATACTATGATTTTTTAATATTCGACATAAAATACAAAACCTATTTCACTGATTCAGGAGCAAAGCAAAGCACGAAATCGAATGTAAACAACGATTACTCCCGTTTGTTGTCATAAAGAGTGACGTCATGATAAATTATACTGAGTTTTCTCGATAGAGTAGAAAGTGCGATGGTAAAATTGTTATAAATCCATAATTAGATTTAAAATAAAGAAAATGTATGCATTTATTTTCTTACCTTTCATTTTCTATCATTTAAGAATAAAATCAGAAAACGTACAAATTCTCTATTACCAAAATCATTAACATTTTCCCTGCAGTCAGATGACTCATCATTGCCACACTTTCTTATATTCAGTTAATAAACTAATGCTTTATCCACTGTGATAATTGGTCTATGGATAAACTTAATACGTTGTTATACATTAGTTTACTTAAGTTGCTGTGATCCATGTGGACATGCTTAACATTGTGAAGATTGTTTGAGTTATTTTGGTTGTTTATTTAACTAATATTTTGGTTTTACTTGCTTTTTTCACATTCTTTCTCTAAATTAGATTAAATTATTTGAGTGCAAGATCGAGAAACCCGCTGATAATTTGCTGTAATAATCCCCATGAACGAAATCTAGTATTGGTGCTCAAAGGCAAAGAAAGTTTCCTTTAAAAGTTTTCTTTGCCATTATGAGCTTTTCTTTTATCTTTTTTCCCAACTAATTTGTCTTAAAATGAGTTTAATTAGTCCTAGTGAGTTCATTCTCTCATTGGTTGTTTGCTTCTTTTCTTCTAGTTCAATATCGATTTATCATAAAATCATCAAATTTTGAAATGGAGCTCAATATCTAGGAATAATGTTAAGTTTAAAGGGAAATTAAATTAATTAAAAAACAAAATAAGTAGAATAAGTAGAATTAATTGTTTAAAAATTTGAACTAAAAGTTATTACAGGATAATTTAATCTGTGAAAATTAATTGATAATGGTCTATGTGGTATTCAGTTGCATATATATATTTTTAATTTTTATAATTTGTCGGTATCTTCCTATTCTCCAGTTTGTGTGAAAGTTTTACATGTGGCTACTCTGTTTTTTTTCTAGTTTTCTCTATGGATTCCTTGATGATTTGATTTAATATTTATTTAATTTCTCATTCAAATTGGTTTTGCTGCCTCGATCGGGTCTGAAACAATATAAATTGCTGTGATTAGCTATATTGTTTTTCGAAATCGATGCAGCTTTCACAGCTTTATGAAGTACATGCCTCCTGACGCGTTTTTACTTCTAATTTTAAGAATTTTCATCCAATTATTATTTCTGTGGTCCTTTAGTTATTTTCTCCGTCATTAAGTTTAATGGTCCTCTTTCTATTAGTATCATTCATGTCGGCGTAAGTAATTGAAATTGTTTTAGTCTCTTATTGGTTCTTAATCTCTATCGTAGCATTTTTATGTCAGTCTTACCTATAAGTTAAAATCAGTTCTATTTTTGCTGTGTTGGTATTGTTTTGTATCTATTAATTGCCAAATTTTAAGGTTAAATTTTATTACGATATCTATCATATATATATATATATCGGTAGATAGATAAACGAAGCGACTGAATTAGGTGAATTTCTAAAAAGAATAACTTAATAAAAATAAACAGATTTTTATTTCATTCAAGCATAATATATTTAATATATTCCAAAATATCCGTTATTTTGATAGAGGAAGCCAAATGTTATTAGTAAGCGATATTATAATCAATAGATTCATGTCAGTATCATATGTGATAATTAAAAACTTGTCCGAACGTTATACGATTAATGGTTCTCAGGTTAATGTATACGCTGTCTAAAAATGCTAACATACAAACTGACTAACCTTCGGGCAACATCACTCCAGATGTGTGATTTTAGATTCATGAGGCCTCAGAACGTGGAAAAATTTCGAAAACTGAGGTTGAAATTTTTAGAAATACTTATATTCCCCGTACGCGTATAATGCACAACTACAAATAAACTAATATTTTTCTAATGTAAAATATCAATGATTATCGACTGTAGAAAAATGACATAAAATTAGAAAAGTGAGTGTGTGAAATGCATGTCAAAATTTTAAATTTATGCATGTGTGTGCATATGCATTTATATGCATGCATATTTTTCGTAGTCTAGTTTTATAATACCCATTATTTAGAGTATCTTTACTTTCTTGAATAAAATACTCGTATAATTCAAGTAATTTTATCAAAGTGAATTAAAAAAGTCTTCGAGCATTTTTCAAGAAATTTAGGTCTTATATTGTTACTTTACGCTCGCTCTATGCAAACGTTATTGGCTATAAAAAGTGTGTAGAATATTAACAACCAGAAAAAAAAGTCTTTTAAACTGCAAGTTGAGACATCTTTGATCTAATTATCTGCTAAATTTTATGCGACTAAAGTTTCAGAAATTTTAACCAGAAGATAAGAATAAAAGGAAAATAAAACTTATGAAGCTGTTAAAGGAAAACCCTTATTACTTTACGGAAAAGTACATTTCTTTTTCTAAAGATAATATAAGAATGGAGGTATATTGTAGATAAAAATATGTACTTAAAAGGAAACGGATATTTTTTAAACATTTTTATTACTAGAATTACTTAAAAGGAATATTTCATAAAATGTTGTACCACTACAAAATTATTATTATTATTATTATTTTTAATATAACAATAGAATTGTTTTGCAATTTCTTAATAAGAGTGATTCTCAAGGGTACGCCAGGGCACACTTCTGTGTTTTAAAAAAACATATCTGGGTGTGCCCTTTCGTATTCTAAAAATCATATATCGAGATATAAAAGTATAATCATTCCTTAACCCTTTAACGTTCATTATATTTTATTTTGAAACTTACTAAACTAATTTCTAAATTGACTATTACACACATAGCTAAACATAAATGTGTAAAAAGAAAAGAAAATCAATTTAAATTTTTGAGAAATTTTTTGGCTTCAAAATCTGTTTGTTAACCTGAATAAATTTAAATAATAATTTACTTGATAAATAAATAATTTTGAAAAGAAACGAATAAATTGATAAAAAAAAAAAATCTTGCAATAGTTGTTTCATATTACAGCTCTTCATCAGGTGAATAAACTAGGCACGAATTCATTATTAAAGCAGCAACTATGTATTCACGCGCCTCTACTAAAAAATTTAAAGTAACTTCTGAATTTAGCTTTCTTTGAAACATTATTTGTTAAATTTTGTAGCAATGTTGCTTTCGAAATAACACAAGAGGGCCAAAAATTTAAAAATTCTTTAAAACAAGGGAAAATTTTTGAAAAATCGTTTGATAAAAATATGTTAAATTAGTTGTTTTCGTTCGAAACAAACGAACGTTAAACGGCTAAAATATAATTATTTATAACGTTATATGTATAATTATTGTATCACTTCATTTCAGATATACCACTCTTTCAACTAACATAACATTATAATGTCAAGAAACAGCATTATTTTCTGCAAATACAACCATTTACTTTTATGTGGTTTTTACTTATTTTGGACAATTTGGAACAGGGTGTTACTTGTAGGTGACTTATTTTCAGATGAATGTACCAAAATAAAATGCTACTTCTTTCTAGCACTTTCCAACAAGGTTGAAAAGTGTCAATGAGTTCGGTTTGTCTATCTGTCCGCATTCTAACTCCCGGAAACATTCATGGAATCTCTTGAAAGTGATGTGCGTTAATAAAGCTTACTATCGGATGTTCTCTATTGAAAATGGAGTGAATGCCTCTACTGGTTTCTGTACAGGGGCACCCGAAAGTATCTCAAAGTTCCATGAGAGTGCCTTTGTGTTTTGGGAGTAAGGCCGATTGGCTGCACATGGCCTGAGGGGGAGGCCTGAGGGGGAGGCCTGAGGGGGAGTGCCCTCCATGGGGATCTTTTTAAGGGGCCCTAATACGTATTTACGCGTTTCGATGAAAACCACGGAAAACTTCGAACGGCTAGTCCGACGAGCGCGACCTGGGATCGAACCCGGAACCTAACGTCTACCAGCCTCGACAGCAGAACCGCTCGACCGCTGGTGGGCGTATTCTATGAGAGATATTTCTTTAAACCATGTTTTAATACCTTTACCTTACACAAATCTTAATAAAATTGAAATATGTTATTTAAGTTCCCTATAAAACGTCTTCTATAGAAAATAGAGTAAATACCGCCACTGTTTTATGTACAGGGACACCTGAAAGTATTGCCTTCTCAGAGCATTGCCTTCTATGCATATGCCTCAGAGCATTGCCTTCTATGAGAGGTTTTATTATGAACCAAATTTTAGTAACTTTATTTTGCACAAATATTAATGAAATTGAAATATGTTATTCATAATCTTAAAACAATGCTTTCTATGGAATATAGTGTGCTTAACATTTGATTAATAGGCCCACAGAAAATATTCTATCATTGGAAATTTGCTGAAATTGAATTTTAACTTACATTGAGCGTTTTTTACACTTTCTAACAATTTTTAAGCGTTAACATAATTTTAATTTGTGTATCTGTCTGCCGACTGTTCATATGACTATCTGTCCGTCTGCCTGTCCCTAGCATCCGAAAATATATTTATAATTTTTAAAAAATAAGACATATTATTCAAGTTCATTATACAATGATCCTTATTTAAAAAGACATTAAAGAGTCCTGTACAACTGTTTTGTGTACAGAGACACCCAAAAAAATGAAAATGCATTGCGTTTTAGAACAGACATTTTTATAAATCACATTTAAATTACTTTCTTCTGTAAAAATCTTTAAAAAAGTTTACATTTATTGTTAATATGCTAATGTTTTGTATAGAATATGATAAGGCTAACCTTCAGATTTACAGGGCTACCCTAAAATATACGGATTCATTAAGGGCTGAAAATAGTATCCAAGTACTGCATTTTCTTTTGCGTTAAGCATTTTTAACAATGTCTAACAATTTTTAAGAGTGATTATGAATTCAATTAGTCTATCTGTATGTCTTTCAGTCATTCTGTCTGTTTGTTGTGTGATAACGTGGGCGAAGAACGATGAAAGTTATACGATACAACAAATATATACAGTTGGAAAGTGTTGACAATCGATGTGTATCACATGATTTTTCTTTCTTTTTTACTTAAATTCATAATATTGAACAATCCTATACTAGAAGTAAACAAAAATTAAGCTCCAAAAAGAAAGTAAAACGCACCCTACTCGGAAATACAACGAATATCCGACGTCATTTTTGTGTGAATTGAGACTTTTTCCGGCATCTATATTAATAAAATCAGAAATTTGTCTATAAATTTCTCAGAATAAAAAAAAATGTTGAAATATTTTCAAGTTTCAAACATCGATTCACTCACGAAAGCCAAAAACGACTTCAGAAAATTTCCTGTATGTGTGTGGTTGTGCCTGTACCTGTGTGAGTGGGTGGGTCGTTGTGTCTACATGTCTGTAATACTATTTTTGTCCAGATATCACGTATGAACGCCTGGACGGAATTCAACGATACTTGCAGGGATTTAGATCTGTGCCTAATTTAAAATTATATCTATCGCACATTTTTATTGGATTCAAAGATATGGTTTAAAAACGCCTGCGCATAAGCCATAACGCTTTTGTCAGTAAAACTCCATGAATAATAATAATAATAATAATGAAAAAAAAGGACTTACTTTTAATTTGTAGACATAAGAGAGTCCCAAAACGAATTTAAAATATTTTATCTGTGTTCAAGAAAGGGGTGGAGGTAGTAAGAACTTTTTTAATTGATTCGGGTATCATGCGAAAACGGCTGGATGGAATTCAGTGACAGTTGGCTGAGGTTTAAGTCCTACCCAACTTCTAATTATATCCACCGAACATTTCAAAATTGTAATTAAATTTACATTTACGAGCCAAACACGCTTCAGTAACAAATTAAAAATTATATCTGGGCAATTAGATATGTTAAAATGACTATATTTGACAAAAATCTCGCCTTTTTATTTGCCACTGTTTTGTTTTTGATGTAAACTCTGCGTTCTCTTATGCAGACAATATCAATCTATATTTTTGAATTATTATTATTATTATTATTTATATTTCCTTTAAATTTTTTTTTTTTTTTTTTTTTTTGTATATGTAAAACATATTTCATCGCAAGTAATGGTGATTAGATGATCTGTGAAAAGCTGTAAAGAAAGTTTTGTAAAAGGAGGACCTATTACATTTCACAGGTAAGATTTTTTTTTTTTTTTTTTTTTTTTTTTTTTTTTTTTTATGTATATATTATTATTTTATGTTTTTAAAGTAATTATTTTTCTAAAATGCTTGCAAAACTTCTATATGGGGTTCGTTAAATTAAAAAATAATCGAATGTATTATCTTCCTCCTTACAAGTACGTTGCTGCTTTAAAATGTTTGTCATCGTAAATATGCACTTTTAATAAAATTTAAGTTAATGTCAGCTTACAAAATTTTCCTATCACGAAATAATGTTAAATTATTTTTGTAATTTCATAACAAACATATTATACCAATTTCATATTCATATATTCAATTGTATAATAATTATGCGCTAAAATAAACAGAAAATAAAGTTTGTTGTTTAACTTAGAATCGATTGTTCCTTCCTTTCATTATATATATATACATACATATATATATATATATATATATATATATATATATATATATATATATATATATATATACATATAATTTTTAATTTTAATTATATGAATCCAAATAAATGTCGTTTAAGCTAAATTATTTTATCCAGTATGCTTACTAAATGAAAAGAAAAGAATTCGAAACGAAGAAAAATAACTTCTTCTGAAAATTTCTAATTACAATATTAATTGTTCATTTTTATCGGAATCACTTTTCATGCAGCATACATTTTAGTTAAACTAGAAGTATATAAATTCTTAAAAATAAACATCCCATATATATCTGCTTAAATATTTTATTTTTTTTCATAGAGAATGAAATAGTAGTATCCACATTATTTTTATTATTAATGATTATTTATATAAATCAGAGAAATGTTTGCTAAATGTTCTTGTAGTATTTTTTCATGCACACCATGAACTAATTCAGTAGCTTTTAAAATAAAATCCAAATTTACGAGGACATTATAGTGTTTTCGGAGACAAATAAAACAGTTTTCTTTTGTTATAAATAGTACTTATCTAACAGAATATGAATATTCTTAAATTACCTGAAGTAATATTCTTCACTTAAAGTATTTTTTTATGCTAAACTATAATCGTGATTCTCTACGATAAATGAACACATAACATATAAATTTATAAAGATAATTAAATTTAGAATTGGCCTTAGAATAAGTATTATTTTCGATGAAGTAGCATAAAACTTATCGTTAATCGATAAAAGAAGCTTTCTCGTGTGCAGAATTATAAGCAAAAATATTGGATATTTGTTTTCAGATAATATTATCATCGTTACATGTTTTGTATTCCAGTAAGCTATTAAAATAAATTCCCTTCATTATTCATTTATTTATTTATTTTGCAAAGTCGCTGACAAAAATTACACTAATTAGCTGAATTCTAGCTCGCTAATTGTTTCAATAAAAGGTAGATTATATTTTCTCACAATAACGTATTGCATAACATTTTTTCTTTAATATAACTTTACATATAATTAAATTTTATACAGTAGATTGTTACCAATGATGCACTGAAATTTTAGAATATATATTTTTGTGCAATTCATACGTTTACTTTTTCGAAATAGACATATTTCCGAACATATAGCTAATCATCATTCCACAGACGATCAAAATTGTAATGGCATGTCTCCAGAGTATACTTAAGGGTGAGACATATAGATATAGTAATAAGACATAGATTGATCAGCGAGAGGGAAAAAGTGAGGCTGTTTTCTTCGGGAAAAGTCACTCTAATGGCTGCCTTTCTTTGAGTAAATTACACACAGGAATACACACGGATAATTTAGTAAATAAAATTTATGACTAATTTATTTACAAAAGGTGAATGAAAAACTCTAGATACAGTTTCAAATTCATTTTTCTGTTTCTTCTTTTCTTTTTTTTTTTTTTTTTTTTCAATACTCTCTAATGGCTGATTTTAGAATTTTTTTCGGCATCAAAATTTTTTGCTCGATAACATGGGGATGACAGATCTATATATATTATTATATCTATGTTGAGACCCAGTCCGTCAGCAATTGACAACAGTGTAGCAGTAGTGCGATGTAAAATTCACTTATTAGACAATTATTGATATAACTTTTTTTTTCTTTTTTTTTTTTTTTTTTTTTTTTTCAATGTTCTTTCACGATTTGCGCAGCAACTTATTTTAGAATTTAACAAATAATAGAATTTTTAGAATTTAACAAATTTTAGAATTAAACAAATACTGCGAAACCAAAGTTCTTCAGAATTAATTATTATTTTTAAGACGATTAAATATTTTCGTTATTTTTCATGGATAATTCATTATAAATGTAATAATTTTTTATGTGTTTTTCAAATTTGTATACTATTTTAAAGTAATTTGCCCCATGGAAATTCCTTATAATTAATTCATTTAATCGGATTCAGTTTTGGAAACGTTTTATGGCAAGTTTTATTTTGATATAAAATATCAAAATTAAGTTATATTATGAATCCTAAAATAACACTAAATAATCTGGTGTGTCACTTACACGACTTTTTCTTACCCTGAAATTTAATACTGTAAATACAGGTTGGAGATTAAGAGGTAAGATAACGATTACTGTTATGTAAACCTATGTTAAACAATTCAAATTAGGCTTCGGAAGAGTTTTACATGATAATTAGTTCTGTGTGAGGGGGCTACCACCCCCTCATTAATGCACCTACATTTATATAGAATTTAATTCCGTTATTAAAATTAAAAGTTTACTTAAAATTATACAGACAATTTTCACACGCAACATTCATTGAAACTTATCAATCTTGATCAAACTTTTCAAGCAACAAACTTATATTACCTTTAAAATACAGAATTTGGATCCCCTAAAATTATTCGTTTTTAAGTTACTCTAAGAGACAAAGATCAAACGTTAAAAAACTTGACTACGGTAATCTTGAGGCTTCCTGATTAAATCAGGAAGCCTCAAAACATGTAAATATACGAAAAACAAGCGATGGATATTTAGCTTAAAACATACATTATTTACCATATCTCTATGAGGAATTTATTTCAATTCCCGAACAGCTTTCCTGGAAATGGTAAAATTTTATTAGTAAAGCACATCCACTAACAACAAATAACTAGTGTGTTGTGGCCGCCCCCAAACGACTTTCTTTTATATTTTCCTGTACAAATTCACTCAGTAAAAATAATTTATTAAAATTATTATTTAAAAAAATTATCTTCCATGATAATGCAGACACTGAATATCCAAAAAAATTTGAATTTATTCTCAATATTACTTTTAAAAAAATTGTAAGATATCCATCATGAAAATTTACTCCCCTCGAGGGGGAACTTCGCCTCCCAGGGGGGGGGGGGAGGAGAGGCTCCTACATACACATTTTTTTTTCCCAGTTGACTATCTCTATTACAAAATATATATATTCGTTTCATTTTGTTTAGTGCGGTCTATAGATGTTAAACTCTACTTACGTGCAATTTTCCCCATATACGTAATGCATTTCAATATTCTTGAGTGTCCCTGAACACGAACCATTTGCTTCATTTCAACGAACAGCTTGGTGTAGCATCCGTATATAATACAAATTTAGCATACCGAGTTTGAAATTTCTGCTACTATTTGTTCTTGAGATATGCTGATAACACACAGACCATTCGCTAAAAACATGATTTTCGTATTCAGGGGACCACAGAACATGTAAATATAACAAAAACTCACGTTCGAAAATTTGACCCTAAAACTATATTTTCTCGACCCTATGGGTAAGAGAAAGTAAAAAATTACACTAACTATTTTTCACTTTTTTTAATGAAATTAATTAAAAGTGTTCCTTTTATATTGCTTCAAAATATGAAACTCGCCTCAAACATCATACAAATGTTTGTGAAATTTTAGTAAGAGATATAAGATTGTGATCTATATTTCATTTTTTCAATGCAATAAAAAGTCTCATCATTTTTGATGTAGCAAAACATCGACCTATTAAAATACGTTTTAAAAAGATACCTCTTAAGATCTTAATATATCCGAACTATTTTGTGAGTCAATATATGCAAACGACTACGGCTTTTTTATTATAATCTGATTGATATGATTAATTACGGATAATTCATTAAACAATCACCGTCATTATTTTGTTAGACGACAATAAATATTTATTTGAACAGAAAAATCTTAGCTCAATTAACGTCGAAGAATTGTCATCGAAATCAACACCAACCTGTGTTATCGTGAGATTAACAGATAAGAGAACCAAGCTTTATTTCTTTGACCAGGGGGATCCCAAAATGTGACGGGTGTCTCATAAGGCTGTAGATATTTCAAAAATTGAAATAATTGATAGAATTTAGCGCAGTCTGTGAAAAAGGTAATCTCGTTAAAGGTTATTATTATTTTTTTTCCCTGTAAAGAAAAAAATTGTTAAATATTTCGTCGTTATAGATCGCTGCTTAGATGCGTAATATTGGTGGATAAAGCGTAATTGGTGAAGATGTTTTCCTTCAAAGAACAACCGGCTGAAGCCGCAGGTTGTTGTAACTCGTGTGAAAACTGTAATTTGTGATGATGGCGGACACAAGGAATAATATTTATATGACTGTAAACATTTGCATGCATATAAATATAGATTTTCATGGAAATATGTGATTTTCTCCCACACAGCGCCCTCTATCAACGAAACTTTTAACCATTTTTTTTTCTTTATCAAAAAAATTCCCCTTTACGATAATATTCTTTTCGCAAACTGCGTTCAATTCTACCATTTCCTTCAATTTTTATGAGTTTTAAAAATGTTTACAGAGTTATAGGATACGCCGTATAAAGAAGTGTTTAAAATATAATTTCATGGAATGATAGTTAAAATTTTCTACCTGAAATATTAAACAAATCTTTAATGAACCTATATATATATATAAATTATACAAAATATTTTAGACACATTAGCATGTCCGTAAACCAGTAGGTTTACACTTTTTAAGATTTACTTAAAAATTTAAACTGTAAAACTACTTTTATAAAGAAAAATAAACATTTTTTCAGTGTTTAATATTATAATTTAATATCTTTAAATACACGACAAAGAATATTACACACAAATGAAACTGAATTACTTTTTATTATTATTATTATTAATTTATTTATTTATGTATTTATTTATTCTCTTTAACTGAAATCAGATCTAAAAATTCCGAGTAATTAAATGAAATGCTTCAATTTTTTTAATTGTAAAATGAAAATTCAAGAAAAATTATACGTTGATTTTCGAAAAGTAATAAAAAATAATAGTATAAATATTTTTTGGATTTATTAAAATATTATTGTAAAAATAATCAACGAGGGTAAAAAAAAAAAAAAAAAATCATTTCTTATTTATTTCATGTATGCTTAATTAGAATGTAATATCTGGAAAATTTGCAATTACCATAAAATCATTTTTTCTCATTTCAGAAAAGCAGAAGTGAATTATTTTGCTTGTTTAATTATTCTGGTTGTTAGTTTAATATAAATATATATATATATATATATAAAATGAGGTATTAAATCTACTAATTTGGATTAAAGAAAAACAATTCAGCATACAAAATTATATTTACATGTAATTTTATTTGTTTTATTATATTATTAATTTGCATTTGAATGAATTTGACAAAACATTTGTGCTTACATTCTGTTGATGACTGTAAGGCAAATATTTGATTATTATTAAGACAATTAGGGAAATTGGATTTTTTTTTTTTTTTTTTCGTATGAATAACAACAACACTAATAATATTAATATCTAATGCAAATTAGATGATAAAAAATAAAAAATAGTAATATGATTGTTAACAATATGCACTACAAAAAAAAAGAAGAAGAAGTCTGTTTAAAAACTAAAAAATTCTGTAACACTCCTAAAGAAAATTTCTATTTTCTTAAACTACTGATATTTTACTACAAAATTACATCTCAATATATCAAAGGAAATATTATGAAATCTGTAACTAATCTGTAAGTACCAAGTAAGTACATTTAATTAGTTTCGTGTTTGAGAGGTATTATCATCGCCTACTATTTGGTGGTCCCTGGTTCGGTCCTGCCTTGTAGAACTGGAGAAATTTTTCAACGCGTATGATTTTACAGTGTGATCTGTTGACAAAAATTGTTGTGCATTATTATCTACTGAATTGTTCTGCTACGGACATTTTGTGTCAATTTTTTTTTTCTTTTTTACAGTATGGGAAAATTACATTTTTCTATTTTTTTTTTTTTTTTTTCTCCTCTTATTAAAATATAAAGGAATTTTGGGCAAGATTTATCTTCACGAGAAATATTTCGTTTACCTATAATATTACACATTGTAAAACTTAATATATATATATATATATATATAACTTCTAGAGTTTCATGTGGCTAAATTCTGACATTATGAGCATTAATTATTCACACTGCCCAATATAGATTTTAAATGGTTATTTTATTCAATTCTAGTCTCTAACTTTTGGTTTTAAGCTTTATAATCTTTTTGCTTTGGGATGACTTATATTTTGGATCCAATTATTATTTCTGTGGTCCTTTAGTTATTTTCTCTGTCATTAAGTTTAATGGTCATTTTTTTATTAATATCATTCATGTCGGCGTAAGCAATTTAAATTGTTTTTGTCTCTTATTGGTTTTTAATCTGTATCGCAACATTTTTATATCAGTCTTACCTATAAGTTAAAATTAGTTCTATTTTTGTTGTGTTGGTATTGTTTTGTATCTATTAACTGCTAAATTTTAAGGTTAAATTTTATTACGATATCTTTCACACACACACACACACATATATATATATATATATATATATATACACGTATATATGTATGTTTATATGTATATATTTGCAATAGCGTCATTCATTTTTTTAATTTAAACATGAACATTTAATCATGTTATTGAATTCTGAAGCGCATTGTTGAAAGTCAGGCAATTAACTAATTACTATGAGAGTTTCATAGTTTCATTAACGAATGATGAGGACTAATTTCTTTTCCTCGGATCATAGGAAAAGTAATTGTTCTTCATATGCACATGAATGATAAAATAAATGTAAAGTACTAGTGAATGAAGCATTTTTTTTTTTCCTGCAGCAACTTTACAGTACAGTATTTACAATATTTTATCATCACACTATAGCGAATTAAAATTGCTATATTAAAAAAAAATAAAATAAAATAAAATAAAAAATGTGTGGAAGAAATATGAATAGTGTCACCATTCACGATATGCAATTATTTTGCCTCCCAGGAAAGCATATAAAAAAAACTGAAAATAACGCGATTTGCATACTTTGTAAAAGGAAGGTTATACAGAGAGATTAAAACAATCTCTGTGCAAATATAATTTTATTAAAGTAAAATGGCTATTTTTGTACTATATACTTTAAATGTTGATATTCTTCAACTACGTTTCTTGCGGCCATGAGAACCTTTGCGCAAGTGTTAACTCAACGAATCATGTGCTAAAATAGGGGTAATAAGCTTTGTGGTTGAGGGAACATTGCGATAAGGGAACGCCGAATGACTGAATTTTTATCAAATCTCAACTTGTCGGTCAATTTGGAAACCCTTCAAGTCTATGGAATCGTCCTCAATGCTAGGTGCGAGTAATATGGTTGCACTATAATTATAGTATTATGAGTTTATTATCGTAAGATATCATGTGGTGGAAGACTAAGAAGAATCCTAAATCTGTTTTGAACATTAGGGAATTTTATAGAAAATAAATCAGTTATTTGAGTAATATCGTGAATCATCCATATTCCAAAAATCATTGATTGCATACTTGATTCTTTTCTTTATTGGTATACTTTTCTTATCGTGAAACAAAATCTGAAAGATGAATATCCATTTAATTGCTGCTTGGGATAAAGTTCTAATGTCATTTTTATGCTCTTTGAGGCTCATTATACCGGGACCTACAAATTCGTGTGAACCACTACAAATATTCCTGTCTGAACCGAATTCGAACTTGCCACCTGAGAACTTAAAGCCACAGATTTTTTTTTTTCCTTAAACAGGAAGGTATGCCTTATCAATATCATTTTAAAAACAATTTACTAATCTAAAATAATAACTGTATTCTTTAGCAAAATATAATTTTAAAAACTCAAAAGATTAGTTTAAATCGTAATGCATGATATCCATATAAATCATTTTAAATTGCTAGTTGATTGATGTCGAATAAATTCGACGCTATATATATATATATTTAACTAAAGAACATTTTGTATAATGCGTTTCAAAAGTTAATTTTTGAAATTTTCATTAACTGGATATTCCTAATCTTCTGTAATAAAAATCTTCTTTAGTAATGTAATGTATATTGTACTAAAGAAATTTCTTTGTAAAGGAAAATATTTTTATTTAAAAAATAAATCTATAAAATATTTTTAAGTACTGAGAGTATAAGGATAAAAACTAGTTCTTAACGCCTCTTTTTTCTTTTTTACGAACTTTATTATCCTTATATTAAGATGAGAAATAAAAAACAGTTAATTTTTGCTAAATAAGAAAGGAAAGCTCGCTTGAGTGGTGTATTGGAAAATAATGTTGCCGTATGTAATGCAAAAGCAAATATCTTCATCCTCAGTTTTTTATTTATGCCTTTATTAAAAATGTATAAGCACACACACACATTAAACAGCTTAATTTTAAAAATGAAAGAAAATCTTAGGGCATTTCTTTTGAAATAAATAATGTATGCTAATTCATTCTATATTTATTTTAAAAGCTCTTTAAAAAAGGTTTTTTTTTTTTTTTATGTAATGGCTTATTTTGTAAAATAATAAAGTGAATGTGATGTCTTAAAAACTTTTATTTTAAAAATAATGAAAATACTTTTTAGTCTATATTAGTTCTTTTTTACTTTATTATATATATATATATATATATATATATATATATATATATATATAAGAAGAAAGTATTAAATTCGTGAAAATTTTCAAACTCCAGTTTTCGGTGGATTTATCCATTTTGAGATGTTCGCAACCCGATTTGACTGTTTTTATAAAATGTGTGTCTGTGTGTTTATCGTATTTTTTTTTTTTTTTTTTTGTGCTGTATCTCACGAATCAATGATTGAAATTTAACCAAATTTGGTATTTATTTGCATCTTGGCCTATGCTGGTGCCACAAAAGTAATAAGCACCACAGAACTGGCGTTTTAAAGTAATAATTGCAAAACTTTGAATAAAAACCATAAAATGCAATAAACTCGCAACTATTGCTTCGGGTCGAAAGAACACACGACCCTTAACGCTTTGACTGCAGCAGTCGTGCCAACTTTGTTCACCTGATGAAGGGTCGTGTGTTCTTTCGACCCGAAACAATTGTTGTGAGTTTATTGCATTTTACTGTGTTTATTCAAAGTTTTGTAATTATTAAGTTGGGGGCTATTAGATTCGGAGATCAATAGCTCAACAGGTGGCGCTGTGATCTCATTTTTTCTAAATTTTTAACATGGCGGTATAGGACAAAATTTCGTGTAAATGTGCATAATGAGAAATATTTTGAACATGTGACTGTGAAAGGAATGTTAATTATTGATAATATAGTAGTAATAAACTAGGGGGAGTAGGGGGAGGGGATTTTCGCATGTAGAAACATCAATTCCCCCTTGGGGGAAAGTACGTCCCCTCCCTTTGTGTGTAAATTTTCAATATGGGTATCTTTCGAAAGAACTCATTACCTTTAAAACATATGGTAGAATCATAAATCCTTCATAATTCAAAGCAAAGTTATCGATTTTTTGCTGTTTTAACGAGGAAAAAGAAAAAAAAAAAGGTCACATTTTATCAGTTTTTGGCAAAAAATTGATTTTTTTTTTTTTTTTTTTTTTTGGTATTTAGTGTTATAATTCTGTGTGATAAAAATCGTCTCGTTTCATCATGGAAAATAATTTTCTTAAATTTTACGCTAGCAAATAAATTGTGAGATACAGTCATCTTTAAAATCATAGTACTTAAATAATAGCAGATCAACCTGTCATGTATAAATACCCTAACTGATGTGCCCGGGAAGGACATTTCTGCAGGCAGTTGGAACCTGGACCCGTTGCAGTGAGGGCGGAAAAAGAGCGACAGTATTCAGTGGGTACCAAAATGAGGTTTAGAGCGATTTCGACATCGGTATTTTTTTTTTTTTTTCTTATTTATAATATGATATTAAAAACAGCGATTCAATTCTTTTGAAAAATTATTTAAATACAGTGACCAGAGAAGCGGGAGTAGCCTGCTAGCTATTACTATTTTATTAATTTTTTATTTATTTACTGAAATGTGTGTGTTATTGACTGAAATGTGTGTGTGTATATGTATATATATATATATATATATATATATATATATATATATATATATATATATATATATATATATATATATTAATTTTTTACTCTCTATGAAGCATATAATGGTAGAGAAAGTACTGCTTTTCAGCTCAAATTTTTGTAAATGAGTTTTTGCTTTATTTATACGTTTTGGTGTGCCCTACATCCACAAATAGGGTTTTAACCGGTAGATCTGTGTATCTCTGTTTGTATTATCATCATATCTGAATAGCAATAATATAAATAGGTATTCTAAATTTGTAGTTGTGCACTTAAATTTTAGTGTTGAATGTAAAGAAAATAAAAATTTTCAAGACTTGATTTGAAAAAGCCACAGATAGTGTTTTTCAGATGAAGTTAATTAAGTACGGACATTCAAAGGGTGAGAAGAAATTGACGCAAAGGCAGCATGAAAATAAAATAAAGTAAAATATTGTTTAAAAATATTTCTGGAACTTAAATTAAATGAAAGTTAAAAAAAAAAAAAAAAAAATTAAGCCATTATGTAGAAATAACTACTAAAAAATAAATTATAATATTAAAAATAATAATAGGGATTACAAATAATATAAAATATAATAAATAAGACGTAGGATAATTTTTAGGATTTAAAAATTTACGTGGGATAATTTTTAAGAGTGAGGCGTGAAAGAAGTTGAAAATAGATTATTAACAAGACTTTTGGAATTTTTTGAAAGCGTAAAACTGCTGGTGGTATTTTAAATGATAAAATGAAATAAAAGTAGAAATAATATTAGCCATATGGATAGTCTAAACAGCGACCATAAATCAGCAGTGGGAAGTAACAGAAGGTTTAAAAATATGTTCATTACTTTAATTCCGACAGTGCATATTAATTGCATATTTCAGTTGTCTAGACTGAGAAAATGTTCATGCCGTCTTCATCTAAAACGGATAAGTAGCCATTTCTGAATCCCTAAACTAGAAATATAAATTTCCAAGTTATTTTTATAAGATAAACAAATAAACTGAATAGACGAAATGGTCGACAATTTCTAGTCTATATTTTTCAAGATGATGAAACAACATTATGAATGAATATTATGTCTGTTATAAATCCTTTGTATAGCGAGAAATTCTCGCTTGATTTCCTTTAACTATGTCGTAAAGCAAAATTATACCTACTAAATCTTGCTTCTTGTGTTCGCATTTATTTACAGAGAATTTTGAATAAGTTTGGCCACAATAATATATGAAATTTCTTGTGGCCAAATTTATTTAAAATTGACTTTTTCAAACTTATTTAAAAAACTGGCTTAATTTCATATTTTATTGGCCACAATAATATATGAAAATTCAATTGTTCTCCAGTGGGTGCCCGACCAATGTAGCCTTTGGTTACAGCGTCTAGAATAAATAGTGTGGAAAGCGGCGAATAAAATTGTACTAAAAAAATTAAGCCAGATGTCATTGTAATCGAAGCTAGTGTCACGACAACAAAACCGAGACTCCCTATTGGTTAATTATATGCTTAGATCACGTGATTAAACTTACGAAACTGGGAAAAGCCAATCAGGTCTTCGATTTTGAGCAATAGCTTCGATCACAGCGACATCTGGGTAAGCTTAATTTTTGTAGCATCATTTTAACATCACGGTTATAGGCGATTGCCACACTGTTTATTCTAGACGCTGTACTTTGGGGCAATGAACAAGCGGACTTCCTTGCAAAAAGAGGTGCCAGCGTATTACAACATCCTAATATAGCCATTTCTTACTGGAGGATTAAACTGTTAAAATATATATATATATATATATATATATATATATATATATATATTTACACCTAATGCCTTACGAGATCTTGAGAGTCGTACAGCTCTAAAGAACTTGAGGAATTTCAATTCTTCTCTTGTTCCTGATAAACCAAGACGTAAGGCAGTTGCAACTTTCCGCCTGTCTACAGAACACGACTGCCTTGCGGCTCATTTCAAGCGCATAGGTATCTTAAACGATTCTACTTGCCCACATTGTGATTCTGGAGAAGTAATGGACAGGAACCATCTACTCCGTTTTGGGGCTCTTCTCTTCGATGTCCTACAGAAGAGTCAAGATATTGGTAGGCGAGATCGCTCCTTAGACAATGACTTCGGACTTTTGTTCTATGTTATATTGCTTAAAATTTGTTTTGTAACTTTATAGTCCTCTGTAACCTTTGCCTATCCATTGGGGAAAATATATATATGAAAATTCTCAAGAATTCTAAGAGGGGATTCTAGAATTCGCTTAAAAAAATTTAGAATTTATAAGGATGATATGGAACTATTTTTACCCGAGGCGTATTTATTTATTTATTTATTTATTTTTATTTATTTATTATTATTTTTTTTTTCCATGTGAGGCACAGAATTAGAACTCGCTAACAAAAGGAATTAGGATTTATAAGGATGATATAGAACTACTTTTACCCGAGCCGTATTTATTCATTTATTTTTATTTTTATTTATTTTTTTCTTCGATGTGAGGTACAGAATTATTATTATTATTATTATTTTAGTGTACTGGTTTAACCAATGTGACAAGGGATATACACCTGACTGTTTATATATTTATTCATTTTTAGAAATATGATTTTAATTAAAAAATAATAATAAATTTGTTCGTGAGTTTAAAGGGTATTTAAACCTAAAAATAATTTTTAAGTTAAAAAAAAAGGAAGAATTAAAACGTAAAAATTTAAATCGAGACAAATTTTATAAAAAGTCAGATAAAATTCCCTGTTATTGTGTTTTTTGATATAAACTCGGCATTCTCTTACGCAGTCAATACTTTTTCTCATTTCTAAACGTACTTTTTAAAATTTATATTTCACTTTAAAAGTTAGATTGTTTTGTATATAAAACATATTTTATCGCAAACAATGGTAATTCTCAGGTAAGAATTATATATATATATATATATATATATATATATATATATATAAAGTAATATTTCCTGCTTTTAAGGTAATTATTTTTGTGCTTATAATTGCTATATTTATTTCCTTAAATTAAAAAGTAACAATTGCATATATTATCTAAAAAAAAAAAAAAAAAAAAAAAAAAAAATCTGCATACATTCTTTGTAAAGTGAATTTAATTTTTTATTTTAATCTATTCTTACATATAAAGGCATGTGGTAAATGTGTTTCATTCTTAGCACCATTAACTATAGCCATTTCTTAAAATTTCTTCGGTCATAGAACGCCATTTAAAAGCCGTCATGATCCTTGAAGGCTTTTAAATTTTTGTTGTCATTTTGACAAGGAATTTTGGCTATCGGAATTGCGTAAGCAAAGGTCTTGGCGAGTATCGTCCGAGCTACTCCGGTGCCAAATTTCGCTAAGGGATTCTATACTGAAGCTGTTCTCTTTCTTTAGAACGATTTTTCTCAATTTTATTTTAATTATTTAATATATATATATATTTTTTGCACGTTCCCCCCCCCCCCCCCTCATAATAAGAAAGATATTTATTTATTTATTAGGACTGAGGGCCTATTAGTCTCAATCTGGGATTTTTGCGTTGTCGTTTTCGATAGTTGGACATTTGTCGAAATCTAAAATTTATCGAAAATATAATTGAATAATTTGAAAGCGATGTTATACTTTGAAAAAAAAAAAAAATAAATAAATAAATAAACTATTAGTCCGCCATCCTAAACTAAATTCTGCTTTTGCCAGAATTTCATCAAAATCTTTTTTATTTTATTATTATTATTGAAAGAAAAAGAAAAGAAAATTAATAATAATCAGTATCGTTACAAGCGATATCGAAAAAGTTTTTTTTTTTTTTTTTTTTTTTTTTTTTTTTATAATTTTGAATTAGGAAATAAGAAGTGCGCGAGCAATATGAAATAAAAATAAGTAAAAAAAATGAATGTAATGGTTTAATTTTTATATAAAACAAGATCGCGTGCTATCTTAAAAAGTAGATGTAAAATTTAAAGTTTAATCTTTTTGGCAACAATTATAAATTAAAATAAATAATTTAATGAAAGTTTAGAACATAGAATAATAATGAAGGAAGAAGGAGCATAAGTGTTTCTATATAAGCTGTTGTGTTGCCACAACAAACAGCGATAATAGCGCTGAGGATGGGTGCCCTACTTCAAGGTTGAGAGGAGCAAAAGTAGCTTTCGCTGGCATTTTACTAGAAGGGGTTTGTAAGCATTAAGAGTATTGGCGTGCTCCTTCTTCCTTTATTATTATTCTATGGTTTAGAAGTTAGAATTTATATATATATATTTTTTTTTTAATGCGCTGAGTCAGATGTGTTTTTCATCTCATGAAACATTTAACGCTCAGTCTTTACCAAAATCGTTAAATCCATTTCTGAGAAAATTTGAATTGTGTCACATTTAGCAGCGGGCAGAAAGATTAAGAGTGAACATTAATATTCCTAAAGATAGAGGTATGTCATATGGGTTTGTTTGCTGGAAGATATCCTATCCCTAAGTTTTTATCAAAATCCATAGATCCATTTCATGTAAACCCAGTTTCGGACATATCTTACAATGGACGGAATAAAGGTTAGCACCGAATGCAAATTTTCCTAAAGATCAGCATAAGTCAGATGCTAAAAAATAAATAAATAAATAAATAAATAAATAAAAAAGTCCTTCCGGCTTATTCGGGAAGGTTGATTTATTTTTCCTTATTAAGTAGTCGTCATTTTGTTTCAAAATGTCGGCTACAAATTATTAATTGAGTTGCTAGAAATATTGATGTAGGCTTTGCACATATGGAGTTTTAAGCAAATCGGTTCATAAATAAATTCTTATGCGAATTTAAAATTTTCAAGTGGCCGGCGCTTGGAAACAAGATGGTGGGCCAAGTTAACAAATATATCAAATGCATTTGCGAGATAAGTCTATGTACAAATTTAGTTCGAATTATTTCAGAATCTCAAAAATCATCGTGTTGAAAAATGAAGTGGATCAAAATGGTAGAGAAAGTTTCTCAGTGAACTAATCTAAGATATAGTTGCAAATTTGTAAATAATTCTATTTTAATTTAATTTAATTTATATTTTTAATGCGCTATTTCGCTTAAAGTGGCAGTTGCAAAAGAGCGTCGTTGCGACAAATGTCCGATATACTTAAGCATCAAAGTTTTGAAAACTGCCCAGGAGTATCAATAAGTAAAGTGTATAGCTATACATTTTTTATAAAATCACACAAACAACTGTGGAAGAAAACCATATTTACTGAAATTTTATTTTTCCGACTGAGTGAAAATAATGCCTGGACCGGGACTCGAACCCCGGATCTTTGACTTAAAAGGTCAAGGATTTACCAATTGAGCTATCCAGGCCGACACCCCGGTCAGCATTACTTACTCAGACTATACTATAGTATTTTTAGTCAGTATAACTATAGTATTTTTATTTATTTATTTATTTATTTTTGGCTCGTAAATAATAGGCATTCTCGATGTGTAGTTTTTATAATTTTATTAATTTTTTAATAGTCAGATTTATGTCACAACGTTTGTTTACCTTCAGGAACTTCCATTTCTTTTATTACTTTTAAGCCTTTTCGGGCTTTTTCCACTTATTTTAATTTATTGGAAATTGCCATCATTATTTTAAAAACTTTATTTTCAGTAATAATATGTTTGCATGTTCTTTTTTTTTTTTTTTCCCCACAGAAAAAGAAATATAAAATTCAAAATAAAACACCTTAAATCGCGAATCCGCGATTGTAATGAAATGCTCGCCCTCTGGTGGGCTAAGGTGAAAATACAATAAACGTGGTTTAATTCGAATTCCATACGTCCGCCATTGCTTGCCGATATTTAGTTTCACATATATTTATTGAATAAAAATGAATAAATACGGTAAAAAAGATAACACATACTGTTGTGTGCTACAATCTAACTCCATAGGATCAAGAAATCCAGAATTGAGCTTCCATTTATTTCCAAATGACAAATTTAAAATTTCAGTTGCTTCGGCTAATGGAAGTAAAGAATTAATCAGATGATTTGAAACTAATATTTGTTCAACTTCAGTTAAATATCTACTACCGATCGAACTTTGAATAAACTGAAGTATTTTTTCCAAAAGCAATCAATTTTCCATGATGTAATGGCGGAGAAATTATAGTACGAATATTAAGTAGAATAACAAAGAACACTAATGGAACACACGTGTCTATAATGTTTACAAACAACTGCAGTGCTGAGAAAGCGCCATCTATCGATCATTACAATCGCGGATACGCAAAATCGCAGATTGAAAAAAAATAATCCTTTCATATTTAAAAAAAAAAAAAAAAGAAAAAGAAAAAAAAAATTGCAATATTTATTTTATAATGATTAATGATGATTAATGGGCATTATACTTAAGTTTAGATTATTGTATTAAACGAAAAAAAAAAAAAGTAGAGAGTTAAATCCGCGTTTGTCATAATCGATAGATGGCGCTTTTACAAGTGTTGATGCTAGTAAATATAATAACCACGTGTGTTTATTATTGTTGTGCTTGTGTTGCTATTTGCTATCTGTTCTAGAAATTTTCTGCAGTCACATCATGGAATATCGATTGCCTTTGGAAAATATATTTCAATTTATTCAAAGTTTGATCCAAAGTAGATGCCTAACCGAAGCTGAACAAATACAAGTTTCTAATCATCTGATTTTGTGCGGCGTGAAACCGAAAGATGATAATACTGTTATTATAGAAGCAGTTTGCCTGAGATCCACTGCTGTGAAGGAAAAACCCCACACACAATTAATTGTTCTTTAATAAACAATGAAAATGTGTGGGACATTAAAGATGTTGAATGTTCCTGCAAAGCGGGTAAAACAATACCTGCAAACATTACGTTGCAGTTTTGTTGTACTGTAATAGGTAAGTAGATTGTTATTTTCTTAATACATCGTCGTTCCATTTTATTTTAATGCAATAAAAATAATTAATAAAGAGAATATATATGAAATAAAACATAATAATAGGATACAATGGAAATTATTGCGTTTTATTATTTAATAATCCCACTGTATTTTAACTGCATCTACATGTTATCTTACAACAAAGGTACATAAAAAAAAAAAAAAACTACAACTATAGAGTTGGTCCATAACTGGATTTGGCGATTTTTTCTTTGGCACCGCTTTGAACGATAACGGTGCCTTTCTGGATTCTTTGCAATACAATATGCTTTTGTTTACTCTTGGAATCCATCGCAACCATTTGCAAAAATGGCATTTCGCTATAATCACCAAAGAAAAATCGCCAAATGCACTTGTGGACCAATACCATAGTTGTTCCATGACATCCATGAAATGTGATCGTTTTGTTTTGCTCGTTAGCGAAGGAAACGATCAGCTTTATCTGAAAAATTTTATAATTAAAGCAAAATTAAACATATTATTACTTGTGAAATCCTGAGGTGTGAAATGCTTTGAACAAACCGTCATTCTCGGTGATACTTATTTCCCAATTCGTAAAAGTCTAACCCATTCAGATTTTCTAGTAACTAAAGCTTTACTTCCATTATCCTAAGCAACAGAAATTTTATATTTGTCATTTGGAAATAAATGAAAGTTTAATTCTGGGTTTCTAGATCCTTTGGAATTACATTGTGGTACACAACAGTATGTGTTGTCTCTTTTGCCAGATTTATTCATTTTTATTCAATAAATAAGTGAAACTAAACATTGAATATACAGAACGTAATGGCCTTTTGACGAAAGCTATCCGCGTATTGTAATTTCACCTTGGGCCACCAGAGGGCGAGCATTTCATTACAATCGTGGAATTAGAATTAGCTTAGAATGTAATGTTCTTCGGAAGTTTTGCTTTCTTTATCTTTTAATAATAAAAAAAGAAGAAGAAAATCCAAACAAATAATTACAATTGACGTGATTATTGCCAAATTTTTTTCTCTGCAATTATCTGATTCATCTTTGACATTCTTTCTTATATTCCCCTAATAAAGTAAAGCTTCGTCCAATGTAATAACAGGTCTATGGGTAAAAGTTAATATGTTATTATACATTAGTTTTCACATTAAAAAGAAAATTATACTTTTGTTTATTTTAAAGTAATTTTTAAATAAAGTAATTTTAATTTATTAGAAAGATAGATGTGTTCTTTAGATGACTTAGGCACAGTTTTAGTACAGTACTCTGTTTGACATTTAAATTTTTGTTCCATTTTGGCAATGAATTAAAATGGCTATCGCAGTTATGTTAGAAGGGACCTTGGCGAGAAACGACCGAGCTACTTTGGCGCTAAATTTTAAATTTCGCCAAGTGGGGCTACTAAAAGTATTCGAAAAATTAATCTATACTAATATAAATGCGAAAGTTTGGATGGATGGATGGATCTTTGTTACTCAATCACGCCACAACGGCTAAACGGATCTGGATGAAATTTGGTACAGAGATAGATAATAGTCTGGAATAGGACATAGACTGCTATTTATACCAGAAATTTGATTATATTTTTTAAAATTAATTAAAATATGAAAATAACAAACTGGTAATTGCCTTAATATAAGCCATTTAAACTTTTAATTGTTGCCAAAAAAGTTTACGAGGTATTTTTATTTATTTATTTATTTATTTATTATTATTTTTTTTTTCAACATAAAATGAAATATGCTTTCACGGGAAAAATAAAAAAAATACTAAATGTTAAATTGGTGAATGAGAAAATGACAAATCTAGCATGTTTCTTCTGAATTTTATTTCATAGCATTTTTTTATATACCTCAACTTTAGATATTTTTTTTTAGCACGGATGAATCACGCTTGGCATAAAAGCTAATTCAGCATTATATTAAAGGTATTTACTTATTGATAATTTTGGACAAAGTTTTATATTTTGATACTGAAGTAGATCGGACATTTTTCGCCAAGGACAGCCACTTAATGCCAAGTAGCGCAAAAAAAATATAACTAAATTATAAAATATTGAAAAAAGAAAGAATTAGGAACAATAATCGCATAAATTATATTTTGGTCTAAAACGGTGACAAAAAGCCATAACTTCTTAATAAAACGATCTTTTGTTCTGAATTTTTAATCATTTGCTTATCTCTTCACAAACTACACACATGTTAAGTGTCGTGATTGTATTATAGCTCATTTCCTTCTGGGTGCATATATTTTTTTGTGACAGAGTATATCTTAGAATACACTTTTTCATACTTGTAAAATAATCTGATATGTTAATCACACTACTCTCTTCTACCCTACATTACTAATGATGTATTCTTGCAGTTAGACATGTCATTAATCTAGCCATATTTTTTACAAGAGGAAGATGAAATATACTGGGTTTGATCACTTCTAGATAATGTTAAAAATATTTAAAAATCATTTCAGAAAAAATTTAATTGGTGTACTTTCAGATAATATTCTCATACGATACAAATTTAGAATACCGATTTTGTACTTTCTGCTAATATCTATTCTTGAATTATATTCATGGAAGACTTACACGCTCACAAACACACTTACATACAGACACACATACAAACTAACTGCTAAAAATCTAATTATTTGATTCAGAATATCTGAAAATGTATAAACATATCAAAAACATAACGTGAAAAATTTTACCCTGAAATAAAATTTTCTCTCCCATGTATGGGTAAGAGATAGAAAGTAAGAAAAATATTTTTTCTGAAAGCAAAAACAATTTAATTAAATTCTAAATATTTATTATTATTTAAAATTTTTTTACACATGTAATTAAAAATTACATATTATTTTCTTAAATATAATACCGCGATACTTTTTCAATACTGATTTAAAAACTTATGCTCCAATTAGTTGCAATCTTATTTCATTAATTATTAATGAAAAAAAAAACAGATTGTGTTTACATAAGAATTAAATTTTCAAAATATGTATTATTTACTCTGACTAAATATAATAATTGCTTTCTCAAACTAAGCCTCGGGCTGTAATCATTATAATGAAATCAAACGCTAAGGAAAAATCTTTGAGTAAAATTAAAAATTATATTTCTTTTATTGACATTTTACACCAGAATAAATTTATTATCATAAAATTATAGTATATATTGACTCATTATTTTCTCAAATGAATTCATTTAAAAAATATGCATGAATGTTTGCGTATAGAAATTTCCGCTTTCATTAAATATTTTAATAATTTAATAAATATTTAGATTCACTTATCTCTTATACAAACACAATATTTTATATATAAAAGAAGCTTTCTCTATAATAATTAAATTTTACATAAGAGAAGCAAAATGCGAAAAGGAAATTTTATTGAAGTTTTCAAATGTACAGGTGTTATCCAAAATAAGGAAAACACTTTTGTTTTTACGAATTTGTGAAATACACAGAAAAAAATACTTGACGAATTATCTCGAAACTCCAGGCTGGTTGTTTGTTTGGATGGGTTTAATGGCGCACTAGTGTTGCGCTATGGGCAATTGGCGACGGTCTGGGACTCACCGCTAGCGATGGTCCGGAGATGTGACTTCACAATTTTGATCCACTACCCAGGAATATATAAATAAAGTAGTAGTCCAAATATGTCATCAAAGGTTTAATCTTGAGATAAAAAATGTCGACACATTAAAATAATAATGATAATGCTTGTAACCTCTCTGTAAATAGTAAGATCTAAAATGTGTTGTAGCATATTATTACAAAGCTTCTTTTAGCTAACTATATTCATTCTTATGAAAATAACACGTATATTCACGAAGATATTTTTGTTGTTGTTGTTTGTAGGTTTAATATATTGAAGTTTTTGGTTTCTTTTTGGTTATAGTTTACAGCGCTTGAAAACAAATGCAATATATTTTTTAGAAAATTTTACAAACACAATCTACGTTGCACTCAGAATATAACACACAATATAATTTTTTTAAATATCTGATGAAAAATGCATGACAGTACATTCAAAATTCAGGAATATGTATGCTATGCAGTGAATTGAATTTCAGTTTCTCTCAAAAGGAAGCAAATCGATAAACAGTTTCATCGAAATAGTATTTGGAATGAGTCAGTGGTAACAGCATGCACACTGTAAAAAACAAAATGTTTTTTTTTTTTTTTTTTTTTCATTAATTTGTTTTTTACCTATATAAGTATATATTCTTTTATCACATTTATTTACACCATGGAAGCCTCTGCGCAAGCACTGATTGAACGAGTCCAGTGTTAAAATAGGGGAGATAGTCCTCTGATTCAGAGAAAATAAGCGACGAAAGCGCTGATTTGCTGAATATTTCCCAGATCTCAAGCTGCCAGTCAATTTGGTACCCTGCACGCTTTTGGGCTGTTCCTTACTGCTAGTTTTAGGAAACGTGGTTACATTATAATCATTAATTAAATATGGAAACAATCTAAATGTTATTTTCTTAAATGTTTTGATATATGTACAAATTATAGTAAAATAGTATTACCCATAACGCAATGCGAATACGACGTTAAACCCAACCGACTAACCAACCGTAGTAAAGTGGTGCTATAAAACTGTAAAAAAAGGAAAAAGAAAAGAAATAAATGGTACAAACATCGAAAAGCCCGAATTTAATGAGATCGTATACAATTACTTTAATAAATAAAACCTATGAAATATAAATTTTAATAACATATAAATATAAAAAATAAAATTATAAAGCAAACCTGGGTTTACAAAATTTATTTAAATCTTAATGAAATTGTTTATACAGCGTATGTTTAAAGTATTTGGATACTTTTAAATTTAGATATTGTATCGAATATCTGAGAAAATGGTCGATGGATTCTTTTAAAACTTCAGGGGTATAAACAACAAATTATACACTATAACATGCTATATACTTCATATGTTTCGGAAAAGCTTTTTCCCTGAGTTTTTCCTTTTTTCGTATGCATATTCACAGAGGGTACAAAGATTTCAAGAACATCGCATTTTTTTTCAAAAGCTTTTAGGTTGTAAGATAGAGAGTTTTCAAATCAGTGTTAGATAACTTGACATACTAAAGTAGTAGCAACGTACGATAACCAAAATCTAAAAATAGGAAATACCTTATGAAATTATTGGCATTTTACAAAAACTGCGCATGCACAAGAATAAGTAAAACTTATTTTTTTATATATTGTTAGCGAAATAATCACAAATTAACTGTTACAAAACACCCAAGCTATTTTCGTAAAAACTCAAATTGATATCGTCGATGGAATAAGTTGAATTTCAAATACTGTCAAAAATAAGCAAATTTTATTCAATTATTTTAAGCAAGTTTTATTCATATATTTCATTCGAATCAACGTGCATATTTTTCTACCATTAACTGATTTAAAATAAAAATGCAGATAAAACATCTTATCGATTTGCTTCTTTTTAAGAACCCCTAAAATTCAAATCAATCTATCCACGATATATTTCCTAAATTCCGCCACAGTTGTTTGAGGTTTTCATAAAAAATAGCTAATAAATTCTTCAAAAATAATTTCGCTAATGTTTGCGCACACACAGTAAAACATTATTCAGTAGAGTTTTATATTCTGATTGCATTTTGTTGTCACTACTCTAATATATGTGAAGTTTTTACATTCATTGTTTTTAAAATGCTGCATGTTTTAAACAAACAACTTATGAAATTGAAATTTATTTTTCCGACTGAGTGAAAATAATGCCTGGACCGGGAGTCGAACCCCAGATCTTTGACTTACAAGGTCAAGGCTCTACCAATTGAGCTATCCAGGCCGACAACCGGTGGACATTACTCACTCAGATTTTCTTTCCAATCAGTTGATTGTGTGATTTCAATATACCGTATTTCTTTCTCCCATTGCTTATTGGTGTTTTCCTTTACCTGCGGTTTATTTCTGTTGAGCTGTCTATATGATAGACGAGATATTTCTGCCTAAAGGTTGTCTGAGTGAGTAATGTCCACCGGTTGTCGGACTGGATTGCCCAATTGGTAGAGCCTTGACCTTGTAAGTCAAAGATCTGGGGTTCGACTCCCAGTCCAGGCATTATTTTCACTCAGTCGGAAAATTAAATTTCAATAAATATGATTTTCTTTCCAATCAGTTGATTGTGTGATTTCAATATATTGTATAACGTATGAAATTGCTTCGATATTGTACTAAAAGAAACATTTCAACTTTTATCAATATATGTTCTATTATCACACAAATGGAAACAGCTGTTTAAAGAAGCGTCATAATTATAAACTACAGCTACAACTTATTGCAGTATTCATTTTAAGAGGGTGATCTCAAAAATTTTTTTTTACCGATAATTTGTTTCTAGGCCCTTTTTTCCATTGGAACATAATCTTTGCTGAAATACATGAAGTGTAACATGTACACTGGTAAAACAATATGCCCTATTTGCTGCCAGAAAGTCTCTGTGATTTGAGAAAATACGAGTAATTTACGAAAACATTACGTTGTCAGAACATATTTTCTCAAATTACAGAGAATTTCTGGCAACAAATAGGACATATCTTTTACAGTATACTTTACGCATCTGAAGTTGCAACGTAAGCCATTAAATATATATTTACAGACCTGCCAACCTAATCAGGCAATTTGTTAATACCGCCACTTTTCTTACACCACTTAATTTTTGGAGTAATTCTCTTCAAAATTTTTTACGATAAGTTAAGAAAACAAATACTCTATAAATTAAGTGGTGTAGAAAAAGGGGCGGTACTAACAATTTGCCGGATTAGGTTGGCAGCTCTGTATTTAGGTATTCTACAAAATGTTAAAATTAAATAAATATTTTTGTCTTTACAATGTAAATTTAAGCTGAGTGTATGTATTGTTAAATTACATTATTATTATTATTATTATAAAAATGTGTTATATACACTAGTGTTATCTCATGAAAGATATTTCTGTTTTACCTTTTATTTAATAAGGATTTATTGCATTTGTTACAAATCTTAATGAAATATTATCTTCATTAAAACTAATGTGTGATTCATTTTGTGATGTTCTAGTATTATTTCTGCTCTACGCATTATATGGTAGTCATAAGAAAACTTTTCGAATATATGAATCTCTGTCAACCAATCAAAATGGAATGTTTGATAATGTTGTATGAAGGCATGCGCTGGAGATTGTGAAGATTTGAAAAAATAGAGCTTTTACTGTCGCGGATATACTAAAAAAAAAAATTCGAAATTTTCGTATGGTAATGCCTTTTCTTAGAGTATGCCAGAGTAAAAACCGAAAATGTTGTTATCGTATGACTTTGCAGTTTAAGAATCAGTGATTTAAAACAAAATCAGAAGAGAGAAATGGGTACAGAAACTGATGACAAATAAGTCATAAGAAAATTAAGAAAGAAAAAAAAATCAGATTTCATATTTTTAATTTCGATTTTTTCGCAGGTGACTAAACACTGTATGTAATAGGTCATTGTAAATCACAGAATATAGGGAGCTATTATAAGTTAGTTGCGAAGTACAAGTTATATATTTTGATAAGTAAAGATCATTTTCTACTAAGATTAGACCCCAAGAATCGCCGCATACAGAGTGTGTCGTAGCTTGTGGGGACAGAAATGTGTTTCTACAGTGCAGCCACATATCCGAAAACTAGCAGTGAGGACGCATCCAAAATGTTGGAGGGATGCCAGCTTGTCCGACAGTTTGAAATTTGGAAAACATTCAGTAATTCCGCGCTCTGTTATTGCTCATTTTCCCTGAGTCAGATGACTGTCACCCCTATTTTAGCGCTGGACTCGTTTAGTTAGCACTTGCGCAGATGCTTCCATGGTTTCATCAAATGTGGTCGAGGAATACTGTGAATATCATATTTCAATACAAATATTAGAATTTCAACAGGGATTTTTAATTCTTATTAATTTTTGTAATAAAAATCTAAAATCTAAAATCTAAAATTAAAATTTAGATTTCTTACTTTTTGTCCCCAATGCCCTATTGCGAACAATGAAGTAATTGTTTGTTTAATTTTTTTGTGCTAGTAAATGTTATTATTTATTGTGTTTTGAATCACTTATTTGGTAGTTATTGAGACAATTTCACTTATATTTTACTTTGAAAATTACGATGCGATTAATAAAATTTGTTTTTTGAAAGTTTCGAAATTTTGTCGATACAACCGTAATTGTTAGAGCCCTATTGTTTTTAATCATCACAATCTCAAGCACATGTCAACAAATAATGATACATGACATTTCATTTTGATTGGTTGAGAAAATAGGCCACTGTGGTTTCAGATATCGAGGATGTTTTTTATGACCATTTTGTATATAGAAGCACTATATAGTTGTCATAATTAATTAATTTCCTTTAAAGTAGCGCATTTTTGATAATAGAATGTCTTCATTCTCTACGGATTGATAACGAATGTTTTTCAAAAGCATTCTCTTTTATTTCAGTAGCAAAAAATTAAGTAGTAAGTTGAAGTCTAGTTTGCCTCAATGAGCAAAAATCACAGTAGAGCAATAAATCTTCAGAAGAATTCCAGATCTTGTAGGTTTGTTTATTTAATCCGGGACTTTTAATATTTGTTAAAAAAACACCTGAGTCGTTCTCAGTTTATCAGAAATAGTTATGTCTCCACGGTTTTCACTGCCCCATCACATCATTTGTATGGGAAAACTTATGCATTTGTGAAATTTTTCAATCTCTTTTTTAATGTTTTTACACGTAAAAACAGGTTTGAAGTTCGAGAAAAATCGAAACACACATATTTTATATGGTGTTCGTCTGAAGGTTATATAGTTATTGTGTTAATTAGTAAGTAAGTTAGTTTCTCAGTTAGTTTGGCAGAGTTCGTTAATCTTCGTTAATATTATCTCAAGAATAAGTGATTGTAAAGAGATTTGACTACTTTTAAAATATTGTATATGAAACTGGAACGAACCTTATTGATTTCGAAGATTCTGATTTAGAAACTTCGTCAGTTATTTGAAAGTTACGATTTTCTGAACATGGAAATATAGAACAATCATCTTAATTTTTTTTTTCCTCTTTTTTTTTTTTTTTTTTTTTTTTTTTTTTTTGTAGCTAAAAGTCTTTTTTTTTTTTCTTTTAACTATTTTTATAATAGATGTTTTTTCTAAATACTCAGAGATATAATATGTATACTGAGTGCGTATATACTGCATAATTTGCCTTAAAAATAGTTATTTCATGTTTTAAAAATACATTCCTAATTCAAAAACGTTTATTTCTTTTATGTCATTAGTCTCTACTATTAAACGAAGATATATATTTTTCTACCACGTTTGCATTTAAGATCAAACTTTTTATTGCTACATATATAATTAAATCGAAATGTCAACATAAAATTCATAGAATGGTACATTTCCAATAAAAAGTATTCTATTCTGTTAAATTATTATTATAAAACAAAGTGAAAGAAGAAATATCTGGTGCAAAACAACCACGTGATTTTCTTTACCTGCACTCACTACTATACTACACATATTATAAATACTTTTTTGGAGCTAGTATAGTCCACATTATCATATAGGTAGGACAGCGAAGATAAAACGCGAACCGGAGTGATAGTAGCACCACTACTGTCAACAAAATGAAACTAAGAATTTACACAAGTGTTAGGTCTACATGAATAGCATTTAAGATCGAAAGTTGTTTTGGTATTTCACTAGCAGTTATTCTTTAACCACATTTCTTGCGACCATGGAAGCCTCTGCGCAAGTGCGGATTGAACGAGTCCAGTGTTAAAATAGTGGTGACTGAGAGAAAACAAGCGATAAGGGAACACCGAATAACTGGATGTTTGCCAAATAACTATCTCTCGGCCAATCTTGCATCCCTCCAAACTTTTGGACTCGGCCTCACTGCTAGTCGTAGGAAACGTGGTCGCACTATAGTAGCAGATTATATGCCGGCCAGGTGGTTCAGTCGGTAAGGCGCTGCCTTCTGAATCTGCTGGTCCCAGGTTCGAATCCTGGTGCGGGCATGGATGTTTGTGTTGTCCTATGTCTTCAAAATATTGCGCTCTTGTTTATGTGATTTTCTGTAATATGGATCAATCGAGACGAAAGTCATTGTAACTATAGGTCTCAAAAAATGTCATTGAGCAGATTATATATATAGTATGTGAAGTTTCCTTATTCACGTTCTATTACTCTTCAATTCACAAAATTATGCTCAAAACATTCACAGCTATTCTTTTCTAAAGAATAAAATTAATTTTTACAATGTTTAAAAATATACTTTGCCAAGCACATTCATATTCAAGTAAAATTAAAATTATAAACTATACTTCTGAAATAGTAGTATCAGTTCGTTAAATATTTAACATTGCTTGGTTTAAATAATACAAAACGCTTTAAAATTAAAAGATAATTTTTGTTCATGAATATTTTCAAAATTTATTTGCATAATATTTAGTACTTACTTCTTAAAATAAATTGTTTTTGACAATCAAGTTTGTAAACAATAACAAAGTTGCCAAACAAAAGCAAAGATACAATAAAAATAAGACGAGCAATTGGGTAACTTGGAAAGCTCGAGAAACTTACTGCCGTTGATAACGGGGTTACCGTGTTCGAATTTTTGTTACCATGGAGTATACAGGAGTTTCCTAGTATTTGTATAATAATTTGTGGTATGGTCAGAAAACACAAAGTGGATCTGACCCATCAATGAAGACTGTAACCAATTTCTCTGTCGTTATTAACGAATACATACTTTTGGACTTAAAAAAGAAGTTTAAGTGGCTAGTTCGAATAAAAGTCGTTCCAGAGAAATTTTGAGATACCTGCTTCAGATATCTAAAATTGACTTACATAATCAGTATTTAAGCTTCTCCATATACCATAAAATAAATGCTTGCACTACCGGTTTCAAAAGGTCGTTGACTTTTTTCTTCAGGTGCAAAAAGCACGTTCGACTATCTTGGAGGCAGAAATAAGACTGAAAGTAAGGAAAAACTCAAGGCGTGAGGAGCAACACTATTAGCCAATAGGATAGCAGAATGATGTCATCAACCAAACAACCCAACAGAACAGTCAAATAAAGAGGGGATTCAACCAAGAAAAAAAAGACAAGAGAAACAAACACAAAAAGGGGAAAGAGAAGGAAAAACTAAACTATTGTTTATTATTATTTTTATTATTACAAAATAATTTTATTTTATAATTAATTTACAAAATTTAAATGCATAAAAACTTATAAGGCAAAAATTCTAAATAATTAGATAAGGAAAAAAAAAAAAAAAAAAAAAAAGATATTTAATGGAACTAAACAAGTTTTTCCAAGCTACAGACAGCACAGTGGAATCAGATTTTTCATTAATAAATTTATCACGATTAAGATAGATAACTCAATTTTCCAGAAAATCTAATTTAGGAACACACTTGGCATTAACGATAATTTTGGCTTGCTGGAAGTTAAAACTGTGGTCAGATACTCTTCTATTTTTTGCAATAGAAGATTTATAAATTTCTTACTTTGTAACATAATGATAATGCGCCCGTGAGTAACATTCAAGATTTCTTTCAGTTTGAATTATGTAAGCCAAATGACAGTTATTACAAGGCATATTATATACACCTCACTTGTGTAGCTCAGAAAGAAGGGATTTAGTTGAAGAGAATTCAAGTTTATTAATAAGTTTTAAAATAACAGGAAAATTAAAATGATTTAAAACTTCGGCTAATTTAAAACATAAGGATAGATAAAAGACAAGACAGCAAAGTTATCGAGTTTAATTTTAGTAGCAGTAGAAACAGTAGCTTTATAAAAAGGTCTACTAAACTTTTTAAGAGCTTTAACAAGAATATAGGAGCTAAAAACTCTCTTCACAGTAACAGATATTAAGTAATTAAATTCTTCTTTAAGAGAAGAAGTGTCAGGACAAAGTTTAAGGGCCCAATACACATAAGCGTAAAAGGTGCCAATTTTCTGTTTAGACAGGTGATTTTAACCCGTCCACGCCCGAATTAATTTTGCAAAATATTATTAGCTGATTTTTTCACTTCTAAATTTATATAGACAACTGACAGTAAAATATTTTAACTTAAACAATTCCTCTGATTGTTTTAAATTTGAAACGTATCCTCATTTATTGACGTTTAGTGTTCTAGCGAGAAAACTTCGAGATAGAAAAACTTTGAGTTAACAGATTAATTTCCTATTATATGTTGACAAAGATCTCGAAGGTAAAGTATTACAATATATATTATTACTCAATTTGATTTAAGTTAGTACAACCTGCGCAAAAAGCAAATATACGTGCGACGAATGAAATATCATAAAATGACTATCCAAATTATAAAATAATAACTAATAGTAGGCACATAAAACGTTCAGGGATAATTTAGAGTAACACTATAAACTGTCATTAAAAAGCAGATATCATTCCAAGAAACCACAAAAAATATACATGCCATTTTATTAGCTGTCCTCAAACGAGGACACTTGGAGCTGACCTGTTAAAGAGTACGGTTTGGAAACAAAGAAGGGTTTTCTATACACAGAAGTTTTTAAAAGAGAAATCGCACCTAGTAACTAAACACCAAGGAAGGGAAGTTGGTCACAGTTCTCTTACTCAAAGATAAACTTCAGTTTACTTTTGCGATAAATTATAAAATTCCATTGATCTTCTTTTTATTTATTTATTTATTTACTAGCAGGCTACGCCCGCTTCGCTGGTCACTATTTTTAAATGAATCACAATAATTAATGAATTCTCAAATTGCATTAATTTTTATCATGTGATAAAAAAAGAAAAAACAAATTCTGATCGGGAAAAAGTCGCATCGGGTCCCCACTGCCTTCGGCAGCGTAGACCCGTGCGCTGCGCGCGTTTTCCTTCACCATCCTTATGATTTCTCAAAATTCTATGTTATTACTCAAAAATTTTCATTCTTAAGAAAAGGAATTAAATGAAAATATCATTTAGCATCGGATAAAATCTCGCACCGGGACCCCACTGCCTTCGGCAGCGCAGACCCATGCGCGCTATGCGCGCATGTGTGAGGATATACGTGCGCTGTGCACGCATATTCTTTCCCAACTCAAAATTTATTATTAAGAAAAAAAAAAAAAGAAATTAAGTCTTTTATCATCGGGTAAAAACTCGCACCGGGTGCCATGCGCGCTGCGCGCGCACACATTCCTTCTGTAACCAGACTTTTATTATTAAGAAAAGAAAATGTAAATATTATTTCTCATCAGGTAAAAAGTCGGACCGGGTCCCCACTGCCTTCGGCAGCGCAGTCTCGTGCGCGCTGCGCGCAAATATTTCTTCCCCACCCTTCCAGCCCCTCCTAATTAACCTACATGTACCAATTTTGAACGGTCTAACTCGATTAGCTGAGATGCAAAATAAAACCTAATCAGGACACCTTAAAAATGTAAATTAGTGAAATCTCGAATTCCACTTTCGATAATATAAAATAACTTTAAAATATCTTTCGAATAATGTATTCGAAATAAATTAATCATAATTAGAATTGGAAATATTGAAATTAAAAAATATTACAGCGCCATCTGGCGGTAGAAATTTCTGTAATCTATTGTTCCATTCCAGATCAACAAAGCTTTCAAATGATATATTACTTATGAAATTATTTTAATTAGCAGCGGAGGTACAAAAGAAAACTTAATCAGGACCCTCAAAACGTGCAAATCGGGTGAAATCTCGAATTCCACTTTCGATAATATAAAAGTACTTTAAAATATCTTTCGAATGAAGTATTAAATATAATTTAATCATAATTAGAATCTGAAATATTGAAATTTTAAAATATTACAGTGCCATCTGGCGGTAGAAATTTCTGTTATCTACCGTTCAATTCGAAATCAACAAAGCTTTCAAATGATGTATTACTTATGAAATTATTTTAATTAGTAGCGGAGATACAAAAGAAAACCTAATCAGGAGACCTCAAAACGTGTAAATCGGGTGAAATCTCAAATTTCACCTTCGATAATATAAAAGTACATTAAAATATCTTTTGAATGATGTATTAAAAATAATTTGATAATAATTAGAATTTGAAATACTGAAATTTTAAAATATTACAGCGCTATCTGGCGGTAAAAATTTCTGTAATTTACTGTTCCATTCCAAATCAACAAAGCTTTCAAGTGATGTATTACTAATGAAATTATTTTAATTAGTAGCTGAGATAGAAAAGAAAACCGATTCAGGAGACCTCAAAACGTGTAAATCACGTGAAATCTCGAATTCCATTACTTACGGTGGACGGTTCATGGAAGGTGGCAAAAATTTGTGGCGTTTACTCTTGAAATTCAATTCAAATAAGTTTCAAAATGACATATTACTTTTGAAATTATGCTAATTAGAAGCTGAGATACAAAAATGATATAAACACTAATATAAAACGATTTATGTCTGACTTTTTCGTGGTTTTCTCCGAAACTTGCGTAATTCCGGGCTAAATACTGTTAAAAATTCATAGTACGAAATGTGAAAGGAGTATCAGAATTCGAAACTCTGCAAAATATAAAAAAATAAAGGCGTTCTGGGTTTTCCGTTGTTTTCTCCGAAACAACTGTCCCTTTTCTACGTTTTTGCCCCTCCCCCCCCTTTCCGTCCCTTCTAATAATTTTACACTTGAAAATATTCGCAATCGATGTATCTTTGCTTAGAACCTAATAATACCAATTTCAAACGCTGTGTAACTCTTTTTTTTTTCCCTTCGCCGCCCCCCCCCTCCCCCTCAAGCCCTTCCTAATAATTCTACACTTTCAAAAATATTCAGAATCGAATTATCGGGCGTTAAAAACAAATATTACGAAAATTCAACGGCATATCTCAATTTAAAGTATATACTGCAAAATATAAATCAAAATTTAATCTAATTTTTTTGTTTATCCAGATATTTTCATGAAAATCAGTAGCTTTATAATATGCTGTCTAAGCCGAATATTAATTCAAATGTAACGTGAATGAAAATTTGAAAAAAAATTGAAAATTGCAATTTTTATCCCCACTGTTAAAACACGTGACATCTTGATCGGTTACTATCATTTCCTTTTTCCAGACGTTCGTCTGGCATTTGAAATGATGTTGCCACAAAAAATTCATACTTTAGTTAATTTTAAAAATTCTGATTGTTGTACCGATAAGCCGCTTGCACACTTAAATTCAGAAAAAAAATCCTCTTTCATTTGGTACCGAAATCGTAACGAGCGGACTAATATTTCTAATTTATTTTCCATTTTTTCTGCTTTTAACTCCGTTAAAATATCTATTTTTATGCAATCGCGGTGAATTCTGAGTAATTGAGATCGCTTTTTGATTAGACATGGATCTACATTTTAATTAATATCTCCGGAACTAATTAAAATTTTTAAATTCTGTTTTCACTATCAACTCGGGAAGGCTTCTGAGCACCCGTATGTCAAATTTTGTACTTCTGCGTTCAGTAGTGGCTGAACGTATAGATGCACAGACAGAGAGACAGACAGACAGACAGGCAGACAGACATACATCTTCTTTTATTATTATAGATAGATTCATTCGTTTCAAAGATAATGTCCTCAGATGTTTACCCTCCCCTTCCCCAACACACACGTAACGCACAGACCAATTTCCATAAAACATCATTTTTTCAATCAGGAAGCCTTAAAAAATATAATGCAGGTGAAAACTCGATTTCGAAAGTTTGATTGAATATGGTACTTTCCCTACCTGCAATAGTACGGTAATCGAAGTAAAAAATGACTTTAAGAAAAAGTACAGTTGTTTAATTTTGTATTGAGCTATTAATTAATGAAAAGATAATTCTAAATCATTTATTTATGAAATTCATTAATTAAAAGAGTGTGTTTGCATTGGTTTTTTAATTAATAATAAGTTTTAAAATACTTTTTAAGGGTAAATTCCTTAATAAAAGAAAGTATGTTGATAAACGGTGTTTTCTTAAAACATATGTAGTATAAATACATACGTTTCTTTATGTATTTAAATTAAAATTGTTTAATGAGTTTTGAAACAGATTTTTCACAATATTCATACTTGACTAGATAAAACATATTTTTTAAATAAAGTCAATATTTTTGATAATTATTTAGAAAAAATAAAGCAAATATTGAATAGTAATTTTGCTTTCTTGAAGGGCTGTCATGTAACTTTTTTTTTTTTTTTTTTTTTTTAATCATTAAATACAAAAATTCTTTTTCACTATAACTATGAAATATCTGTTTTAAAACATGAATATTTTTTATCTGTTACGCAATATTAAGGAAGAAAATAATAAGTTAAACTCTATTGTATTCCTAACAAAGTAGTATGTTCGTTAAAATATTTAAGAATGCTGCACACGATTTTAATAAAAAAGGAAAAAATTTTTATGAAAAATTTTTTTGGCATAATTTTATTGAAAAATAATAAAGACAAGTATATATGTATATATATGTTTGTAAGCAGATTTTTATTTTAATTTTTTAAGTTCTTTTACTGTTTTCATTTATTTATTTTATTGATTTTTTAATTTTTTTTCTGAAAATGATAAAAATGAAGATTTTTCTGAAATAATTTCTCACAAAAATTTACGTCATAAAAGATTTTGATCTTGTATTTTATTTTAATCATAAAAAAAAAAAAAAAAAAAAAAAAAAAAAAACCCTAGTCAAAGGGTAATAATGATAATAATAATAATTATAATAAATCGATAATCATTGAATAGCTAAAAAAAAAACAATCATTGTTTTATATGCAATATCACTACACAGATCTTTTGTTTGAAAAAGGATAAAAGAATGACATTGATTTCATTGTTTGTACAGTAATTATGATGCACCTAAGTGATGTTTAATTTACTCTGAGATTAATAATATAACTGCACATTTAAAGATAAATCTTATGACTATTATACGTAGGTTAATAATAATAATTTAAAAAGGGGGCTTCAAGATTAATAAATGAAATATTTATAGGCAATAGACCAAAAACACAAAAAAAGGAATAAGGAGGAGCATTTCCACATAATCAAAAAATCTTTTTAGGCTTTTTTCTGGAAAATAAACCTGCAACTTGTTTATCCCGGAACTTGTTTATACCGGCCTAGTTAAAAACATATCATTGCACACTGAACCAGATCCGAGAGCTCTGTTGTTATCCCTGGAGGAAAACAACCATGTGTCATTTAAGTGTTACTTAACTTACAGAAAGAAACAAAAAAAAAGAGATATTCACTTCACTGTGTTCCAAATCTGGGCAAATTGGAGAGCGACACCAGCTTTCCCACTTGAACTTCTTCGAAATTCCTTGATTTTAAAATCAGAAATAAGATTACAGAGTAGAGAGCAGCATGCGACTTTTCATAAACATTCCACATGATAACACTACCACTCAATACATGGAAAATTCTTAGTCCATAATATACGAATCAGTTTCCTACCTCCAAGCGAAAACACTTTTCTAAATATCTTGTCATTCCAATCACTTTACAACGTCGTGAACTTGCACTGCCTACCCACCTCTTGGTGTGAGTCAACCAGCGGGGTATTGAGAAAAAGTATTATCTTCACAATTATTGCTTTTCAAGTGCTGCTGCTTGTAATTTATTTTTAATTTTATTTTATACGAGGGAGCTCTGTTCCCAGCTCCCTTCGCTCACCGACCCCCGAATGAGACTTCGCCTCCACCCGACTCGCCTCACTTATAAACCCCTGCGGAGCTCTGATCGCCTATTCGCTTTGTTGCCTTTCTCTGAATACTAATAGTACATAACACAAGACAAAAGCAGAAAAAAAAAAAAAGTTTTAGAAATCCCCATATTTAATGTCAAATTGAAATACTGCATAATATTTATAACTTTTTTTTTTTTTAATGAAATATTATGCAAAAAAATCAGTAATATATATATATTTTTTCAGAATAGAAAGAAATTCGTAATATATAGACGATTTTGCGTTACAGCTTTAGTATATGAGCCCCTTGATAACTTAAATTTTTGTCACTATCTGGCGACGAATTTTTTGGTATAATTGCTTGTTTCAAGAAAAAAATAAATAAACTAGTACTTTTTTTTTCTACTGCCTATACATTTTAATATTGAATGTTTTAGTTAATTTAGAGCATCATTTTAATGATCTCTGCATATTTTTAATATACAGCTAGATAATAATTTTACACATTCGAAAATATCTGAAAAGAAGAAAAAAAAAAAGTTTTTATTACTGTTTATGTTATTTAATTTTGGAAAAATCCCCTACAGCTTCAATTTTTAATTTTCTCCTACTTACTTCTTTAAATAACAAAGAAAAACATCTAGTCGATTATTTGTAAGAATTTTGGATGATGAATTTTTTTCTTGTCATAAGTCGAAATATGAAATGTATCATAGAAATATCTTATTCTGTAATGTTAAAAGATTATCAGTGCTAAATTAGAAGATTCTGTCATTCATAAATGAGTTTGAATTTGAATCTAAAATATTTTTTTTTATGCCAAAACATATCCGAAGTATTTTAAAATATGTTTTTAACTAAAAAAGATAAATACACTTTAAATCAAAAAGAAACTCAGTCAATTATACAGGCACGACATTATTTTCCTAATCATAAAAAAAGAACACACACAAAAGAAAAAATTATAAACAACACAGGAAATTGTGAGTAAGAAAATTATTTTTTTTAAAGAAGAAAAAAAAAGATAGACATTTATTTTATTTTATTTTGTTTTGTTTTGTTTTACACCATCGATCATATTTTTATTTTTCTGTGGAAAATGAAGCCATAAAATTTAAAGAACAACGATTTCAGTACTTTGCTGTAAAAGGGCAAATCGAGTACCTTAATAAACCCGACATTTCAATTAATAACTCCGTTAATTAACGTAATATAAATTTCTAATTGACTGAAATGTCTCTCTTGGAGAATTCTGCACACATTGATACCCCTCATGACGCGGAGAACCCTGCTCTCTACGAGGAAATGTGGTTGCAGACAAAAAAAAAAAAAAAAAAGACACCAGCGACATTTTTTTTATGTATAGAGAAATAAATAACCGTGAATGTAACAAAAAAATATATATTTCATATTTAAGAAATTAAAAAATCATAAATATACAGATTTGAACCATATGTGATTTACGGAGAAAACAGCAGCTCTTTGAACTGTCTAACAGCAGTAGAATACAAATAACGACGAAAGGTGAAACTATAAACCGTTCTTCAAAAACAAAACACTATTCGATTTATATTTATCAGTTTTGTAGTTAAAGAATAGTTACTCTGTCTCTAACATAGTTATAACAACGATAAAGTTCAATTTTCTAAAATAAAAATCATGTGATTAGCATAGATTTTAAAGCACTTCCCAACTGCACTTTTGCGTTACACAGTTTAAACTAAAATTTTCCAAGTTTGTTTTAAGTATTGAAGTCGAAAAACATAAATGGAAGTTCGAGTAATTCCCATTGATATATTAAAATGCAACAATACATTTTTATGTGGCCTTGTAAACAAATTTATGATATTTATGATACAATACACTGTTAGAAACATGATTTTGTGCATTTTAATAATAAATGTGATTTTCGTTATGTTTTCTACGGTATAAAAATATGCATTTTATGAATTAATGGATTTAATGATTTAATGAGACGAGAAATTAGTATCAAGCATTTTTCTTAATGTCCTTGTTAGATCTTCAATTGGTTCAAAGGGGAAAGATTTAGACATTTCATTTGTTAATCGCATTAATAATAGTTACAGTAGTAAATACAAATAAATAAATAAATAAATAAAATAAAATAAA